>OX578150.1:89392198-89759698 GCA_951213105.1 Amaurobius ferox
ATTTATTACCAGTAATATTTTCAATAAAGAAGCATTTTGGAGCATTGTTCTGAACTATCAAAATGGCTCTTTATCTTGCCAGTAATTATAGGCTTTGTTGCGAAGCGACGTCTGAGTACTTAAAGTATTTGAAGCAACATAAAACGTAACATTTCTGGGAATTTCATTACTTTAGGCTAATGGCACGGTAGACCAATCCCTAGTCAATGTATCTTGGGTAAGATTACAGTTAGTTTTAATATGAGTTACAGTTCATCTTTTGGTTTGAATAGTAATCTAACAATGGGCAATATATATATTTTTTTCTGAGCAGTCTCATAAAACTATTAAAAGGGAAATAAAACATGTCTTGATTGATTTATAAAGTATTTTATCTCTGATGTGTTATGGTACAATATATAAACAACAGTTGAAATAGATTGGTTAAGCAGACTTTTACATAAGAACTTTTTGTACTCCCATAGTTGAGTATGGTCAGATAGTTAGACAAGAACTGTACTAAAGCATTGTTAATTTCCATGTAAAAGACCTCTTGGAAAATGTTTGTTTCCAGGTGGTCCACCCAGTTTAATTTTAATTGTCACCTGAGTCTAAGGAATTATCTACTATATTGTTAGTAGTATTAGCTAATGTTAATCATCATCTGGTATTTTGATTTGTATTCATGCCTTCCCCTCCCCTACTTTTATTTCTGTTGCCATGTTACTTTCTCTGTCATTCCATAATACCACTCATCCAGTTGAACTTGCTTATAACAAAATCGTAACAACCCTTGAAAAATATTGTTAGAGCCATAAATTTGTCATAAATTGTACACAAAGCTAAGTTTTGCTTATTTTTCATAAAAGGGAAATTTTATTTTCTTTATTTCCATATTTGCTATGTCTGACTTTGCTAAAAATTAATTGCACTGTATAATATACATTTTCTGACAGAGTATTTTTATCAAATTTTGTTCATTGTCTTATTGAGTAGAAGTTCTGTTAAAATGAAATACTCAATATAAATCTGAAAATTGGTCTTGTATCTAAAAACATAAATTGTAATTCTATATATTTAGGTTAAAAAAGTTTTTGTAAGCCTACTATATTCCTGCCACTTTTTAAATTCCAAAGAATTAAATTATCACCTAACTTAAAGCCCAGACCAAATAGCCCAACTCAACCGAGCTTTCTACACAGGCCTGCATTATACATGAATTACAATCCTGGACACCTTTTTACTTTCTGTGATATTTAATCATAGATCATCAGTTTTTTTTATCAGTTCCAATATTATTATGCCCATGAAAAAAAAAAATACTGTAATATCAAATTTTTAAAAAAATGATCTTCCTTTTAATAAAAATAAATTATTTTCTTATGATTGAATTTCTTATGAAATTCTTTAATTTTTTTTTTTTTTTAAGATATCTGCATTTGCAATATCTGAACTATACATAAATTTTTCTTAATTGAAAATAAAATTGTTTTTGATGGAGGGGGGGGGCTTTTAATGTTTATTAGATTTCAATTTTTATAATAAAAGTGATATATGATAATTGATATTTACTAACACCTATTTCATTTATACATATAGCTCAAACTGCTGCCAAAGAATAAAACTAAAATAACTTCCTTAAAAGCAGCATATAATACATAAATGATAGTTTTAACTAATAGTCGAAAACCCAGACCACTCGACTCACCCTGAGGCATGAGCAGCAGTTTCGTATTTGAACTATTTCATTATCTTTTTATGTATTTGATAAGATTCAAGGTTAAGGAGTTTATGCCTTTAATATTTTGAATTGTGGAACTTTAATTAGTGAACATACTTATTCAGTGTTATATGACAATATGTTTATTTTTCATATTTGTTACCTTTGTGGTTTTACAATTTATTTCCTTTATTTAATTTAATTTATATATATATATATAAAATTTAAGCTTGTGCTTTTAATATGGTGATTCCCAAACTTTTTTAACTCATGGTATATTTTTTTTTTTATGTGGGATAATATAGCACATTTATGCAGTTGGTAGCAGCACTATGCTAGAGACTTTACCCCTTATTCCTCATGCCTATTCCTCATGCTAGACATATACACCTAGGCCTCATGAAGGGTAGAGACATGAAGAGTAAAGGGCTCAACCCGTAATGCAAGGCCTGCATTGGAGCCTAAAGATTCAATGTAAGATCCGTAGGATACAATGTAGATCTAGTCACTACCACTGCTGCTGACAGAATTTTTAGCCTCTATGTTGCAAATACACGGGTCCCCTACTACACACTATTTTAAAATTTATCAACCTTTTTCCATAAACTGTTTATGTATATAAACATACATAGACTTTTCTGCATATATGGGTGACTCTGACTCCTACTAAGGTCGATTAAGTGAATCGTCTTTCAAGAAAGGCCTTGAATGCTTGTAAACCATAGTGGAGGGTATATAAACTAGCCAGCACTTATTACGTATTAATAAATAATATTACTAAAATATTTAATACCTATTTTTAAATTCATCTTATTTTCCAATTTTAATAAAAATAAAGCAGCCTGTATAGGACAGATGTTATCTTTCCCAAATTTTTTATTGTTTTATTTTTCCAGTAAACTCTACAATATGTTTAAAAAGAACATGTGTTATATTGGACATTTATTTGTAAACACTGGTCGAATATAGCTATAATATGTTTTTTTAATCTGTTTTTTCATATTAGATGATTATTTTCTTTTTAATTTTATGTGATGTTAAGTTTAGATAACCTATGTTTGAATATGTTACTCACATTGCCTACTCTTTAATTATCTGTTTTGTTATGCTAACTAGTGATATGCTTTGTTGATTTGTTGAATGTTTTAGAATGTAGAAAATATTTGTTTTTAAATTAGAGCTGCTGCTTTCTCATAGAAAATAGTTTTGCATATTATTTATTGTTTTTGTTTTTATAGCAAATTAATACAGTAAAAACTGGTATATAGTATTCATATATTTTTATTCTCTAATTGTATAATATGGTTATTCATTGAAATTTTAATTTATATACAGAATAATTTTTTATTTAGAAATCCTAATATGTAAATTTCATGGAGGCAAAGGGACTCTAATTCCATGTCTCAAATACGTACTAATTATTTTATTTGAGCTTTAATTCAATAATTATCAATAATTTTCTTCAGGCTTTTACTCAATAAGAAATATGATTGCAAAGTAGTTATTTAATTAAGAGCATTTTATGAGCAAGATGTTGTCATAATTACTAACTGAGCACTAAAAGACAATAGAGTGCAGATGCTCTGCATGGCACAGCTAGCATATATATACTTTCAATGCTGGAAAAGATAAGAAATGTGAAAAGAAGTAATTAAGATGGTGCATGTTATTTTCTTGGTTTGTAATCCTTGATTGTAGCCAGTCTGTTACCGAGTTCTATCGCACAGGATATTATATTTGTGTATTAAAAAATACTTTTTAAAATCAAGTAGTATTCTATATGTATTTACTTCCTAAGTCTTAAGTCTTTCCTTCCAAAACCATAAATATAAAATATATTTTGTTGTTTGTGCTTCATTCTTGTTAATATAGAAAGTAAACAATTTTAGTGCATCTTTTTGATACTTTGTAGAACTATCTAAATTAGGCCCAGAAAATAAACAAATCTAAATATTAATTTCTGTTCATCATTCTTCTTAATTTGCATAGATTTGGATTTATAAGACATAAGCTACTTTTAAGTATTAAACTTATAGAAATGCATGCAAAATTCAGCCACTATGGCTTAGTTTCTGGCAATGCTGGATTTTTTGGCCGCAAAATTTGTAAGTTTGGCTTATTTATGCGAATAAAGGTTTCATTAATAAAGTTATTGAAAAATCCTAGTTTAAATGCAACATTTATGTCAATAACTCTGAATGCATTTCTTTCTATTATTGATTTTTTTTGTGTGTGTGTGTGTATTCATACATGTTAATTTTATAATATATTTAAAAATGTTACCCCATGTTATTTAAGATGCAAACATCTGATTAAAATCACACCAGAACATAGTGAATTCTCAAAAATGCAAAAATTGCTTTTACGATACCTTAAAACAAAAAATAAATAATTTGTTGCATGGGTGTAGTATGCCTTAAATAAGTACAGATATGGGGTGCATGTAATTTGGGTACACACCTTCATTAGCTCAAATTAGAAAGTATAATCTTGAAAACTAAGTTGTAGCATAATTAAAATGATCACATTAATTATTATGATCAAATTAATAACATGCTTTAAATTAAGAAGAGGATAATTAAAAAATCATAACATTAAATTGCTTTCAGAACACCCTATATCGAGAAATCAAAATAAACTAAGCAGCTTTTCAATGGATTATGGTATGAGAAAGTTAAGTAGAGCCAAACTTCAGTTAATTTAGGTAAACAAGTCTGATCTATAATGATAAAGCTTCAAAAATTATTCATTAAAGAAGTTTTTTTCTGATCTATACATTTTAATTAAAATGTATTTCAACTTAATGCAGTACTCTTCATGCAAGTTTTTGCAATCTGTTAAAATAGTTTTAAAATATTTATTTTTGCTTCAAGCTGCCACTAGTGTTGCCTCAAGCTGTGCTCAAAAACTTCTGTATAACAAACTTTTAAGCAGCACCTGTATTTTATGAATGTAAATCCAGTCAAAGCCATAATGTTACAAGTACATATTATATGTAAAATTAGGCTTTGTATTTGCCATAATGTTTTAGATGCATTAATTTTATAATGCTAAATATGCTTGCATGTATATGTTTGAATTGTCTCAAGTATGTATTATATTTTGTCATGAAAAAATTACTTTTTAAATAAAATACCTGCATTGAATGTCTGGTAGTAATCTTGAATTTTCATTATAGTGTGTAAATAGCTGCCACCCATACATTTTGCTACTTTTTTCCATATAAGTACTCTAATCTGACTGAGTGTAAAATATTTAATTTTCAAATACAATGCTTTGTTACAGTAAAGCACTTTTAAAATAGGTAAGCTCATTTTAAATTTATATCCCAGAAGATTTATAATTTATAGCCAGAGTTAGATTTAATAATGTTGTAGTAGAAGCTTAGAAATTACTGCCACCCCAATTTTTTTTATTTGATTCAAATTAATTTATTTTAATCTATTCTTTTATTGCATTTGACATTAATTTTTTTTTCTTTTTTTGGTAACTTGAATTTTATTTAAATCTGAGATTTTTCTTCAAGCTCTCTCTCTGAGGGATGCACACCATTTATATCTGAAGAAGCCTACTGGGTCTATCTGAGGATGTTTTCTGTATCCTGGTGATCATCTGAGCATCTTGCTAAGAAGTTGAAAGAAAATAAATCTTTTTTTTATGAAACATTTCATTATAGTATGTCATTAGAGAAGGTTAACTAGGTGACACTTTGTGTGCAATAGGCGAAGATGTTTGTGATACTATGTAGTGATACTTTGTATCACCATAGATACTACTATGTAGTGATACTTTGTATCACCATAGAAAATTTGATGCCCCTAAAAATCCCAGATGTTTTCTCTCCAACTGTGAGTTTCCTTTCCCCCATGTTAACCTATAAAAAATAGTCCCTAATGCCTAGCCTATTTGGGTTTTAGGATTCTTTTTCCTGCTGTTTTTTGCTAAGCATAGATTCTGAATAGAGGACGGTTTATACTTTTTTTTTTAAATGTGTAAAATAGTTATTATTTTTAATATGTATCAAAAAGTAATGCATTCATTTTACAAAAATATTAGAAGTACTTCTAATTATTTTAGCGATATTTGAAAACGAACAAACATTCTTTTTCTCAGCATTTAAACTCAGCAAAATAATGATTTTTTTTTTTTTTAAACTGAACGAACTAGATGTTATGGATTATTTTCGGTGGGTTAATATGGGCAAAATGAAACAAGCGGCTGAAGGAAACTTCAGATATATGGTTCTGTTTGTGACATTTTTTTACTTCAAATATTTATAGTTTTTAGAATAAAACAGACACTGGAATATAATTGTTTATTTTGTTAAAAACTCTTTCTTTAGTTTTGTTTCAGGATGCAATGTTGTCAAACATTTGTATTACTTGTAACTGTACTTAACGAAGGGGCATAGGAACATTGGCCACTGCTAGATTAAGAGCGTACTGGTACCTATTATTAATAACATTTACAACTTCTGCTCCAACATGCGTTTTGTAGTTCTCTTCCAAGACCTTCATCTGTTTGTTCAATGGTCCTAATCCAGTAAAGGTGGTCTTCACAGTTCCCACACTTCTAAATCCGAAGCTGCTGACTCTGGCTTTCCACTCGTTAGAGTACTTGGCGAATCCTACATTTATGAGAGTATACTGGACTTCGCCTTTAGCATCAATAGATACTTTGGGAAGGACACCATATTTAACTTTGCCTTTGTAGCTTGTTTGCAAGTTTCTGAAGGACAAGGTACAGTTGATAGTGGTAGCTCCGGAGACGTTTCGTGGTCCTTCACATTCAGAGTATCGAAAACCATTGGCCAGCCCGCTGAGAGTGCCTTCGGTATAATCTGCCTTTCCATTGACGCTTCCAATGAAGGTCTTGTCTTTGTACTCAAAAGTGTAGTCAGAGAGGTGTGTTGGGTCTAAATGTTCACTTCTGAGAACATTCTGGAGAGAGGTGTGGATAACAGTGTCCACGAATTGATTGGCAGAGGGTGATGCTAGGGATTGACCTGCAAGGAATTAATAGTTTATTTATTTACATTGATTCCGAAGAAATTTCACACTTTCAAAATGCATAAAATGTAGTTGATGAAGCAAAGACGTTTCATATAAACGCTGGCCCATTATCTAGTCATTACAATGTTGATTGATAGGAGTCAAGTTGTGATTCACGAGTTAGATCCGCAGTTCAGGCGATATTGACTGGCTGTGCCCTAGGACTTCATGTTTTCACCCTCACATGGAAAACATTTAATGATTGGATCAAATGGGTTGGTATGGCTATAGCATCAGGTGCAACATTCAAGAGCATTATTTCATTTGGCATGCAATATCAGACTATCTGTGACTTCGGCATAAGTGTTTGTAGTAAGCAATGCAGTATAAACTGCATTTGTAGTCAGAGACTGTCTATGCATGAGATCTCACCAGACAAACCCACTTGTAGTGAAACCAACGTTACTGAATTAGATGTTCTTATAAAAATATAAAATGTATAAAGATAAACGTTTTATGTTTTTTATGTCCTTCAGTTTAATTATTCCAGTCAAACACAGTGGCTTAACTAGTCAGCGCTCTTTCACATAATGCATAGTCTTTTATCATTAGCTAAAAATATGTTCATCACAATTGACACCCCCCGCCCACCCCACCCATCTCGTTTTACATTCGCTGGTCATCCATTTAATTTGTAAAGCAGGAGAAAATTGTATTTTCAATTTTGAAACATGTTGGGAATTATTACTTTTCCTTACAATGCTTAGTATAAGGAAAATGAAGTTGGATAGAAAATTTGAATACTAGTGGACATCCTAGAACACAAATAAACTAATTTTACTTTGGACGTGTGTGTGTCTGTGCAATGTATATATTGAAAGGGAACTAAAAACATATTTATGTTTACAGTAAATACAATAATTTAACAAATACATTGAGGGCTCCACCTTCTACTCTCCATGCTTGCCAATCCTCATTTTGTATGTGTACAAATCAAATTTTCAAAAGTAATAAACGTATAGTAATTGCCTAATTCAATAATTGAAATATATTTGAATCTTTATGAAGGCATTTTGCATAATTTTAAATGTATCTACAAATATATGCCATATATTATGCAATATGCACTCCAAAAGATATATATATATATATATATATAGAAGGTCATTCGCACTTTATGGAAACGATTTTGTATTTATGTTTCTCTTTAGCATTTTGAGATAAAGATCTGGCATTTTCAATATAATCGTCTGCTACTGTTTTATTTTGATTGGAATGTAGAATAAAAGATTTATTTTGAAAATGGCTCCTGAAATTAGTAGATGGCTCGAAGGTCACATAAATGCGCTTTCTGAGGAAAAATATTTGCATTAACAAATTGTAAAACTGTGTTAAAATTGAAGTTATTGCATTTCAAAGAAAGGTACTTTTAATATATTAAATTTGAAAGGGAAGAAACGTCTAGCTGAAAGTAAAAATAAAAAATTGCCTCAAAATCGCATCCTAAGAATGTTCGAACGCGGGTAAATATCAAGAAAGTGAAGTCTCTGGTCCTAAAAGAAAATCTACCAACTCGAAGATCCATTGCATCGAAACTGGGAATGTCTTCTGGGCACTGTAAGTAAAATCATTCGTAAAGATTTGAAGTTAAAAAAAGAAGTTTAAATCTAAAGTTCATCTGCTTTTGCCAAAGCATATTGCGGAAAAAAAACAAATTGTAGAAAATTATATGAAAAACACCTAGCTGCTGATAAATGGAAATTTGTGGTAACGCTCGATGAGGCATGGGTGTATTTAAGTGACTGTAATAAAAAAGAGCAAATTTCTATTGCTCAACTGATGAAAATGAACGTACGAAATGGCTTCATCATACAGAAAAGTTCCGAAAGTGATTCATGATAGTTGCAGGGTTTTGTTACAACGGTAAATTAAAACTCAAAAAAGTCTCAAGTAAAGCTAAAATTAATTCACTCTACTACCAGCAGAATATTTTAGAACAAATTTTTGAATAAGAAATTCCAGCCGTAAAGGACATCAATAAAGTTGAGCTTCATATGGGCAAAGCTTCTAGTCACACGTCTAAGTCAACTGCCGCATATTTAGCAAAGAAAGAATCAGAAATAAAATGTATCCCATTTAATGAAATACCTGTGAAATTACCTGACGCTTCTTCTATGGACTTTTGTGCTTAGGAAAACGGCATCTAAGAACACTGAACGGACTTTGGAAAACGCCCAAGAGGAGTGGGATAAAATTGACATGACTGTGCTAAGAAAATGTCTACTTTCATGGAAAATTCGAGCTAGAGCTATAGTCAAGAATCAAAGTTATCAGATAGAAGCAAATCGCCGCAAGAAATACGCCCTTTATGCATAAAAAATTAATTATCAAAATCATTTCCATAAAATGCAAACGACTTTCTGATATATATATATTAATTTTAACATGGAGGTAAAAGGTAGTAGTTAAAACCATGTTGGAACAATGCCAAAATCGGCCCTTTTAGTCCACACACAGATTAATATGGTATTCTGCGAGTCCACACAGACATCTCTTCAAAAATGTTGAATTCGAGTACAGGGATGCTTAAGTTACGCTCTTCTGTCAAAAACTTGAATTCAAATTTTTGACCTCGTTCCAATATTTTCCTTATACATTATATTATGTAAGTAGGGAAAGAAATAAAAAATATGTATCTTTTTCAGATTTAGTACCCAAATATTCTGTATAAATTATTTAAACGTTTCTTTTTTTAAGTTGGCAATAGCTTATAGTCATGTGTATGGAGTAGGGATTGCGATCTCGGCTGAAAAATGATGCACATGCTAAGCACCAGTGTTCATGCTTACTAAATTAAACTTTACCCGAGTTTATCAAAGGAAAACATTCATTTTGAGATTTAATCATATTTTGTGAAAATTTACTTAGAAGTACATGCAACTTAGAAAACTTACTTAGAAGTACGGTTAGAAATTCTTTGGTACATGACTTGAAGAAAGGTGTTCTCACCCTGAAATCTGTTTCGGTCAATAGATGGCGCTATTTCAAATGTATTTGTAGCACATTTTTTCACGATTCTGTTAGCTATTTAGTGACAACAGCTACTGTGTTTATTCTAGCATAGAATGCTATTTTCGTCTTGCGTTGTGGTAGTTCATGTTATTTCTTTATATGAATAAAATACATGTAGATTTATCAGATGTAATCATTTCGAATTAAAGTAGCACTAAGATATACAAAGAGTATAAAAGTTCAAAACTGTGTGAGCTTGAATCTGTTCGGAAATACGTTTCACGTGAAGCCAATGGACAATCGGCAAAATGTAAGTTGTTTAAAAAAAAAATCATAAAAACAGGAGGTGGATCGACAAAGGGGCTTCATGAGCATTTAAATTCTATTCATGAGATTAATATTTTGAAACGAAGTAGAAATGAGAATGAAACTAGTTACGGTTCTCAAGGAAATAGTGCTGTCGGTATTAGCGATATTGTTAGAGATACTAAAATATTTATAGTTATTTTGCAAAAAATGAGAGTACTTTACCGGCTATATTAGCTAGGAAAAATGAAATAATACATTTTCTTCAATAAATAAAAAAATACTGAATCCCTCGAGGTACCGGGATTGAAGATTTTGCGATCTCGTAATCCCGAGATTAAAATTATCTACGGGATTGCAATCCCTAAAATGTATGCATTTAGCTTATTTGTATTAATAAAAATTATTTTGATACCATTAACATCTATAACATAGTTCAAATTATCTACTCTACAGCTTAACTTTGTAAGGAAAGGTTCATCAGTGTACACGTTAGATATAACTATAGTAAAGTGATTGTGCCTGATCGAATGAAAGTGGTTGCTACATCTCTAGCAGAGAATTTAAAAAGTTTGGATCATGAACTCTCAGCAAAGCGAGATAGACGTAGAAGGCCAATTACAAAGTTGTAGCACTTTGTCTGATTGGTAGGGATGGACAACAAAACTTTTGCATTTATTTTGCACAATAGAATTATTGGCAGATGGCTGTCTATTTAGGAAAGCGAAATTAAACACTTACATGGAATATAATGTGCAGCTTATTAAAAAGAAATTTCCATTAGCAACAATGCATATTTGAAGAAAGAATACGACCGCATACTTTGATGACTATTCCAGCTGTTACCTTCACAGATCCCTGATAATACAGACTTTTTGACATGTATTTTTTGCCTTCCCTATAGACGTTTCGTGTTTTCCTAATGTCTACTCTTACTTATTAGATAATTCTCTACAACTTTGGCCGACGACGCCGAAGTGCGTTTCAGCATTTGGACGATTGTGCGAGAGAATTCATTTTAGGCCCACGTACGGCTGGGTGGTCGTATCGGCTTATCGCCGCTGAAACTCGCGCAGATATGTCCACTGTGCAAAGGATTTGGAGAAGATGGATTGACGAAGGGCATGTAAATCGTCGCAGTGGTATAGGTCTATCCAGACGTACGTCAGCACGCGTTGATCGACGTATTCGAAGGCATGCGGTGGCGTCTCCACGAACGACGACTATCGACATTCTGCAGAATTTGCAGGGTACATTGTATGTTCCAATATAAGCGAGAACCTTTTCTTGACGATTGACCAAAAGCGGCTTGCATTCAAACCGTCCTTGAAGACTGTCATTGACGACAAGGCACTGACGTGAGAGATTGCAATGGTGTCGGGCCCGAGACTTTTGGGCGACTAAATGGGTCAAGGTAGTGTTCAGCGACGAGTCTCGGATCTGTTTGTCGAATGGCAGTCGCCGTGTGCGAGTCTGGAGGCGAGGTGGAAACAGATCCAATCCTGCTGCGACTGTTGAACGCCATATTGCTCGACAACGCGGCATCATGGCTTGGGGGTGCCATCGGCTTCGATAGCCGGTCACCTCTGGTTCATATCAGAGGCACAATGGCGGCACGACGATATATGGATGAGGTGCTGCGGCCGGTTGTACTGCCCTACCTTCAGCGATTGAAAAATGCTGTTTTCCAGCAAGATAACGTGCAACCGCACACGGCAACCACCAGCAGACATGCCTTGCAAGATATCCAGGTTCTTCCTTAGTCTCCGCTATCTCCAGATCGCTCATTCATCGAACATGTTTCGGACGTGATTTGCCGTCGTTTGACTGCCATGCCTCCACCTCAAACAGAGGACGACCTGTGGAGGATAGTTGAAGGCATATGGTCATCCATCGCTCAGGAAGTTATCAGCACGCTCATTGCATCTGTTCTTCGGAGGGTTGTTGCTTGTATCTTCGCAAGTGGTGGTCTTGCAGCCTACTGATCACCCTGCCTATGCCATTACTGTATTACATTATCCTTCTGGAATTAACATAATTTATTTATATATGCCATCTCTGTGTATCCTTTAGCATCACACTATTCTCTCTTTCATGGGGTTGCATTTTCTGTGTCGGGTAGTGTATATTGTATATATCTATAATTACCTTGGTTAAAACTTTATCTTACCAAGAGTTGGGTAATTAGTTATTTCAGCAGTTAATACATAGTTATCGTTTTTAATATATATATATACCATACACATGTTTAGTTAAATATAACTATTACAAGAAATTTTACAACTGAAAGATGCCCAGATTATCATAAGGCGCATTGCAGCACATACAATATAGGCACTAATATGGAATCAAATGATTAAGAAATGAAAGAACAAAAGGAGAATGGGGATGCTTACAGGGATGTCGAACGGCCAAGGGGGATTACGACCCCTTGTTTCCGGTTGAGGCATGCTTGTAAACCCCCGTAAGCATCCCCATTCTCCTTTTGTTCTTCTTTCATTTCTTAATAATTTGATTCCATATATAAAATAATAGTTTGAAAATCTAATGATAGAATAGAGAGAAGTTGCAACTCAAAAAACATCAATATTAAAAAATGCCTAACAAATAAAGTATCAAACAGAGAATCATCAATCAAGTGGAATATAAAAGGCAAACCACTAGTCATCAAGCTGAAGACAAACAACAAACATATCCCGTAATAAAGAATGCGTAATGCATATTACGTAATAAAGAATGACGATGTAAAATACATTGAATTTATTGTGCAAATTCAACTTATAAATAAAATGATTTCAACAATAATAATAATTTGAAAATCCAATGATAGAATAGAGAGAAGTTGCAACTGAAAAAATCCCAATATTATATACTATATATATATAATATTTTAGCTGTACTGTAGGTGCAAACATCGTTCTTGAGTTATCGTGTCAATTTCTCTATACGATAGTATAAGAAAGTAAAAATAGACTTACCCAAGAAGAGCAACAGGCAGCAAAATAAGGAAATCATTTTCTCTCCGAACGAGTCTGAAATAGATACAAATAGTGGAAAAACAAACGGTAGACAGATACCACAATTGATCACATATCTATGCACAATTCACTACGCCCAGATATTCGCGGATGCTAAGGGCTTTGCGCCCCAGTACAAAATTTATTTAACTGCCCTAGAACCAAATTTCCTCGGTTTTAAGTAAAACGCGTGGAATTTAATAAATAAATTGCGGCAAACGAATAAGTTCCAATTAACTTAATTATTATCATAATCGCGTGATTTTTTTTCACAGACTATTTGTATTAAGGTAATATGCTTACATATCCAATTTGAAATAAATAGCTATAATATTTTTACGAATATGTAAAAAGTTTCACTGTGCTTTGCGTCTATTCAAATAATACATAGCGGGTATTTTCTTCTATTCGAGGACTTTGCTCTATCTAAAGAGAAAACATCTTTACAGCCAGCCATGTTTTTTTTATTTCGGTGCGTGGTTGCCAGATTTGAGATTTATCGCCATCTTGGCGACTTTTCGAATATGCTAGAAATTTCTCAAAATAGCAAATATTCTGAAAGTTTCTAGAGACTCTGTAGAAGCTATTCGCTGTATATTGTTCTTATTTACGCTTATTAGTGCTTTTAAATAAAAGTGTTAGTTATCCAGAAATGTGGACTCATTTTTGTATCCTGAGAATACGTCCACGATTCCAAAGGATACGTGGTAGCAATATTCATAAAGTTAGAATTTTGTATTTTAAATCCCACTTAATTTAACAGCACAAGCACATTTCATGAATCTCCGTATAGCGCGCTGACAGTTTGTCATTCAATGACACCATCTACCATCTTTTTATCCACGAAAATATTTTGGAGCAATGGCGTGGGTTCAAAAGAGAATGTTGGTTAATTGTAAATAACTGCAAAAAAATCTATTAAATTTTCTAAAATTTCTCCCCAAGATCTGCACTTCACATTTAAAACAAACTGTGCTTTTGTGCTGTGAGAATTCGCGTTTTAAATTCCCCGAAAACGGAAAGTTACGAAATGTTAATGAGCTGCGTAATCAATCATTTCAGAAACTACGACAAGTATCAGAAATAGTAATCTGTATTAGCGGTAATCTTAGTCTATTTTCGAATTTGAATGTTTTCTCAAGTTTTCCGATAATTTGAGGCAAATCTACCGATCAAGACTTTCTGTTTAGAGTGGGGGCGAACTGTTGAGAAGATTTCATAAACGCTCTAGATATAGACACAAAATTAGAATTGAAATATACAAATGTTTCCTGCAATTGATATTGAACTAAAAATTGCTCAATCATGCTCATAGTACGACAAAATGTGGAGATTCTCAAAGTTATCGATAAAACATGCTTATCATTATCCTATGGGAATTCGCCAACTGCTGTATTTCACACGTAGCATAAACAGAATTGTTCCGAATAGCTATGATGATAATGTATGATGCTTTAGCGCTTAAGGGGGAGCGTCAGTAAATCTGCCCTATCCGCGCTTTGTTAACTTTCGCGGCACACATTTTTCGCCGAAATTCTGCTCAAACAGTTGCGAAATATTTTCTGATAGATAAAATGCAATCCTTAGATTATATTAAAACTAAATTTAATACCCAATAAAACATAGAATATATTTTTTATTTTAATTCAAAATATTTTTGGTGCTGCCATCTGTTGTCGTAATTTAATTCATACCGACTATTTTTATTTTTTAATGAACATTTTTAAATGTCTATTCTTCCTAATACGCTATTAAATATAACATCATATATAATAATGTCACAATCACGGAAACGTAATTGAACTTGGACTTGAAGGCAAAGGAACTTGAAAACAAAACTACAGTCCTCAGTGATGTACATTCAGATCTCTTTATCAAATTTATAGAATAAGAAATTACCTTTCCGTGATTGTGGTATTATTATATATGATCTGTTGTTTTATTTAATACCGTATTAGAAGGAATAGACATTTAAAAATGTTCATTAAAAAATAAAAATAGTCGGTATGAATTAAATTACGATAACAAATGGCAGCATCAATAATATTTTGAATTAAAATAAAAAATATATTCTATGTTTTATTGGGTATTAAATTTAGTTTTAATATAATCTAAGCATTGCATTTAATCTATCAGAAAACATTTCACAACTATTTGAGCAGAATTTCGGCGAAAAATGTGTGCCGCGAAAGTTAACAGAGCTCGGATAGGGCAGAAGATTTACTGACGCTCACCCTTAACCTAGAGCTCCTATACTACCTATACTATATAGAGGAGCCTTACCTTAACCCGTCGATCGCGATCTATCAATCGATCGTCATGACTTGTCAAGTCGATCTTTGATGATTTAGGGTAAAGTGGGGAGTTTTGTACCGCGCTTCACGAGAACGAAAGTTAAATATATTTATATTTTGATTAACTTTTCGTTTTAAGTATTGTAGTTCACAAAAAATAATTAAAAGATTGTTCAGAAATTACAATCTAATTTGCTTTGAGAGGAACACCTAACTCGAAATCTTCAACTTCCTAATTATGCCAAGCATTTAAAATTGTGACATTATTTAAGCAGAAAATGAGCAACTAAAGTCAAGAATGTATCAAATTAAATAAATTTATTTCAAGTGGATATTTAAAGCATAATTTTAAATTTTCCAGTTCGAGAGAGGCGTTTGAGACCCCCCCCTTCCCCCACTCGAACCTTAAATACGTTCCTGGTATGTTATGTTAGCTACAGATAGAAGTCGATCTTCAGCTTGATTGCATATCAAAAGTAGATCTCCATGCCCTAAAGGTTGAGAACCACTATTTAAGAAAAATTCGTTTTCTTTTAAATCATTTATTTAACTATCGGAATGTACTGTCGGTTTTAACATTTCCAGACACAATACTTTATGTATAGAAATATTAATTTCCATAAACATTGATGTAATAGCATAAGATTACCGGTAATTACTAAAAACAAAATTCACCATGAATAAATATATGATTATGTGAATCAGTATATTTAAAGTAATAAATAAATAGAACATAATATAAAATGTTGCGCAAATAAAATGTAAAAGCAGATTGTTTCTCAAGTTATAGATGAAAGAATGTTGGGGAAAAAAAATTGGAAATTTTTCGAACAAAATTCCAAGATTTGAAAAAAAATTCTCCCTATTTATCGGTCAAGTCTCGTATATATGCAAAGTTTCAAATTTCTACCTTCAGTCATTTGGGTTCTAAATTCATCCCTTAATCAGCCAGTCTTACTCAACTGTATGATATAGATGAATGTGTAAGAAAGTGGGTGAAGATTCACATTCCAGATATTTTTGTTTACCTTTATATCGTGGTTTGTAATACGTAGGTGGTTCAAAAAGTATGGTAATAAGAGCTCTCACGGGTGCACAAATTCGGCGTGCGAATTATTTGAATTGAAAATGAAAGGTGTCGTGTTTTTGCACGACAACGCCCGACCGCATACTGCCTCGGTTACACGTGATTTGGTACAGCGTTTCCGATGGAATGTACTGGAACACCCACCCTTCAGCCCGGATCTCGCAGCAAACGATTTTCATCTCTTCGAACCATTGAAGAAGCACCTGGCAGGTCGCCATTTCACAACCGATGCCGAAGTTCAGGAAGCCGTCGTTGAGTGGCTCCGCGACCTGGACCCTGATTTCTTCTATGCCGGTTTCGATTGATTGGTTTACCGATGGAACAAATGCTTCGACAACCATGGTGACTATGTGGAAAAATGATATGAACCAGTGCTAACTTTGGGTATGTCTTTGATTTCTTGAATAAACCTTTTCTCTCACAGGACTTGTTATCTTACTTTTTGAACCACCCTCGTATTATTATATTGTATAACATCTGGTGACTCACATAAAATCGAAGTTGCCCACCGCCATTAAGAATTGGATTGTCTCGGAATGAAACTAAGTACTCACCTGTATATTCTATCGATGAACTTGATACTTGACTGGGATGTTTTCTAAGCTGACGTTGTATTTAAAGTCGGTTTTCTATCACGGTCAAAGTACACTGCAGGCAAAAGATTTTTAAAATTATCGACAATAAATGATTTGTCACAATCGCTAGAGAATTAACCATCTGTTCGCTAGATGTGATAAAAATAGAATACTTTCGAGAAAAGAAAAAAAATACTCCAATTGCTGGTTTAAAGAGAAACTTCTTATCTAAAATCGTCGAATTCGATAATTCCTATCACTTATTTTGGAAAATTTTTTATTGAGTACGCAAAGAAAAAAAATAAATCTGATGTGGGTAACACATGACTTTACATAACACGATAACTTCATTTGTTTCACAGCAAACTAGTGATGTACAAGATCCATGGCCCAATGACTTTGAATTATTCATTACATTTGGCGATTTTCTGGGTAACAATATATAAAAATATTTCAAAGTACTAAAACCAAATTACTTGACAATTAGAAATATTGCTAGAATCCGCTAAGCAATAGAGTCCGTATTAAACGATTTTAATAATTAGAAAATATTGCATTTTCATTCATTTTGGAGTCATTTTCGTTAACTAAACTTCATTTTTGCCAATCCGACGATATATCGGTCAATTTGGCATCATTTAAAATAAAAATCGCTAAAATATTTCGCCAAATGTGTCTTCAAGGTCAACCTATTTAAGGATACTTGCTACTTCATTTTATGTAACATTTTCAATACATTTATCTGAAAACGTGTTATATCTCTAGAACGGTTCGTGCTAGCGTTTATATCATTCGCTTTATAATGAAACGATAATTTATTTAACAGTATTAAAAGTCCTGATTTTTTAAAGTTTTTTTCAAACGATAGCGTTTAAAATCAATGCGGTTTGAGTATTCATTAATTGTAATATCCATGCCAAATTATTTTCGAAACATGAGGTATATCGTCCACAGATTTAAGGAGACACATACTAACACACAAGCACAGAGAGTGAGAGAGATCACCTCATAAACGTTCGATTCGAGTTCAGGGATGCTTAAAACGTGTTCTTCCGTCGAAAATTCGCATTCGAATCCCCCCCCCCCCCCCCGTCAATGTTTTCTCTATTCTGTTGCGAACGTGTAATATTCTTAGTGGAGTTTTTCTTTTTTTAGAACCAGACGGAGAAAACGCCCGTACAGGCTTTGCTATGACGTGCTTCTAGGGTTTCCAGATGTTGAAGTTCGGAAGAGGGTTGCCAGATTTAGCGATTTTTCGTAAGTTCGAGGAGGATCGCGAAACAGCCAATATTCTGCGTGATATGAGAGACTTCCAGAAGTTTCTATGGAGTGTCTATAAAAAAGAGTTATCATGCAGTCGAAGAGCAGTTGATGCGATACGAGCTACATTGAACTGTGTTCGTTAATGTTTTGAGAATAGTAGCTGCTGTTTTGTGAAGTTACTTTCGTCAATGTTTTGAGAATAATATAAATTATTTTGCGAAATTAATGGAACATTTAAGTGCTGTTCGACTGTGTATATTGTTTTTGTTTACGTTGTGCTTGTGAATAAACGTGTTAGTTTTCTAGAAATTTGGACTCATTCTTGTATCCTGAACGCAGACCCGCACGATTTCAGAGGACACGTCGTAACAATAGATTACACTATGTATGTAGTGAAAGTAAAAAGTTTCAAATTTACTGTGATTACCATTAGTTTTTGTTGAATGCTATTTTCAGGATTAAATTATGGCCAGTGTTAGTTTCTCCATCTTTGACAGGCTTAAATATTAGTGGGAAAATCCAAAGTTTCGACCCGGTTGCCTCAAAACAAAGCAGTGTAAGCCTAAATGTAATCCTGAGAAATACTATTCAATAAAAACCTACAGAACTCACAGTGAAATTTTATTTCTTTTGTAAGCCGCGCTTCCTGTAGTTTCTTTATTTTGCCTATGACGTTTAACAGAGGATCCTGTTGAGCTTGAACGATTTTCTTTCTATGAGCGTGGATTTTGTGCTGCGATTTGTTATCCTTTCTTTTCATCAGTGCCACCTGTCTTTTCATCTTTGGTGAATTATATGTTATGCAGAAAGCTTCCGGTGGTTTTTTTTATTGCTATTTTTTTTTTTTTTCGTTTTGCATAATTCCCTTCATATGAGTTTGGTGACAGTTCTTTCATTGCACTTCGCTAACTTCTGGGGGAGGGGGGGGGTATTAAGTTCATGTGTTGCTCAATATGCTTTTATCTTACTCTCAGAATCCGTCTATAGGGGTCGTTCCTAAAGTTAGGACACAGCTGATTTTGCAGATAACAGCATCTATAGATACTTCAGCATCACCAATTTTTTTTCTTTTTAGAGAAGGGCAGGGTGATGACCATTACATAATGTTCTGTAGTTTTAGAAGCCTCCCAAAAATCATCCTACAATTCCATAAGAGGGCCTATAACAACCTAAGACCATCCCATAAAATCCGAAAATTGTCCAACTCCATGAAGGATCCTACAGTAAGCCTACACGCATCCTACAAGCTTATAAAATACTCCTATAACGGATGTATGTCTTGGTGTTATAGGTGCAACATTGTGACTTCCTCAGGACCTCCTTTGCATGTCTTTGGGAAAATATATGACTTCCCACATACATATCGACCTCGTGGGCCCCTTGCCCCCATCTGAAGGAATGACCTATGTACTGTCTATGATTGACCGGTTCACAAGATGGCCGGAGGCAATCCAAATTCCAGACATCACGGCTTCTACAGTGGCACAAGCTCTGATCGACCATTGGCGACCATTCAGAATCACCTGTGACCAAGGCCGACAATTTGAATCTAAACTTTTTCAGTCTTTAGCACAGTGCTTGAGAGTCCAGCGAATACGCACAACTGCTGACCATCCTTCTAGCAATGGAATTATAGAAAATTTCCACCGGCCGCTGAAAGCAGCCTTAAAAGCACATGGTAATAAACAGTGGACTAAGACACTGACAATAGTTTTACTGGGGCTTCGATCTACAATCAAACCGGACATAGGTGCAACGCCAGCTGAGCTTCTCTACGGAGAAACACTGCGCCTGCCAGGCGATTTTTTTCTCAATAACTCCAAAGTCACTGACCTCTCAGACTTCATAGTGCAGCTAAGAGAGTCAATGCGGGACCTTCGTCCCCCCAACACTTATCATCATCAGAAACCAAGAATTTTTCTCCCACCCGCTCTTTTCACAGCATAGCATGCGTTTGTGCGCAATGATGCGGTTAAAGCTCCACTACAAGCTCCATGCGATGGACCATATCAGGTTTTAAAGAGAAACGATAAATTTTTTTAAATCGAGATCAAAGGTAGGAAAGTGAACATTGCACTTGATCGTATTAAACCGGCATTTTATGTGAATAATGATGAAATTCATGCATCGACAACAACCGGCCAACCGGTTTCGACCACTCAAGCTTAATCAGTGCCAAAATGCCTCCGAAAATTACGACACGATCAGGCCGTCGTGTTCGTTTCACGGATCGTTATGGTTTCACTGGAAACCTTTAAGGAGGGGAGTGTGTGGCGGTTAACTATCGCCATTTATACCACCTGCATCAAAACGAACTAGAGGCGGCTTTTCTCTGTGTATCTGATAACTGAGGAAACAGCATACCATTTCCTGTTTTGGGACGCCTGACTTCCAAAGATTCCCGATGGGGATTTACACATAACTTTAACGCCGGTGACAGTATGTTGGCATGTGAAAGCCATAATTTTCGTCACTGGCATGTGTGAAAAACAGTACGATGGTGCACACCGAAAACACACGTGGCGTGCATGGGGGGCACCCCCATTAATGAGCCCCAGACCAACAATGACCAATAAGATGGTCGGTTACTCCTTCTAGGGCGTATACAAAATTCAGTTTAGAAAAGAACTTTCATCTTTTCGGAAAGAGACTCGCTCCTGAAATCTCGACTTGATCGGTCGACTCTCCGTCGACTTGCTCTCGAACTTTGGAACTACGCAGTCGAAACCTCCTTTCGACTGCTTCGAACTTAACGTTCCAACAATCAGGATTTATCCGCCTGCCGCAGAATCTCTCTGCAAAGTATTAGTATGATTTGTAAAATTTAATGTAAATAAATGTTATTTTATGCAAGTTAACGTTCTGCCTAGAGAACAAAACAACAACAACAAATGTCGGGGATTTTGCTGGGCATTAGTACCGCATGTCAGGTTTAGCCCACACAAACAAAACCAACATAAATCCCGCAACTTCCTTAGGAAGTCCGAGCCTCCCACATATGACTTTCTCCGAACTTTTTTAGCACGTCTTTGTGTTGTTTGGGTCACCACATAAGCTCCTTCGATTAAAATCAACAATACGTTTTCTAAATGAACATTCTTGCAAACTCTGATAATATTTTCGATTCTAATATCTACTCGCAGTCCAAATAAATCCCTAAATAGATGGCGTCAGTTTCGCTGATGATGTCGCATCGAAATACCTAGGGCTCCTAAATACTCATATCTATATATATCTATACTAATATTTAAGCTCCTATGAGCTTAAATATTAGTATATATGAACCTTAGAAATACCAACTCTTGAGCCTAAGACTCCTACCCTCTCTCGTCTCGTGTGCTGTTAGAATTCTTTTGAAAATTTATGTTGTTTTGCATAAAAAATCATAATTAAGGAACGAAATACAGCAGAAACATAATTTTTTGATGGGAGCAGTGTGAAAGACCCAATCCTCCCGACTCACCCTGGGGTATGAGCAGCTGATTGAGCGACCGAGATGGGAGCAGTGTGTGATATTCAAAGAAACAGCTGGTAAATTATGAAAATTGCCAGTCAATTATTTTGTTTCGCAATATAAAAATCTGAGACGTTTTAAGCTTGCGAAAATTATATATATATTTTAAAAAGTCACGAAAATCCGACTATTGATGTTATGGATTCCAGTCAAAGTTTGTTCGAAAGAAAATTTCTTAATCTTTCGAATGGTGTTAAAAGGTGGAAACTCTGCGATAATATTTTCTGTCGCTAAAGAACCAATTTGTGTGAAAATCGCTCAAAATCTCATTAAAACATAGAATAACTTAAAAAGTAATTCGAATTTAAAAAAAATTTCGCCGAGGCGTATCGTCCCGGGTCTTGAAGTACCTGTGTACCAAATTTCATAGCGGTACGACGTCATTTAGATTTTCCGCTACAGATGATCCACAGATAGACAGACATCTTTCTTTGATGAAACATGCATTCATCAAAACGTATGTAACTTAAATGTATAAAAGACAACGACACACAAAATTTAGATTTTCTAGTTCTACGGTTCTCGAATTATCTCCCCCCCCCCTCCCCGAAAAAAAAAACCCGAGTGCATTCCTAGGGTGGGCCCAGGATGGGCTGTAACGTTCAAAATCCGAAAAATTAAAATATATCACTAAAGACAACAATATGCCAAATATGAGCTTTCGAGCTAATCCCTATGGCAATAGGACGGTTTACCCTAATACAGTTTAAAATACAAATAATTAGAATATACAACAATAGACAACGACAGACAAAATTTTGACTTTCTAACTGCTCTGGTTCTCGAGTTATCCCCCCCCCCCGAAAAAAAAAAAAAGGAATATTTCTATGCAGGCCCAGGACAGGCTAGACCTATAAGGTTCAAAATCATAAATTCATGTTAATATGATTAATGAAACATGATTAGTTAGGGCCTCAAAGATTTTAATCACTGACGAGCAAACAGATCAAGTTAAAGAAAAGATTTATATTAAAAATAAAAATGAAATATAAGAAAGAAACCCCATCTTTCTTTAGTACGAATCATCACTCGTCTTACATTACATGTATTTTCATACATTTCATTTAGCTTTCATATAATACATTAAAAACTTCATACATCAAACTTTCATATTGTTCAGAACTACTTGTATCATAGTGAATTATACGAGTATCGTCATTCATAACAGTTTTGCTTTGAATGTTACAGACACCATAAACTGGCCACATTAGATTTATTTTTCTACCCAAATAGTCGTTTGGATGCGCAGGGCATTGGCCTTTTCTGAATTAAGAGTCAACGGCTTGTTTAAAAGGTGTATTGTTCCAATACGCCGAACTGGTGATTCTATACCATCCTGTTTCCTATCACCTCAAAAAAGTCTGTCTCATTTAAATATTTAATGTCGAATGTAGAAATGTAATCTTTCATTTGTCACGTCTGTTGCTGCTGTGGTGACAAAACCACAATGACATTGGACTTTATTGCTTTAGATGCAATTTTTATCATGAATGCTTCTACAATTCCAATTCGTTGATATTTATAGATGTTCTAAACTGCATCTTAAAAGTATTTTGAAACTAATTAAATGATTCTTGGGATATAATATGTTTGTAAAATACAACCAGCATTATTCAAAGTATATCATCTAACTCACGAGGAAAGTTATATTTTGTGTTATAAACTTAATCATCAACGAGGAAAGAAATTTGGCTTGGAATATATTCCGACGTTGCCTTATCAATGATTTTGCAACAAGTTATTTCCCCAGTTAGTGAATATTATATTAATGCTTAAAAATAACTAGAATTGTTCCGAAATTGATGGTAAATGTTTCATCTGTTTTCATCGTTTGCACATACCATATCAAGATAACACTTTAAGATATCTTTTCGCGCCAAAAGTTATCATGGCAAAATCCTAGTCATCAACCGCGTAAGGAACCTGCATTGGAATACAGTTGATGAGGTTTGGGGATTTATTATTTCACATTTTATGCAATTTCACCCACTTGAGGACTATAGTGGGCTAAAACTGAAATATTTCGTATTCGATGCACCATCAAGGATAATTCAAAAGCGCCAATAGCTGTTATGGTAAGAACATTAGACATCACAGAAAGATGAACTTTCATTTGAATGTATTCATTGATCAAGTTTTGTGAAGTGTGATTCTACAAAGAACATTTTTCCACGTTTGTGACGACTAAAGATATTTATCAGCTCGTGTTATTATAATGCATAGAAAAAACTTGAATTGTTCCAAATTTAATGTAAAATTTTATATTATGCTTTAACATCCTTTTCAAAACTTCTCATGGACAGTACAAATGATAATTTTTTCTACCAATAGATAGCGTAAGAATTTTAAAAATAACTTATTTTGAAATATATTAATTTATAAGTGATGTTTTTTAACAGCTGCTATTATAAAAGAATATTTATCAGTTCACATATGTTAATGCTGTGGTAAGATGCAACTTGCAACATTATAGTAGAATTTGCTTGTGCTTTCAAATGGTTTACGAAACAGAGAACAATTCAAGCCATATATTCGTGAACTAATAGCTTTACCTGTGAAAATTCAGAGAAAAAGAAATTATTTTGGAATATATTAACATTTTGGAATGGATTGGCTGATAATTTGTTTTATCATCATTCTACAAAATGCCATTTAACCAGTTTATGAACACATAATTCTTATAACTTTTTTTCTGTCTTTGAAACTGATTATACGTTTAATCAACTGTCATATGTTATTACTAAAGGAGTAATTTTATTTTCAGATTAATGTAATGGTCTAGAAAGCAACTTGAAATATTCCATATTTTATATACATTTTGCTTGGTCTTTAACATCATCTGCAAAAACATACCAAGAGCCATTTAATACATATGTCTTGATGTTAAGTTGATATAACGTGCAGTATTGAGCATTTGAAGACCTTATCTGTGACATAATTGGCCTCCATGTATGTTTTTCAGTAGTGGTTTTAAGCTATCATTGATGTAATACTAAATATTTAGTTGGCTATAATCTCTGTCGGAATTAGAATACCAGTAAAAGAGTTCCAGCTTTCAGCAGCATTTACGGTTAATTTCAATCCACAGTGAGAGAAGGTAATTAAAAAAAATGAAGATAAAAATGTTCTCCAGTGTTTCAGAACACATTATTTTTTACTCCTTTCTGATTATTCTCTGGAATATTGCGTGCAATCCCGTATGTGAAGAGGCAATGCGCTGGCTAAATGACAGCCGTGGTGGCATGAAGAGTAATGGCACCTATACCTGGAATCAGTTAAAACTTTGGGTCAGTGGTAATGAAGAAAACTGTCTGATAGCGTTGTTGAATGGCACAGACACCGAAGAATCCAATGCTAAAATCTTGGAGGTCTTGCGTAAAGATGTATTTAAAGATGAAGATATTAACGCAACTAGAACCTGCTCACCACGAAGACAAGGAAACAAAAAGGGTAAAAACCAAAAACATCGTCCGAACCGGAATCAAAATCGTGGTCCGAACTGGAATCAAAATCGTGGTCCGAACCAGAATCAAAATCGTGGTCCGAACCAGAATCAAACCCGTGGCCCAAACATGAATAGGAATCGTAGACGGAATCGAAATCAAACTAATGGTTCGAACAGAAACCAAACCAGTAGTCCAAACAAAGATCTTGGAAGTAATACCACTTCTGCACCGGGATGATCTGAAAACAAAATGTTTTTCTGTGAAATTTTCAAGTAATGTTCAAACTATTATATTTATTAACGACTAATTTTTTTATGAGAGAAAAAAATCTTATGGGGGGGCAGCACATGACTTGCTCTACATAATGCATGAAATTATTTTTCTCACAGCAAAATAATGGTGTACAAAATCTACGGCACAGTCTTTTTGGCTTTAAATTAACACCAGGTAAACTTAAATTTGGCACTTTTGGAAACTTATTAGTCCAAACAGATTATGATATTCATACTCATGTGCAAAATCTTCATCAAAACGTAATTGACATTTAATTAATATTCCGTAAAATCCGACTATTGGCGAATTATTTAACGTCAAAATACAAAACTATTACAAAAAGTAACCCATCGCGCGAATGGAACGTACTAGATCCACAAAAATGATGTTAAAAGATTTGTTGCATATTATTGCATACAGAAAGTGAACATATTTGATGAAAATAATTTTTTTAATTCTTTTTAATTTTATTTATTTTTTTTTAATAAATTTGTTTGGAAAGAAGTGCATAATATTTGCATATGAAAAGTGAACCTTTTGGATCATACTAACTTCTTTTTACATTTTATGTAATATTTTTGCTAAATTTATTTGAAAAATGTGCAATATTTCTCGAACGTTTCATGCTGGCGTTCTTAAGTTTCTGTTATTCGTTTTACAATGAAAAATTAAGTATGAAATGATAATTTATTTAACAGTATTAACAGTATTTAACATATTTTTTTAATGATTTTTTCAAAAATTCATTTGTAAATCGTACAATTTGGAGTACGGTTCATGCTGTTGAAAAGTTTGTATCATTTGTTTAAGAAAAATTTCGTCTGAAATGACAAATTATTTATCGTTAGTGAAACCTCCTAATTTTTAATAATTTCTTCTAAAATTTATTCGAAAATTGGGGGAGGGGGTCTTCCGAACATTCGATTCCGTTTAAAATCATTAGGGTTCCAATATTGACAGATTGCAATATTCATACCAAATTATTTTCAAAACACTTCATTTGTTCGTGAAATATCGCGTCCACAGATACTCACGTATACACATACTAACACACATACGCACACACGTACACACACGCGCGCGTACACACATACACAGACGCCACCTCATAAACGCTCCATTCGGGTTCAGGGATGTTTAAATCGTGCTCTTCCGTCGGAAACTCGAATTCGAATTTTCGACCCCGTCACAATACTTCCCCTATGTATTTTATTATGTTTATAGGGAAAGTAGAATCTTAATAAGTTATCATACAAACATTTTGATAAAAGAATTTCTGTTGTGAAACTTGCCTTATTAGCACAAATGTTTATAATATTTGTTAAATTTGTTTCATTTAGCATTTATTTATATATTTTTTTTTTGTCTTCTGATTTCAGATAGATCATTTACATATATGTATTTTGCTAACATTATGGATAATATAAATAGCTTTCATACCAATTATTAGCATAAACTTTTCTCTGTGTTTTAGAAAAACAGTAAATTGTGTTTGTTGCAGTTCTGTTGGTGTTCTCGGGATGACCGTGGGAAAATAAAATTGTGTGTATAGTTATAATGACTTTAAAGAACGACATTTCCACAAACAAAAATTCGATATTTAATCAATTTAGCAAGGCTGGGAAAGAAATACATTTTTAAATAATGCAAAATGCTTTCGAAATTAAATGTCAGGGAAATACAAAATACTTACGACTGTGGCGATTGGGGAGTCTCCAGTCCCGAGCCAGGACCGCACTCGGGACCTATTGCTTACAAGACCGACATTATAATCATAGAGCAAAAACTAGCTTCAGCTCCGTTCTTATAATTCGGGTACAGGTTCCAAGCATCTTTGATCAGATGTCTTTGCTGCCGCACACTCCCTCACCTGATGAGAAGGCCCCGGTCAAATTTCGGCGAGGAGGGGGGCCGCTGAGAAAACCACCGCGTGTCCCCCCGAAATGCAGTTGAGGGGCTGAAGGCCGGGAGGCGTGTGGCCTCGGGCGTGACGTCAGTCGTTGTCAACCAGGAAGGGAGTGGCAAGGCCTCTAACTCCGTGTGGCTCTGCCATCTCGTGTTGAGAGATGAGATCGTTGGAGAGGAAGGTTGCGTGTTTCAAACGTCCAGTCATCATTGTGGCGGAAAGGAGTCGCCAGGACCGAACTCGGGACCTAGCGCTTACAAGACCGATATTATAATCATAGAGTAAAAGCTAGCTTCAGCTCCGTTCTTATAATTCGGGTACAGGTTTCAAGCATCTTTGATCAGATGTCTTTGCTGCCGCACGGCTTACCTTCTGTAGAAAAGAAAATACATACAATATATTTATTTGAAAGTGAACAGGGTCATATAATTACAATGCTAGTAAAACAGTGACTTATGCGTAACTTTCTTGAAGAAAGCAGGAATATGTAAGTTAGGTGAGGACAATTGTTTCGCAGGGGCTATACGCCCTCTTCTTCAAGTCAAAAAATCATGTGGAACTGCATGCAATCGCTTTCGTTCAATTAGGGTGTATCAAAAAAAGTTATTTAAGGCGTATCAGAGGAACTTATTTGATAGTAAGACAGTATATTTATAAGTTTTCTATAGCTATACTAGTATTGAAACTTCTTAAAAACAGGTAAACTAAAAACTTAAAAAAATTAAGTTGCAACTGTTTTTTTTAATATGTTTTACTTTGTTTAACAATCCATAGCGTTTAGCTTTGAGAAAAGTTGTCTTATCCGAAAATTGGATCAGTTTGGTTGTGCCCCGTGGTCGACACCATAAGTGTCGAAAACCCGGACCACTCAACTCACCCTGAGGTATGGGCGACAGACTCGAGTGATTTGGGTTTTCGACACTTATGATGTCGACCACGGAGCACAACCGAACTGATCCAATTTTCGGATAAGAGGACTTTTTCAACGCTAAACGCCATAGATTTTGTTAAATAAAGTAAAACTTATTAAAAAAATCAAAAAACAGTTGTGACTTAATTTTTTTAAAGTATTTAGTTTACCTGTTTTTAACAAGTTTCACTAGTATAGCTATAGAGAGCTTATAAATGTAAAGTCATACTGTCAAATAAGTTCCTCTGATACGCCCTAAATAACTTTTTTTTTATACACGCTAAATGAACGAAAGCTGTTGCATACAGTTCCACATGATTTTTTGACTTGAAGAAGAGGACACTATAAGTGTCGAAAACCCAGACTGTCCGGCTCGTCCTGGGACATGAGCAGCTGTTTGGACGGCCGGAAAAAGACACCATAAGTGTGGAAGGCCCAGGCCGTCCGACTCACCCGAAGATGAGCAGCAAAGTGAGCGGCCGGGACACCATAAGTGTTGTTGTTATTGTTGAGGTCCAGACCGTCCGACCTACCAGAAAGGTGTAAGGTAACTGCTTCGACGGCCGGGAAGAGCCACCCAATATAGACCGGAACCCAGTGGGGGAGGCATCCACAGGGACCGTACCCTCCTTCCCCTACCACCAACCTCTCGGAAGGACTTACAGACCCACATGTTTAACGTGATCGTACTCCGCGTGAACACGGCGGCAGTTTTGGCAGTGGAGGGAATCGAACCCGGGCCCACCGAGTGCAATTCTCGTGCGCTAACCACTAGCCTACCGCGCCCGGGACACCGTAAGTGTGTAAGGTTTCAGCCTCGACACCCTACAAAGTTTCAGCCACTGACCGGGGTGGGTGGGTGGGTGGGGTGGGGGGGTGAAGGATTTAGATATAATTTTTGACTTTCCAATTTTTTTGTTCGCTCCAGTGGGAGAAACTAAAAATCCAACACCGTTAGGCTTTGTCCTATGATCGATACTATAAAGGTGCAAATATTCAGCCTAGATTACAAGGGGTCTTCTGGAGGATTTGAGAAGGCTTTTCGAAAGAAAAAAGCACCCCCCCCCCCCTCCCAGGAGAGATT
The DNA here is from genome assembly GCA_951213105.1 of Amaurobius ferox. Lineage (NCBI taxonomy): Eukaryota > Metazoa > Arthropoda > Arachnida > Araneae > Amaurobiidae > Amaurobius > Amaurobius ferox. The sequence continues at coordinate 89,421,576 of OX578150.1, forward strand.
TACTGACCTGGAATTTGGCTACTTTATTGGCTAAAGAAATCGACATATTTATAGTCATGTGAAAAATCCACATAAAGGTGTCATTGACACCGAGTTAATATTATATACAACAAGAAAGATCAGTCATGCATAAAGCATTGATTATTACACACTTTCCAAATTCACGAGTCGGACGGTCTGGGTCTTCTACACTTTCCAAATTCAATGCAACTTTATATAAACATCTCTAAAATGCAAGACATTCCTCGGTAATATTTTAAAAATTATCACAATATTACATTAATTTATTATATTTGAAAACTTAAAACTTCATCGAAAAAAATGAACTTCATTCAAATGACGGCATTGAAATATAAATTGTCTGGTTTAAACATCTCTAAAATACGATACATTCCTCGGTAATATTTTTAAAATTAACATAATACTACAATATTTATTATATTTGAAAACTTCATCAAAAACAAATGAACTTTATTCAAATGATGTCATCGAAATATAAATCGCCTGTATATAAAAGCAGCATTTCATATATAAACATTTTTCCATTCCTTTCATTCATCACAATACTATAATAATTTATTTTATTTAAAAACTTAAAACCATGGAGGTACAAGTAATTTAACTCTATGCTTAAAACTTCATCGAAAAAATCGTCTGGTTATCTGTGTAAAATCAATAAATGTTTCATTCATATCAGCTATATTGCAGACTCCATGAGCTAAATGATTTTGCGTTAAAGAAATACAGCAATTCTTATACAACTTATTCTACATCTTATGGTATTTACATTCTCCATAAGTGAAAATTAGGCTTCGTTGTAGAAATAATCAAAGTTGGATGATCATTTAAACTCAAATATATTGTAATTGCGGTGTTTCAGTGTATAGATGCACAGAATTTAAGCAAAGATAAAGCGGTTTTAGGACGGATACAACACTCAATATGAATTAAAAATAACTTTAAAAATCACGATTTTGACACAAGATGGATGCCATATTCTATTTTGAAGTGGGCGCGTGATCTCTTCATATAATGATTCCTTGATCTCTTCATATAATGGTCACGTGATCTCTTCATATAAAGGGTGTAATTATTATTTTAATTTTTATTTTAAAAACTACTGAATATATTTTGCTGAAATTTTTTGATATATTTTATGGGATAATTTGTATATTTCCAAAAACTTTCGAAGCAATTTGGGAATTTTAAATTCGCTTAAAAAATGTTTGAAAAATTAGATTCCACAGGGTTCAATGTATTTCATTTTTTCAACCCGGGTTCAATCCAAAACTAATTGGGGGTTATTATTCATTTATATTCCCATAGGTCCCACAGACCGTCTGAACAACATACTAAAATTTCATTTTGGTAATTTTTATTTATTAGTCCTATTTATGTGTTATATATGTGCGTCCTATATTTGTGTTATTTATTTATTTAAAGCTGTATTTATTTATTATTTTTATTTATTAGTCAGATATTAGTCTCCCATTTATGGAAGTATATTATCCCCTCCTTCTCACACACACTTTGTCTACTCCGGTAAAAAAAAAAATTCGGAAATCTGGCTCCGTTAGGTTCGGTTTAGGGGTTGACACTATAAGTATGCAGAGATTCAGCCTTCTAAGTCAACGGAAGGCTGCTTAGGGATATACGAAGACTAGAAAAATTCGTTATCTTAGCCCTCCGGAGTAAAGGGAAATTGAAAATCCGATTACGTTTAAGTTTTGTCCAATCGTCGGTAATATAACTAAGAGGATGAAATATATTCCATCTTCATAGAACTATAAATGTGCAAAGATTCAGCTTCCTAGGTCATCAGAGGATTTTTTAGAAGATTTGAAAGGACTTTTCGGGGTGGGGACGCATTTTCAACGCCACCTGGAGAGGGGTGGGGGAGGTAAATTAAATCGAAAATCCAATCTGACATTTACTGAACATTATTTCATACTATAAGTGTGCAAATATTCAGCCTTCTAGGTAAACGAAGAGGCTTCTGGCATGTCTTAAAGTACTTTTGATTCCTTCCCACCATTTTTCCACCCCCGGGGTAAATCGAAAGCCTGGTTCCGTGAGGTTCTGTACCGTAGTTGACACTATAAGTGTGCAAAGATTCGGCTTTCTTGATCAACTAAGAAATTTCTGTAGGTTCTGAAAGTACTTTTCACCCCCCCCCCCCCTATTTTCTCGCTCCCATGGGATAAATCGAAAATCCAATATGATATTTACTGTACCGTGTTTATGCTAGAAGTGTGCAAAAATACAGCCATAGGTCAAAGGATGATATTCTGGACGATTTAATAGTATTTTTTATCTCCCCCATTTTCTCGTTGCCAGAAGTGTGTGTGTGTGTGTGTGGGGGGGGGAATCGAAGATCCAATCTGATATTTACTTTATCGTGTTGTTCATACCACAAGTGTGCAAAGATTCAGCCATCTAGTTCAATGGAGGGTATTCTGGACGGTCTGAAAGTATTTTTCATCTCCCCCCATTTTCACGGAAAAGAATCACTATCATCCCGATAGCACTTCTGTGACATCCGGCAAAGGCCCGATAGTGAGGCGAAACCACCCCCGCGGGGCCACCAGTATGCCCCCCCCCCCCCCCCACGAAGACCCCTCCAATCACCAAACGGCACGAGGTTCACCAGAGAAGGGGAGAGTCAAGACCGGAACAAGCAGTAACCGGCAGCCACCATCATCAGAGATCCATCGTATCACTGGAAGTTCTCTAACAACTTTATTCATAGCAGAAATAAAGGCAAAATGAAAGCAAAAGCTTCAAATAAAGGTACAAATCCATTATCACTATTGAAAATAAAAGGATAACAAGATCATATAAAAAAATACTAGAGCATCCTTGCTCTCTATGTAAGGTAACAATGAGTAGAACTTGTTCTTCCAATTCATTTCAGTGGCGTATCCATATCAAAGCAGCCTTACTTCGATGAACCGGATCGGCTTGAGGCAAAGGGTCAACTTTTATCGCAGTCTAAAATTACCTATTATAACAATAAGGGTCTCAAGGCTCAACAACAATTTAAATATCATAAGTACAGAAAAGGCATCAAAGATTAAAACACCAAATGCACAATTATTCTAAAACACAAAATTCAACAGACAAATTCTAAAATCAAGACAGTTTTAACAAATTTTTCATCAAATATTTGAAAGTTTACTAGCATTCAAGTAGAGGATCTAAAATACCTTAACATCAGAGCAAATCTCATGCAATTAAATCCATCAATTTCTAATAGATGCCAAAATCAAACATCTTCTCATCAATTTATAAAGTTACAAATAAAAATTAAAGTCATCCCAATAAGGCAATTACTGAACATCGACTTCAAAACACAATATACAAAAGTCAGTCTATCAAATTCTATTGTATTTTAAAAACATGCAAAAAGTATAAATGTAAAACAAAGTAGCATTCAATAACTTGTGAATCGACTAAAGAGTTCAAAAGAAAATAAGCCTAATTGTTCATTTCCCTGGTAAGGAGATTTTGAACAATCATAATAACTTCTTTTCTTGATTTTTTTCCTCGAGATAAGTTCAGGAGATTGACAGATTTATAGTTTTTAGGGAAATAAGATTCTCTTACCACATCTCAAAGGTCATGCTGTGGGACCTTCCTTCTGCATTCTCACAATAACATGTAATACTTTTACTGACCCGTGTCCCCAACGAGTTATACCTCGATACGTGTCCCTGGGAAGATAGATCCTGGTAACTTGGTCCCTGGGAAGAGGTATCTTGGTAACCTGGTCCCTGGGAAGAGGGACCCTGGTAATCTGGTCCCTGGGAAGAAGGATACTGGGAAACCAACACATTGCTTTGGCCCTTGCTTCAAGTAAATGGGAGGTATTCTGTGTCCCCCAGTGTATCAATCGGCTGGTTGGTTAGATTTCCTACCAAGGTTAAGTGATTGTTGCAGGGATCAGTCGTGAACGTATAGGCCTAACCCTGGTGCAGTATCTGCATCTCCTTGTTGGGCTTCATGATGGATGGTGACGTTGGGTCTGGATTTTTATCCTTATAACTTGTGACAATATAGATTGTCAGACATATTTTGTTAATTTTCTAAATTTACGTAAATCTTAATTTTTGCCTGTTATTTTTAGAACACCCGCACTTTCAAATACTCCATTTTTTTTTGCTAGCCTTGGTGAAAACATTTACATTCCTTAATGCTTTTCATTCAACGTTGAAGCCCAGCAATAGTCTACTTTTGTTCACGAGACTGTTCTCGGGAAATACCGGAAACCTGCTAAATGTTTTGAAATAGTAAAAGATATCGAGGCAATAAGAGAGATTTTCTTTCCCAACAGAAAAACCAATGTATTAAGGGAACCAGCGCAACTTTTATGGCAAGCTATTATCAAGCATTCGAAGATCACCCAGTTAAAGCCAGAAAAAGTACTTCCATGGAGACACTTTCACCGATAAGCGATATTTGTACATTAAAACGTCAATCAAGAGACTGATTATATTGAGTTAAATCCACTCACGTTGTACTGATTGAATATCGGTAACAGAGAGGCGACGCTAGTATTGTACAAGAAGAGCAATAAAAATAAAAATAAAAAAAGAAAGTGATTCTACTCCCCACTTAGCAATGCTTTGAGCAAGCGGCTAAATAATTGTACCACGTGATCTAACTATTTTCTTGGCAACTGGCGAGCGCGGAGGAATTTGGAGTAATTAGGCTCTTAGGGCTAGTAAGCGAATTAGGATTTTTTTATAGCATTACGGAGCAATCTACCTTAATAAAAGCACGCAGAAATTTTTCGGCGGGTCCCTGGACTTGCAGGGACCCCGCCTTTGGTTAGAAGAATTTTGAATGCTGCTCCGAGGAGTCGTTCGATGTTTTTGCTTCTGTGAAAATTGATTCTACCCGCAATTTTTACCAGTACGATATAGCGACTTGTTTGTAGCGTAAAAACGCTTTTCGTATCAATATATGCAACTATGGTAAGAAGTAAGAGGCCGTACATGGTTGGTGAATTCTTCATTAAGTAAACATAATTTAATTGAAATTGCAAACATTCGTGTTCTTTCATCATAGGCAGTGACTTGCAACAATTTGGTGATGAATTGGAGGTGTTGCTTGGACGAGCGACACTGAAGCCATGCAGCTTTGCGGATCCTTCATTTTGTTTATACAAACCCAATTAATCGAAATTGCAACCGAATTTTATAGCGTGTTGGAGGAATTAGATGACATCTTCCTTGAAGATTGAGATTGCCGCTTAAGTTGTACCATTTCTTGATTGTCATATTAAGATTGATGACCAAATGTGTGCCGATTGGTGATTGTCGAACTATAGTATATCGGAAGATTTTATAATGCATCTCCTTTGAATAGTGGGATTACGGATAGAGTTTATCCTATTTAGTGATTTAATTCATCCTACAATCTGAGCACGCTGGACCCGAGTGGCTGAATTAGTAAGCTACTGTTTTACTTTAATTTTTTAGTTCGTTACGATGTCAATACTGACAATATATGAGGGTCACTTGGCTGATGGTCATAAATTTTTGAGTGAAATAAAATGATTTTAATGCGCGATGGAAGGTGAGGAAATCTGCGAAATCATCTATTTGTTCCTTTCGAAGTGTAGTGTTAGCTAAAAAGAAGTCAAGTGTCTTTAGAGAGTCTACTAAAATCCAGTGATATAAACAAAAACTGTGCTTCCACTGTAGAGTCCCACTAAGATGCAGTAACATAGACAATCAGATGTGCATAAATACTGAGAGTAAGAACTTTAACTTTGGAAGATTATGCAAGCTAATTTAATGCTGACGGCAAGATAACACTCCTCGTAAGTTTGAATTTATTTTTTTATTATTATGATTATACAAAAAAAAAAAAGAAATATTGTTTAATATCATCTAAAGTATAGACTTGATAAAACTATTTATTGAGTTATAGAAATCATAAAAAGAATATACCCCTTCTATAGAAATTAATAAAGTACATTGTATGATTTTAAATTAAAAAGGTTTTAATTATATGCATTGTAAAAAAATGTATTTAAAGGTCTTACAATTGACCAAATGTCTTCCTTAAAGATTGTTTAAATATTAAGGTTTTTATATAGATTACTGTTTACAAGGGTATGGGATATGCCCTGTGTATACCAATATTTATATGTATAAAGTATCAAAATACTTATAAGTGAATGTCACAACCACAACATCTATTGATTCAGATATGAATCACCAAATTAAAACTTAAGATAAGGTCATGCTTATGCAAAATTTTAGAATAATTTAGACATGTTGTAATTAAAATGGTTTTTTTTGTCCGACAAAACTATTGCCTCTTTAATAACTCAATTTGAAGTAATAATTTATTAATAAATTTTTGGTAGTATTAAAGGTACAATGATCAACTTAGTTTCCCTAAAGCAGAGCTATTCTGTTAAATCACCACCAAGGTGATTAAAATGTGATTAAGAATTTGTTTCAAATTGAAGATACTACAGTAAACAATTAAGCAGTCTTATGCATTTTAAGTGCAGTTGTATTCCCTAGGATTAATTACCTGCGATTATAAACTTCAATTTTCTAAAAATATTCTTAATTTTTATGGAGATAGCATCCGTTTTGGATTATATTTCTATACAACTATGGATAGTGGTCAAAATACCACTTTATCTTCTTCGAGGGAGTAACAAATTGTACCGAAACATTTGCAGGTAATGGACGATGCTAAATTTTTCCTTTTGCATCTTAATATTACATATTATTTTCCTAAAACTTCACCATTCTCGAACTATAAACATTTAGTAAATGCTGCTGGAGAGTTAAAATCGATTGAAAGTTAAGATCTGAAGATTTCCTTGTAGAAGCCAGTACTATCATACAATATAACGCACTTTTGCAGATAACAAAAATTGTTGAGCATGAAGTAACAGTTACACTTCATGGCACATTAAACCATTCTCGAGGTGTCATTTTTGAAGGTGAACTGCTGTACGATTCAGAAGCCTAAATCTTGGACCAATTGCAAGACCAAAAGGTATGTGGAGTTCGGCATACGATAATTCACAGAGAAGGAAAAGTATTTCCGACTAATCATCTATTCTTGACTTTAGCAACACCAATATTACCACAGTGAATTACAGGGATTTACGGGACATGTCCCGCAGGCATAAGCATACTTGTGAAAAATGTCATACTAGATACTTGATTAGAGGATTTGATGTATTAAATTTTAAAGGTTTAGGAAGTTGTTTCAGAGACTGAGATGGGTTTTTCGTCCTAGCAGTAATCGAAGACATCATTTTGACAGATTTATTAGCATTTATTACTTTCCTTCTATACATAATGTATAAGGAAAGTATTGTGACGGGGTCGAAAATTCGAATTCGAGTTTTCGGCGGGAGAGCACGTTTCAAGCAACTCTGATCACGAATCGAACATTTTTGAAGTAATGTGTGTGTGTGTGTGTGTGAGTCTGTGGAGACGATAACTGACGAACGAATGGACCGATTCGAATGAAACTTGGAACAAAAATCACAATCCGCAAACACTGGAAGCCTATTGTTTTTATACGCAATCGAAAGTTCAGAAGTCCCCTAAATTTTCGAGTGAAATTTTGAAAAAATCGTCAAAAAATCAAAACCACTAATAAAGTGACACAAATAGACATTTCTTATGTAATTTTTCATTAGAAAACGATTGACATAAATTTTAGAACGCTAACATGAACTGTTCTCGAGATATTGCACATTTTGCAAAAAATTATCAAAAAGTCATATAAAATAAAAAAAAATATTTCCTATTGAGAAACATGCTCACTTTTCATATGTAATACCATGCGATAAATTGGGCGACATCATTCTCGTGGATCTAGTTCGTTCTTTTCATGAAAAAAGATACTTTAAGTAATACTTTTGTATTTGAACGCCAATAGTCATTTATCTTCTGTAAGAATAACTCATTTCGCCGTCCATAACGCTTGGCGAGATTTTGGCGACGAATTTGGTGGAATCTCGCCAACTTGGCGACTTTTTTAAATGTTGCGAAATTAACGAAAAACTCGCCAAATGAATAAAAATGACGCTAAATCAATGACGACTCATTGATGATGACGACATGGTAAATGACGACTCATTGACGAAAATTCAATATCTTGGAAAGAATATAAATAACTACTATAAAAATAACCTAATTTTTTTTTACTGTAAAAGTAGTAAATTCATTACATTATATAAGGAAATTCATGTGTTGCCCACATCAGATTTTTTTCTTGTTTAATTTGATTCAGAAATATTCTAATTGTCATCAGAAATAGGTCTATAGATTCTAAATTTATGACAAAAGAAGCAGCTAGCATAAATTGCCATACTGAACAAATAAAAAAGAAATGTAATAATGTCTAAAAATAAATGAGAGACTTGAAATGCCTTATGAGAAACCCAAAGTATTTAAAACAAAAAGCTGCATAGAAGAGGAGTCAGCTGACACAGAGACAAAGTCCTCAAAGAAAAATGAGGACGCTATTAAGCTCCATCCGTCAGATGACTCTAATGATGCGATGGGAGTTGTCTTTTCCACAAACGAGGCTATGGAAAATGTATAAATTTCTCCTTTATTGGTGTTACTTTCCTTATACGTATATAATGTATAAGGAAAGTATTGTGACGGGGTCGAAAATTCGAATTCGAGTTTTCGACGGGAGAACACGTTTCAAGCATCCCTGATTACGAATCGAACATTTTTGAAGTGATGTCTGTGTGTGTGTGTTGTGTGTGTGTCAGTGAGTCTGTGGAGACGATAACTGACGAATGAATGGACGGATTCGAACGAAATTTGGCACAAAAATTACAATCCGTGAGTACTGGAAACCTATTGTTTTTAAACACAATCGAATGTTCAGAACCCCTTAAATTTTCGAGTGAAATTTTGAAAGAAATTATCAAAAAATCAAAACCTTTAATAAAATTACGCAAATAGACATTTCTTATGTAATTTTTCCTTAGAAAACGATTGACATAAACTTTAAAACGCTAGCATGAACCGTTCTCGAGATATTTCACATTTTTCAAATAAATTTATCAAAATATCCCATACATTAAAAAAAAATATTAACTGTTGAGAAACATGTTCACTTTTCATATGTAATATCATGCGATAAATTGGGTGACACCACTCTCGTGGATCTAGCTCGTTCCATTCATGAATAAAGATTCTTTGAGTAATACTTTTGTATTTGAACGCCAATAGTCATTTTTCTTCTATAAGAATAACTCATTTCTCCGTCCATAATGCTTGGCGAGAATTTGGCGACGAATTTGGCGGAATGTCGCCAACTTGGCGACTTTTTAAAATGTTGCCAAATTAACGAAAATCTCGCCAAATGGATAAAAATGACGACTAATTGACGAAAATTCAATGTCTTGGAAAGAATATAAGTATCTACTATAAGAATAACCTATTTTTTCTTTTACTGAAACCGTAGTAAATTCATTGCATTATATAAGGAAAGTCGTGTGCTGCCCACATCAGATTTTTTTTTGTTTTATTTTCCCTGTTGGCCTTACCTTTTCATATTTTAACTTTTGCAATTCCTTGCTCTACTAACATACTTGCACGTTGTTTTAAAGACTTATTACAGGCTATACTGACAATTGTCAGAACTTTGATACAGTCTAACCTGTCCGGCCATCCAAAATGCTACTCTAAGTCCACGGACGAGTCGGATGGTCTGGGCTTTCGACAGTCTAACCTGTTTGAAATGGAACCTGCAAGAAACGGAATACTGTAATAAGCGGAACATATTTTTAGTCCCGTCCAAAAATATAGGAAATTCATGTTTTTTTCCCCTATGTGAAACTGAATCTGCACACCGCTGAAACGACGGCCAATTTAAAATATTTTGTTAATAACAGCACCTGTTGTAACGAAAAGGGAATGGAAAAATCATTCAACTATTTTAGCCATTTATTTCCATGAGAGACATTTTTCACAGAACTTTCTATTAAATTATATCTCGATTTTCTGAAAGCCATTTCAGAACTTCAAGAATTTTTCCGTTAATCAGGGAGACTCTGAAATGCTAGAAATATTAATCAATGCACGATTTTTAACTGAAAGTCGAATCATTAGTAAGACCCATGGCCAAGAAACCATGTTGGATTATTTTGAAAGTTTATCTCACATTTTTTTTTAAACTTTTGTTTTGTTTTATGGTAAGCAGTGATATTTTGCTTGTAAGTCAATTCATCTAGGTTTTAAGGTATGGTAATAAGCTAACAGTTAAGAATATGGGGTCACTATATTTTTATTTACATATACTCCTGTGATCGCAGTATACAAAAATGTACGTACATGTATATTTAAAATAATTAAATTAATTATTATGGTATAATATAGTATTGATCAGATTTACATAAATACACTTTTCAGAATTTTTAAAGTCTGATGTATAGCTGAGCAGTTACATATGAACTATCAGCATTTCCAGCTAAACTTTTAAACTTAGCTTTTCCTAAAATGACCTGCATGAAACGAAAGCCTTTTGAAGACGGAAAATTCTCCCGGTCCCCTGAATTCCGCGTTTAAGGCAGATTCGACTATATTATCATATTTTGCCTATAGTTGTATAATTATATTGTGTTTTTAACTTTATCTTAATCTTAAACGTGTTTTTAACTTATCACTTCCGTCTGTAGTTTTATCCAATTCATTGCTTTTACCTGTATTATTGCAGTGTTTTTGTGAATTGTTCAGTTCATCACGTGTTTGACGCGGAATATCCTCAACTTGGATTTTGTGCCATAAAACCCCAATTAACTAACTAGTCAGTCTTCTAGGTCGAAGGAGGGGCTTTTGTAGAATGAGCTACTTTCATCCCTTCTCCCATTTTCTCCACCCCGGGGGGTAAATCAAAAGTTAGGTACCATTAGGTTCTGCATCGTAGTTGATACTATAAGTGTTATTGTTGAGACCCAGACCGTCTGACCTACAAGAAAGGTGTAAGGTAACTGTTTGGACGGCCGGGAAGTGCCACCCAATTTAGACCGGAACCCAGTGGGGGAGGCATCCACAGGGCCGTACCCTCCTTCACCTACCACCAACCTCTCGGAAGGACTTACGGACCCACATGCTTAACGTGATCGTACTCCGCAGGAACACGGCGGCAGTTGTGGCAGCTTGCAAATCCAGCGCGCAAACCACCGAGCTACCGCGCCCGAAATGTGCCAACAGCACGCGGTGTTCCCAGGTGGTCACCCACCTAAGTACTAACCGCGCCCGATGCTGCCTGACTTCGGTGATCTAACGAGAACCGGTGTTTTCAGCACGGTACGGCCGTTGGCTGATACTATAAGTGTGGAAACCCCAGGCCGTCCGACTCGTCCAGAGGACTTGAGTAACAAAGTGGACGACCGGTGATACTATGTAAAGATTCAGCCTTCTAGGTCATCTGGAACTTCTGACGCGTAGCCACGATTTCGGGAGAAAGGGGGGGGGGTCAAGTGCTGATTTTAATTTTCAATATGAGCCCTTTTCGAGAATTGTTGCAATTTTTTCACCATCGGGGGAGGAAGTGGAGTTATGAACCTACACCTCCCTTCACCATTGAATTTTATACATTCCTGGTGATTTTAAATAGTTCTAGTAATTAAACTATTTTTTATTTTAAATACTGATATATTTTTCTGGGTTTAAACATTCGCAACATTTAGTTTTAATCGTTTTGCAAGAAAATAAAGTAACCAACCTTCATATTTTATTTATTTAATAAATATTATATTAAATAAATAAAATAAGTATCTATAGGAACTCTTCCATAGGCAAATCGATGGTACCGTTCCGTCCACTGCGAGATATTTCGTCTGCTTATGCGGGCTGCAAATTTTCGCAACGCTTTGAATGGCGCTTTATCCCCACATCCATTTTTTTCCTTTTTAAATCCATGTGATCGTCTGACGTTTTAAAAAAAGCAGACGACATTTCTGATATATTTTTGAGTGTACATCAGTGCGACCTAACTGGAATTTCAACTCTCGGAACGTAACATGATTTTAAAATTGGATGTTCGAAACTTTTCACCATGCATCTAACTTAGCGAGGTTTGCAGTTTTTCCTTCACTTATTTGGTGTCGAATTAGTTTTGCCGCAAGTGTATAAAGGTCATCTTCATTTAAATTCACACATTTACGTCATAGCATATCGTCTGACGTTTTAAAAACAGCAGACGATATTTCTGATATATTTTTGAGTGTACATCAATGCCACCTAACTGGAATTTCAACTCTCGGAACGTAACATTTTAAAATTAGATGTTCAAAATTTTCACCATGTATTTAACTTAGCGAGGTTTGCAGTTTTACCTTCACTTATTTGGTGTCGAATTAGTTTTGCCGCAAGTGTATAAGGGTCACCTTCATTTAAGTTCACACATTTACGTCATAGCATATCGTCTGACGTTTTAAAAACAGCAGACGATATTTCTGATATATTTTGAGTGTACATCAATGCCACCTAACTGGAATTTCAACTCTCGGAACGTAACATTTTTAAATTAGATGTTCAAAATTTTCACAATGTATTTAACTTAGCGAGGTTTGCAGTTTTACCTTCACTTATTTGGTGTCGAATTAGTTTTGCCGCAAGTGTATAAGGGTCACCTTCATTTAAATTCACACGTTTACGTCATAGTATAAAGTCGCTTTTGTGGAAACCCAGACGCATGTGTTTCAGGAACCGACCCGACCGTGACGATCTGATATCCCAATAAAGGGAGAACTGATGACCAAATGACCCGGCTGACGAGGAAACTTCAAATGAGGCGTTTTCTCACGTGTTGGAGGAAGTTGTTGAATCAGTTAATGCTCAGGGATGTTATTCGACACAGCTAAAGTTTCCTTTCAAAAATTCCTTTTTTTTTATGAGTTTATATCTTATATAATTCCGGACTGCGGAGCTTTATCTGATTTTCTCATACATTCATATGTCCCGTATTATTCAGTTCCAAATTAGTATGAGAATTAGAAAAAAAAATGGATATTTTCATGAGATTTTATTTGAAAGTTATTTTTTTTAATTTCTATGCAGAAATTCTTAAACAAATTTCAAGTTGTCAACAGGTCTTCTTCTTTGACCCAGACCGTCCGACCTACCCGAGGGTGTAAGGTACATGTTTGGACGCCGGGAAGTGCCACCCAATTTAGACCGGAACCCATAGACCATAAACCTTGTATACTAGACCCGCTGTTGGGCGGGGCTTGCTACTGCTAGTGTATTTAGACAATTCTATCCAACATAGCTAACTTGTCACGTGATTTAAAACCCACTCTGCCAGTCTAGAGTTCGTCACTTACAATTTACTTTGCTACTGATGAAGGACTCAATAATGTCCGAAAGCGCTCTGGTTGTGTAATTTTATGTGCATCATTAATGGTGTTTTCATTAAAGACATTTCAATTGGTCAACTTTGTTGGTCAACTTTGTTGGTCAACTTTGCTAGTTAATTTTGGTCAACTTTGCTATTTAACTTTGGTCAACTTTTCTGGTCAAGTTTGGTCAACTTTGCTGGTCAATTGGTCAACTTGGCAAATAGATGTATTTTGCATACAATTTCATTTCTTTACTATTTAAATCCGAAAAATTTTAATAAAAATCGTCTGCCGCATAATCACATTGGATTTAAATCTGTTGCTATGCAACATATATTATTTTCTTCAAATAAATTGGCGGAAAATATATTGTCTGCATAATGCTATCTCGATGGAATTTTTAATTGTGGACGTTTTATTAATTTTTCGACAATCCCTGATCTCAGAAACTCGAAACATGGACTCAATTTTAAGAGGAGCTATTTCACCACTACCCACAAAATTTCATGAAATTCGGTGCAGTGATGATGTTCTCCCGTGATGATGAGACAAACGCACATACAGATAGACATACAGGTTTTCAATTTTATTTATATACAGTTGACAAAATGACTATTTGTACACCCTATTATATATGTTTTATCAAAATAACAAGAAAGATCAATCATGCTTAAAGCATTGATTATGAAACACTTTCCAACTTCAATGCAATTTTATTTAAACATGTCTAAAATGCAATACATTCCTCGGTAATATTTTAAAACTTATCACAATACTACATTAATTTATTATATTTGAAACCTTAAACCTTCATAAAAAAAAATTAACTTCACTCAAATGACGGCATTAAAGTATAAATTACCTGGTTTAAACATCTCTAAAATGTGATACATTCCTCGGTAATAATTTTAGAATTATCATAATACTACGATAATTTATTATATTTGGAAACTTCATCGAAAACAACTGAAATTCATTCAAATGACGTCATAGGAAAAATAACACGCTTGGCTCTCTCTATAAAAGCAGAATTTCATTTATAAATAATTTCCCATTCATGTTATTCATCAGATTACTATAATAATTTATTTTATTTAAAAATTAAGACCATGGAGCTACGCGTAATTAAACTCTATGCGTAAAACTTCATCGAAAAAAATCGTCCTTCTCTTTATAAAATCAATGAATATTTGATTCATATCAGCTATGCAGACTCCATGATCTAAATGATTTTGTGTTAAAGAAATACAGCAATACAACTCATTCTACATATTTTGCTGTTTACATTTTGCATAGGTGAAAAATAGGCTTCGTTGTAGAAATAATCAAATTTGGATGATCATTTAAACTCAAATATATTGTAATTGCGTTGTTTCAGTGTGTAGATGCACAGAATTTATGCAAAAATAAAGTGGTTTTAGGACGGATACAACACTCAATATGAATTAAAAAGAACTTTAAAAATCACGATTTTGAGACAAGACGGATGCCATATATCGTTTTGAAATGGGTCACGTGATTTTTTCATTTCATGGTCACGTGATCGCCTCATATAAGAGGTGTTATTATTATTTTAATTTTTATTTAAAAAACTACTGAATATATTTCGCTAAATTTTTTTTTTATATATTTTATGGAACAATTTGAATATTACCTAAAATTTTCGAAGCAATTTGTGAATTTTAAATCCGCTTTAAAAATGTTTGAAAAATTAGGTCCCATAGGGCTCAATGTATTTCATTTTTTCAACCCGGGTTCAATCCAAAACTAATGGGTGATATTATTCATTTATATTCCCATAGGTCCTACAGACCGTCTGAACAACATACTAAAATTTCATTTTGATTAAGTCATTTTTACGGCAGTTATCGTGCTAACGGACAGACAGACAGACAGAATGAACAAAGTCATAAACATTTTTCAACTTTGTTGCAAAGTGTTAAAAACAGATATTTTGACAAAAACAGTTTTAATACATTTCTTTATTATGTGATTTAAAATAAATAAAAAAGAAATCTAGAAACAATCAAATAAAATCTTTGTAACCGGAAAAGTTTCAAAACTTTATGCAAAAGAGTATTTGTACAATCTCTGTAGTAAAGATACATGCGGCATGGGCAGCGTTCAATTTCAAAGATTTTTTTCAACTGTAGCTGTAAATGATTGTTAGTTTTCTATATTTTTTTAAACTAGGAAACATCATCTAATTATTTGTAAAGTTTTTTGGAATGGCACCTAAAACTAGAGAAATATCTTTGGATATGAGAAATCACTTTGTTGAGCTCTACAAACAAGGAAAATCTTACACACAGGGAAATTGGAAAAACAGTTAAATTAACATTTATAACGGTTACATAGTGAGAAAGTATGTAAAAACTGGTTGCGTTGAAAATAAACCCAGACCAGGTGGTCCCAGTAAGTTAACATCAAGGGCAAAAAGAAGCGCTGTTAAAGCAGCTTTAAAAAAACTCAATGTGTTCAGCTCAGAAGCTTGCAGAGGACCTTGCAACATCATCTAGTATCAAGGCGACACCTCAAACAATAAGATATGTTCTTCACAATACAGGCTACAAAGGAAGAACTCCCAGAATGAAGTCTCTCAGCAGTGAAGCAAATAAGAAGAAACGCTTGGAATGTGCTTTAGCCCACAGAGATAAACCAGCGGATTTTTGGAAAAAAGTAATTTTTTTTGATGAAAGTAAGTTTGAAATTTTCTCTCCACAATGTATCCGAAAAATATGACGAATAAAGTAAAACTGCTTTAGATCCTAAACATATACTTCCAACTCTCATGGAAAGTATGGTGGTGGAAATGTTATGGTTTGGGGATGTACGGCTTCTAATGGAGTTGGGCAACTAGCATTTATCGACAGTACAATGACAGCTTTAGGATATATTGATGTGTTGCGCCATAACTTATTAAGCAGTGCTAGGAAATTAGGCCTAGAGAAAACTTTCTACTTCCAGCAGAATAATGACTCTAAGCACAACGTTGTGGTTACCAAGACATGGTAACCACAATATACAGTTCTTCAAGAAGATACAGTTGCTATACAGTTCTTCAAGAATATTTGTAACTCCACTACAATCTTCAGATCTCAACACAATAGAAAATTTATGGATGCTATTGGATACTGAAGTTCGGAAAAAAAATATCACAAGTAAAAGTAGTTTGAAAGAAGCTCTCGTGAAAGCGTGGAAGAAGCTAGACCCAGACATCACAGGAAAATTAGTGGAATCTATGCCACAACGCCTTGAAGCAGTTATTAAAGCCAAAGGACGTTACACAAAATATTAACTTGACTTATTATAATTAAATTTCTGTTAATAACTTCAAACTAATGAAGTGTACAAATACTCATTTTGCATTATTTTTTTTAACTTTCTTTGTTGAAATATTAAAAATGTATTATATTGTTTTGATTTAGCATTTATGTTATAATATATAATAATACATTATTATAGCCACATTCCTTTAGTTTAACTTTCTTATTTTATTTTGTTGCAACTGAAAAAAGTTCAGGTGTACAAATAATCATTTTGCCAACTGTAGATATATAATCTCTTAGATCCCTCTAACAAAGCTAAAATTTTATACTCAATCTTTAGAAATCGCACTTGTCCTACAAGCAGTGAAACTCTATATTTTGAATTGAAAATATTAAAATAATTCCCACTAAGCAACAAGTATACAAGTACAAAAATACATTTAATTATCATCAAAGTCGCCAGTTTACCAATAATGCGCCAAAATTGTCTTCAAAAGCGGAACATATAGACAGGCAGACATAAGTGAATTTTCCTAAATCATGTTCGTGATTATCTGTTGGCTTTTATTTTTTTAAATTGTATTAATTGATTGGTTTTGTTTTCATTCTTAAAATTCCTAAAATGTGTCCTTAAAACTCTTGAATTTAAGACTGTAATAGGTATGCTGAAACGATCCAAGTCAGTGTATGCGTTTCCTGATATCTTCGTGAATTTCTGTTTTAAGAATTTCGAACTACTGATTATTTTAATTATTGAAGTCGGAAGGAATATTCTACTAATTGGTGAATATTCTACTATTCTACTTTTGCTCTACGTAATAATTGTAAAATGTTATAGTTTGTATTTTTCTAGGAATGCCACCTACAGAGTTGAAACTGTCTTTAAAAAATTCTGCTCCTCACTTTAAGAATCTTTATAATTGGACGTATATGTCTATGATCAATATATAAAGAAACCCTTTAACCCAGTGCTTCTCAACCTGTGTGAGACAGCGGTCCGGGAAATTATTTTAGTAACATGAGTGGGCCGGGTCCCAAAAATTTGCTCACAAATATCTTATTTTTTTATTATTATATTATTTTACTTATATATATTTTTTAATTTCATTCATTAAAATAACATTAGTATAATTAAAAATCTGATGTGGGCAGTACATGACTTTCCTCATATAATGCAATAAATTTACTACTTTTACAGTAAAAAAAAAATTAGGTTATTCTTATAATAGATACTTATATTCTTTCCAAGATATTGAATTTTCTTCAATTACTCGTCATTTTCATTGATTTAGCGTCGTTTTCATCCATTTGGCGAGATTTTCATTAATTTGGCAACATTTATAAAAGGCGCCAAGTTGGCGATTTTCCGCCAAATTCGTCACCAGAATCTCGCCAAGCGTTATGGATTGAGAAATAAGTTATTCTTATAGCAGATAAATTACTATTGGCGTTGAAATACAAAAGTTTTACTCAAAGTATCTTCTCTCATGAATGGAACGAGCTAGATCCACGAGAATGACGTCACAAATTTATTGCATGATATGAAAAGTGAACATGCTTCTCAACAGTTAATATTTTATTTTTAATTATGGGATTTTTTGATAAATATATTTGAAAAATGTGCAATATCTTGAGAACGGTTCGTGCTAGCGTACTAAAGTTTGTTAATCGTTTTCTAAGGAAACATTACTTAAGAAATGTCTATTCGTGTAACTTTATTAAAGGTTTAAGATTTTTGGATGAGTTTTTCAAAATTTCACTCGAAAATTTAGGGAGTTCTGAACATTCGATTGTATTTAAAAACAATAGGCTTCCAGTATTCACGGATTGTAATTTTTGTACCAAATTTCATTCGAATCACTCCATTCGTTCGTGAGATATCGACTCTCTCTCTCTCACACACACAACCCAGACATAACTTAAAAAATGTTCAATTCGTGATCTGGGCTGCTTGAAACGTGCTCTCCCGTCGAAAATTCGAATTCGAATTTTCGACTCCGTCACAATACTTTCCTTATACATACTATGTATATAAGGAAAGTAATAATGGCATAATCATAATGTTTATTAGTACATTTATATATACGGTGTGGCATGTTGACAAATATAAAATTACATTTAAATCTAAGTTATCAATCATTGGACTTAGGAAATCAAGTAGCATATTGTAATTTCCTTATGCCAACATCATTCAATTAATGTGTGCTGATGTTAATTGATACATCCCATTCTTATCATCAAAAATGTATGATATTATTCAGCATAAAATGGATTATTGTATTATTAAATGGATTTTACTGATGTTGGTTTGGGGAAAAAAAGAAAAAACTGTGCTGAGAGAGATAAATATTTATCTTTTGAAATTCATCCAATTCGTCCTTGGACGCCAATGTCTGCAAAGGGGGATCGAACTGTTTGGGATAGTGTATGTCAAATACCTGTCTTTTCGAGAGGTTCTTCGTTGGGTATTGACGCTGTGCCATCCGTAAGCAAAAGATTGAAAATTTAAAAGGTTTCATAATTTGGGAATTTTTTCCACACTTCGCCATCAGGGCCGTTTTTAACCATACACAAAGTAGGCAAATGCTGAGGGATCGTGAAAGTCTGAGGTCGTGAAGGTCTGATTTCCGGTACTCAAATGTGCATTTACATTTTATTTTTATTATAAAAGTCTTATGGGCATTGACGCCTATAGGGAAGGGCACGGGGGCATTTGCCTCCTATAGATGTTTAAGATCACAAAGGTGGACATAAAGCTAATCAATGTTGCACATTTCATTCTTGAGTTCGCACCCTCTCTCACGGAAAAGTTGTATTGGCGTATTCATGTTTGTGGGGCCATATAATTTACTTTTGCCTAGGGGAAAGAGAAGAATTAAATTTGCCAAGAATTAAAGCGGTCCTGCTTTGTTCCTAATTGCCACTCTGAGGCCAAAAACTATTGATATGTGGACGGTCCCTGTTACTATCATCAATGCTTAGCCAGTTGACTGAGCAAGTTTCAAGTTCACATATCGGTTCGCTGGTTCACCTTCGAAATCGCGCTAATGAGCTTTCCTGTATCTATTGCAGGAAATGCTGTCATTGAAAACAGCGTAATTCTTGCGTCACCGTATTTAACGTGTCACATTTAATAAATCCGATTCAGACGTCCTTAATACTCAGTCCAAGTCTGTTCTGTTTCACCCAGCTCGACTTAAAAAAAAAATAAATAAACAACCATGCAGCGCATTTTCCTAACCTGTTTCATTTCTGGAATACTTTTTGCACATATTTGCCTATCGGAAGACAGCGAGGAATCAGCATCAGACGATTCCAAAAAATCTCTGGAAGATGCGGTTGGCGATTCCATGAAAGGCTTAGGCGACTGGTTCAAGAATGCTGCAGAAGGCGTGAAAGATAAATCCGAAAGTGGCATCGAAACCATGAAAGACTTTTCTGACCAAGCAAAGGAAAAGTCTCAGGCTGGAATTGGTGCTATGAAAGGTTTTGCAGGAGGCATCGGAGATCGCTTCGCTCAAGCAAAAGATAAACTGGGAGAAAGCGGCGAAAAGATTAAAGAGGCCATTGGCAACGCAGCTGAGAAGTCTAAGGACGAATTCGAAACTGCTGCTTCGAAGGTATCAAAGCATGCAAAAGAAGCTTCAGAGGTCATGTTTGGAATGTTTGGATAACATAAATCTCAAACTCCGTGCTTTCCTAGTTCTATCGAGTATTTTCAGCACGGTGAAAAAACTACACTGACTCAGCTACAGCGAGATGCACCCAATTTGTGTCACAATTCTATACAGAAGAAAACAATTGGTATTCAAGGTATAAACTATTTTATGACATTAATCCACTTGTATAACTTCGATTCATAGCAATCAACAATGCTTGTTTTTTCAATTTCATATATTGACAATTTTGTATCAAATTACGTGACAGAAGTTTCCATGTTTAGCTTGCTTAGATGATGCAATTCTTGCACTGTGTTTTCCCAGCAACTGATTGTTTTACGGCAAAACTGATTCTTACAGCATGATCAAAAAATTGCATCGAAGACTCAATAACAGTGAAATGAAGATTTGTATCACAATATAACAATTGATATTCAAGGTATACAATATTTCATTAATATTCACTTATGTATACTTCGGTCAAGGCTAACTTGAATACGCTGCGGAAATTATAGCCGGCTATTTACTCAGGCATTTATGCGTCCATTATGCGTGCATTGTCGAGATGGTTTCCATAATAACAAAATTTAATTTGAATATCAATTTAGAATATTTTTTACTGAATTTATGAAAAGCTATGAATATAAGTTGGAATTTTAATTATAGGAATCATCTGATTTGAACTCATACTATTGGTTTAATACAGCAAAATTTTAATTTTTAAATATTAATAATGTTTGATATATGAACTGTATAACTTAGCAGAAATTTACAGTTTATCCCATAATTTGTAGTTCCCATACCTATTTGTTAACTTGCCGCAAGTATAGAAGAATAGTCAGCAGACGATTTCGATATTTGAAGTGGAACTGTGTTACTACGGTTGCAGGTGGAATTATGAAATAAAATTAAACAATCGTCTGCTATAATTATAAATTAAAATATTTCAAAAATGGTTGGTTATACAGAATATTAAGAAAATTTAGGATATTTTCGAACAAAATTCTAAATGAAAACTATGTAAGTTTGAAATTTAATTATAGGAATCAGCTGATTTGAACTCATACCATTGGTTTAATACGGCGAAAATTTAATTTTTAAATATTAATAGTGTTTAATATATGAATTTTTATAACTTAGTGGAGGTTTACAGTTTTTCCTATATCTATTTGTAATTGAGTTAACTTGCTGCAAGTACAGAAGAATAGCCAGCAGACGATTTCGGTATTTGAAGTGTAACTTTGTTACTATATTTACAAATGGAATAAAAGAAACTGCATAAAAATTGAATTATAAAATATAATTAAAAAATCGTTTGCTATAATTATAAATTAAAATATTTCAAGAATGGTTGATTGTGCGGTGTAAATTAAGAAAATTTAGGATACTTTGGAACACAGTTCTAAATGCAAACCGTGAATGTAAGTTTGAATTTTAATTACAGGAATTAATTGATTTGAACTCTCAAATCATTGTTTTTTGTATTCAGTAAAGCAGTTTTTAGTATTAATAGCGTTTTATATATGAATTATATAACTTAGCGAAAGTATATAGTTTTTCCTGTATCTCTCTAGAGAGCTTAGCTGTGAGCATAGTTTCAATTAAAAAATGTCATCAATTGTTATTTTAAAATTTTGTATAACTTTATGAAAAATTCTATACTGTATATTGAAACTTCTATAACTTAAATTTTGTATAACTTTATAAAAAATTCTATACTGTATATTGAAACCCAGTTAAAGAAGTTATGGAGGTTATATAGAGCATGCTTGGATGATATAATTTTAATCTTCACTTTTTAACAATTATTTTTCTTACGCCGAGTTTTAAACTCAGCTCTGCAGCACGATAGAAAGCACTCACGACAGTGAAATGGAGATTTGTCTCATTATTGTAGACATATTGTAACAGAACAATTGTTATTCAAGATATAAAATATTTTTTTTACATTTAGTTATGGAGTTTTGATTCGTAGCAATAAGTAACAGTTTTTTTATTTGCTTCATTTTTGTATATTTTATTCAAGAAAATTGCATAAAATAATGCTGGAAATGTTATTGGCTAAATTAGTTTAAACTATTTTGAACTTTAAGGGGGTTCGAGACAGAAAATTTTCGGAAAGGTGAATATTTATTTTATAAAGTTAAAAAATAGTTTAAATAGCATAGAAACAAACAGCATAAATGTTACATAAATCCTTTAATTACATCTTTAAGAAGTTAAACATTAAAAACTTGACAAGAACTTACTACTTCTTTGTATAAAGCAAGTTTAATCAGGTGACTAGAACTATTTTAAGGGTGTTGGAAGCCTCCTTCTTCAGGCCAAAATGGAACAGTAGAACCTGAAGAAGGGGAGTATTTAACACCCTAGAAAGAATTCCAGTCTCGTAACTGACACATGTCTGCTTTATACAAGGTAATAGTAAGTTATTGTCTTACAAGCAACAATTTGTTTTTAGTGTTATTAAAAACTTGGTTTCTATAATGTTCACTGTGTAAAGCAGAACTTTAAAATTATGTTTTCTTAGAAATTTAGTTCATGAAAGATTCAACGCCTAAATTGACATAACTTAATATTTGAGCTAGAACTATGAAATTTGAAACAATTTTGTTATATCATTGCTCTGATTTGTTATCAGGCTGTGTACATAAAATTGTACGTTTTAAATTTATGGTGTTTGATACATACAATGACTCCCAAAAGTGTACGTACACTTACGAATTTCAATGAAATACTGCTTTATCCATTAAAAAAATTAATATTTCAGAATGGGAATTTTTTAATATCATCTATAACTTGTTCTCAACAAAATTACATAAACTATTTTAAAAAACATTGTAAAACCTTTTTTTTTTTGAAAAATTAATAATCAAAAAGTAATCAAAAAGTTACGTCACAAAAGTCTTCGTACAATTTAAAAAAATCTCTACATACAGTAAATATTGTAATATTTCGGTAAATTAGTACTTAGTAGGATATCTGCTAGCATCCACAACAGCTTTTAAACGTCTGTGAATAGAGTTTACTAGTTTTTTTGTAATTTCTGCATCAATGTTCTTCCATTCTTCGATCATTACAGCTTTTAGTTCGCTTTTCATTTTAATGTCGTGTCTTCGTACTCTAGCCTCCAATTCTCTCCAAATGTGTTCTATTGGGTTTAAATCCGGCGACTGAGGTGGTGTTTTCAGAACTTGTGGACAATTATGGAGACACCAGAGGCGAACATTGAGAGCCGTGTGCTTATCTTAATAAAAAACAAAGTTGTTTCCAATACCCAAATTTTGGGCTGATAATTTTAAATTGTCTTTTAAAATATTTAAATAAAGAGCATGATTCTTCATGCCATTAATAAATACCAAATTACCTAGTTCTGATGCTGACATGCACCACCACACAAGGACACCTCCACCGCCATGCTTTACTATTCCAACTAAGTTCTTGGGATTCAGTTCCTCATTTTTTCTTCTCTATACAATTATACGCCCATCGGAACAAAAAAATGTTTAATTTGTTTTCATCTGTGAATAAGACATAATTCCAATACGTTTCGGGCTTATTTATCATTGATTTTGCGAAAGAAAGCCAGTTTTCTATTTTTCGCACTTACAAAAAAATTTCTTCGGGCAGAACGACCATGTAATCCAGCTGATCTGAGAAGTCGTCGAACAGTTTCAGGTGAAATTAAAGTAGAAAAATTTTCAGTAAATTCTGTAGAAATGTTTATATCACTCAAACGAGGATTTTTCACAAATTTTCTAACTACAAATCTCCGATCACGTTAAGTTAACTTTGCCGGACGACCTTTTCTTACTTTGTTTTCGATTCGATTTTTTTCTTTAAAGCATTTTATCACATACTGCACCGTAGAATGGGATAAATTTGCTTGTTTAGCGATATTACGAACTGATTTACCACTACTATGATGAAAAATAATCAATTTTCGAAAGCTGTTCGTTGTTTCCTTACGACTATGAGCTATTTTTAAATAATACTATAAATATTACGAAGTAAGCAAGCAAAGGTTAAAAAAGCCAAACGATTTTTTAAATGTCACTACAATGCAAAAAAAAAAAAGAAAAAAAAAAGCCACGGACAATAATTTTATTTATGAATTTATCCGAAAACGTTTCGGTGTACGATCACTTTTGTGACGTGTTCTTTCTCTACCTCCTTGCATTTTCATTTTTATAAAAAAAAATGAGTCAATATTTAAAAAAATAATCTTAGGTTTTATTCAGAATCGCATGCATGGAGATGATATGAAAAAATATTGAACTTTATATTCAAATTAAATTCCGGGTGACAGCGCTTTTTCTACGAATTTTTAAAGTATACGAACACTTTTGGGAGTCACTGTAAGCTACTCATATGAAAAAAAAAAAGTTTTTTCATTAAAACATTTTTTTAAATTTTCACTTGCGCCCATTCCTCTTTTGGACTTCGGGTTTGTTGGTTCTTTTGCATTGACGAAGGGAACCAGCGTATCCTCAAAACAGCTGTATGCTGCATTATTGCGTAATTTGTGCTTATATATGTTGCTGAAGTTCTCTTTATCTTTCGCACAATGTGTATTTTACTTATTGAAGCACTTTATACCCAATAAAATAAAAACATTTGCTTAAAATTCTGGAATAAAATTGATCATAATATATATATATATATATATATATATATATATATATATATATATATTAAAATAAAAAAAACGAAAGTGTAGGAATGCAAATCAGTAAACACAGTATCAAACTGCGAGTAATATAATAACGTGTATTTAACAGCAGTAAGTAAAATGTAACGAGGAAGTGCTGGAAAAGTAGAGCACGGAAAGGCCAGGAAAAGGAAAATAAATCAGTGAATAGTATATCTTCCAGAAACGTCTTCAGGGGCACATTCTAGACAGATATACTAAATTTCGTTGTTTCTATGATTGCATAAAAACACGTGGTTAAAATTTTATGCAATCTGTGCCCAACAACGGAATAAAGAGATTAACAGAAAAAATCTGATGTGTGGGCACCACATGACTTTCCTTATATAATGTAATGAATTTACTACTTTTACAGTAAAAAAAAATAGGTTTTTCTTATAGTAGATACTAATATTCTTTCCAAGATATTGAATTTTCGACAATTAGTCGTCATTTTCATTGATTTAGCGTCATTTTTATCCATTTGGCGAGATTTTCGTTAATTTGGCAACATTTCAAAATGTCGCCAAGTTGGCGACATTTCGCCAAATTCGTCGCCAAAATATCGCCAAGCGTTATGGACGAAGAAATAAGTTATTCTTACAGCAGATAAATGACTATTGGCGTTCAAATACAAAAGTATTACTTAAAGTATCTTTTTTCATGAATGGAAAGATCTAGATCCACGAGAATGATGTCACCCAATTTATCGCATGGTATTACATATGAAAAGTGAACATGTTTTTCAATAGGAAATATTTTTATTTTTTTTTATGACTTTTTGATAATTTTTTTGAAAAATGTGCCATATCTCGAGAACGGTTCATGTTAGCGTTCTAAAATTTATGTCAATCGTTTTCTAATGAAAAATTACATAAGAAATGTCTATTTGCGTAACTTTATTAGCGGTTTTGATTTTTTGACGATTTTTTCAAAATTTCATTCGAAAATTTTGGGGGGTTCTGAACATTCGATTGCGTATAAAAACAATAGGCTTCCAGTGTTTACGGATTGTGATTTTTGTACCAAATTTTGTTCAAATCGGTCCATTCGTTCGTCAGTTATCGTCTCCACAGACTCACTGACACACACAGACATCACTTCAAAAATGTTTGATTCGTGATCAGGGATGCTTGAAACGTGCTCTCCCGTCGAAAACTCGAATTCGAATTTTCGACCCCGTCACAATACTTTCCTTATACATTATGTATATAAGGAAAGTAAAAAGACCAAAGAGGACAAAATCCAACTTAAAAACATAAAATACCACATAATCATAAAAAATATAGCGCACAAATGCACAAACATGCAAAAAAAAAGGGCAACTCACAAGACTGAAGGCCGCCAGCGTGAATAATCTTCTTGGGAGTCCACCACGTGATCCAGCGTGAATGCTTACCACGCGAAATACCGCGATGGAATGGACCAGACCAGAGAGAGTGGAAGTAGTTGTACATATTTTCGTGAGACAAACCCAAGAGTTCAGAAACTAACCGAGAAGGGACCACTATGATCGAAAACATTTAAAGTATGGATAACACTGTTTTTTAAAGCCATAGTCTGTTTTTGTTTTATTTGCTTTTTAGATATCCGCCTTAACGGTTTTATCGGTGTTTTAAACTTTTTTCTTTGCCCGCCGAGGCGGTTTTTTAAAAATTTTGCACGTTTTTTGTGTAACCGAAATTACTGTTTTTGTAATATTTGCACATTTTTATTTTTGTCCGCCAGGGTTTGATTATTTTATGGTGTTTCCACCACTATTGAGTATCGTACTTATACTGCGATCTACAAATAAGGTGGGAAAATTGTACATATAGCATAGACTTTTGAGACGTTAATATGTGATAGTGTATACTTATTATTATCCAGGCGTTTGATGTGGAGCAAATAGCTAATGATTAGATTTTTAAAAACTGGATTACTAAGGCAAGAAGAATAACGAGGGAAGAATTTTACATTAAATTTAAATTGATGTCTCTTATCATAAATAGTAGTATTGAATGAGTCACTTTGTATATAAATGGTGATATCAAGATAGTTTACAGATTTGGAAGGGTGGGGTTCATTTATATATATATATATATATATATATATATATATATATATATATATATATATATATATATATATATATATCCCAGACCCCCTTATGAGAGGATCACGCATATTATTGCATAGTTAGGCATTAAAATGTTATATTTCAGATATAAAGGAATACTAAAGCCTGGTATTTGAAGTGATGATAATTTTTATGAATATCAAAAATTTTTAATTTATTAAGTTCAAGACTGAATTTTGCTTTCACATGCAAATTTTTTTGTTTGCCTAAAAAGGTTAAGAATAGCATGGCTTAAAATTTACGTTTACTCAGTAAATAAAAGGGGGACAACTCAGACATTAATCAAATAATAGCTCAACAACTACTGAAAAAAAAACAAAAAAAACATAGACGCAAACAGCCTAGGCAAAAAGCATAGGCGCAAACTACCTCACATTTCTTCAGACTGTGTTACCGAATCTTATGAACGATGTTTCTGCTGATATTCTCCGGCGAATGTGATTCCAGCATGACGGTGCTCCAGTACATTTCGCAAAAGATCGATGAAGCCGGAGAATATAAGCAGAAACGATGTTTCTGCTGATATTCTCCAGCGAATGTGATTCTAGCATGACTGTGCTCCAGTACATTTCGCAAAAGATGTGCGTGGTTACCTGACCAGAAAATTTGGAGCTCAATGGATTGGTCGCGGTGGACCTGTTTGCTGGCCACCACGGTTACCGGATTTATCTCCAGTCGACTTCTTTGTATGGGGTGCGATGAAAAACATGGTGTACGAGACCCCTGTTGACAGTGCTATGGACCTTGTAGCACGCATATCGGTTACCGTCACAAACATCCGGGAAATGCCGGGCATATTTCAGAAAGTCCGGTTGTCCATGCAACGTCGTTGTGAGGCATGTATTCTAGCAAATAGTCGGCATTTCGAGCACCTCTTGTAAGTCTGTACAAACCATGCACAAATAAATGTTTTTTTTTTTACTTTCTTGTTATGTTTTCTTTCCATCATTTAACCGGGCTCATGTTGCCCTACTACATGACGTCTGCGCCTATGCTTTCCTATGTGAAATAATCTTCTTTTCCTATTCCCTACCTCCTCACCAAATATTGATGATGAATTCAGATACACCCTGCATATGTCAGAATTTTACCCAACTGTTAATTTTTTTCTAGTGTATAAATTTTGATTTTATAAGAGAAAGCGAGAGTGAAAATTTTCAGTTGCACTTCCAATCAATTAAATAGTTCTTAAAATCAATAAAAATTGAATTGTTGGAAAAATATTTATGTCAAAAACTCAACACATTGTAATTTTTTTTTTCATATCTGAGTATATATTTTAATTTTATAAAAGAAAAGCTGCACATTTGCGACTATCGAAACTCGAATATAAATTATTTACAGAAAGTTAAATTTTTCATTTGCCCTTCAGGGGAAATAAATATTTCTCAAAATCAATAAAATTAGTATTAATGGAGAAATATTTATAATCGAATTTCAGCACGTTATAAATTTTTTCCATCTGAATATAATTTTTGGTTTTGCAAGAGAAAAGTTGCACATCTGCGTGTTAATTCAAAATCGCGTGTACAATGTATTTTAAGAGTGACATTTTTCATTTTCTCTTCATATCTACTAAATATATCTTTAAATCAATAAAATTAGTTTGGATGGTGAAATATTTATGTTTGAATTTCCCCACATTGTCAATTTTTTTCCATGTGAGTATATGTTTAGGTTTTATCAGAGAAAAGTTGCACATTTACGTGAAAATCGAAAATAACGTATAAAGTGTATCCAGAAAGTGAAAATTTTCATTTGCTCTTCAGAGGCACTAAATATTTCTAAAAACCAATAAAAGATATTAATGAAATGATATTTATGTCAAAAATTCAAATCTTTGTAAATTTTTTTTCTATCTGACTATAATATTTGGTTCTATAAAAAAAAATCCTGCACATTTGTGTAATACTTGAATATCACGTATTACTCGTCATAGAGAGTGAAAATTTTCATTTGCGCTTCAAAAGGCACTAAATATTCCATAAACTCAACAAAATTGGTATTAATGGAAATAAATGTATATCAGAAATTCACCACATTCTAAATATTTACTATATGAGTATAATTTTTAGTTTTATAAGAGAAAAGTTACATATTTGCTTGATATATGAAAATCGCGTATAATAGCGCGTATATATAAAGAGTGAAAATATTCATTTGCTTTTCAGAGGCCCTAAATATTTCTGAAAATCAATTCCACTGATATTGATGGAAAACTATTTATATCAGAATTTCAACACACTGTAAATATTTTCCATCTGAGAATAATTTTTGATTTTATAAAGGAAAATCTGCACATTTTTGTGAGAATTAAAAATCTCGCATAGCGTGCATGCTGAGTGAAACTTTTCGTTTGGCTCTGCAGAGGAAATAAAAATGTTTTAAAATCAATAAGATTAGTATTTATGGAAAGATATTTTTATCAGAAAGGTGTGCATAGTTTTTAGTTTTTACTTTCCTTATATACATAATGTATAAGGAAAGTATTGTCACGGGGTCGAAAATTCGAATTCGAGTTTTCGACGGGAGAGCACGTTTCAAGCATCCCTGATCACGAATCAAACATTTTTAAAGTGATGTCTGTGTGTGTGTGTGTGTGTGTGTGTGTGTGTGTGTGTGTGTGTGTGTGTGAAAGTATGTTTGTGTGTGTATGTGTGTGTGTGTCAGTGAGTCTGTGGAGACGATAACTGACGAACTAATGGACTGATTCGAACGAAATTTGGTACAAAAATCACAATCCGTAAACACGATGTCTGAGCCTATTGTTTTTAAACGTAATCGAATGTTCAGAACCCCCTAAATTTTCGAGTGAAATTTTGATAAAATCGTCAAAAACTCAAAATCGCTTATAAAGTTACACAAACAGACATTTCTTATGTAATTTTTCATTAGAAAACGATTAACATAAATTTTAGAACGCTAACATGAACCGTTCTTGAGATATTGCACATTTTTCAAAAAAATTATCAAAAAGTCATATAAAATAAAAAAAATATATTTCTTATTGAGAAACATGTTCCCTTTTCATATGTAATATCATGCGATAAATTTGGTGACATCATTCTCGTGGATCTAGCTCGTTCCATTCATGAGAAAAGATACTTTGAGTAATACTTTTGTATTTGAACGCCAATAGTTATTTATCTGCTATAAGAATAAATTATTCCTCCGTCAGTAAAGCTTGACGAGATTTTGGCGACGAATTTGGCGGAATATCGCCAACTTGGCGACTTTTTGAAATGTTGTCAAATGAACGAAAATCTCGCCAAATGGATTAAAATGACGCTAAATCAATGAAAATGACGACTGATTGTCGAAAATTCAGTATCTTGGAAAGAAAGTATCTACTATAAGAAAACCTATTTTTTTTACTGTAAAAGTAGTAAATTCATTGCATTATATAAGGAAAGTCATGTGTTGCCCACATCAGATTTTTTAAATGAAAAGCTGTGCATTTGAGCGATAATTGAAAATCGCGTATATATAGAGAGAGTGAATATTTTCATTCGCTCTTCAGAGGCACTAAATATTATTTTTAAATCAATAAAATTTATATTGATGGAAACATATTTTTCTCAAAATTTCTACACATTGTAAGTTTAAGATAAAAGCTACATATGTGTGTTGTTGTTGAACCCCAGACCGTCCGACCTACCAGAAAGGTGTAAGGTAACTGTTTGGACGGTCGGGAAGTGCCACCCAATTTAGACCGGAACCCAGTGGGGGAGGCATCCACAGGGACCGTACCCTCCTTCCCCTACCACCAACCTCTCGGAAGGACTTTCGGACCCACATGTTTAACGTGATCGTATTCCGCATGAACACGGCGGCAGTTTTGGCAGCGGCTGGAATCGAACCCGGGCCTACCGAGTGCAACTCCAGCGCGCTAACCAATGGGCTACCGCGCCCCCTACATATGTGTGTGTGAAAATTGAAAATTGCGTGTACAATGTATATATAGAGAATGACATTTTTCATTTGCTCTTCAGATTAACTAAATATTTCTGAAAATCAATAAAATTTGTATTGATGGGAAAATATTTATGTTAGAAATTCAACACATTGTAAAAATTTTTTAGTGTACAATTTTTGAAAAAGATGCACATTTGCGTAATAATTGAAAATCGAGTATATAGAATGTATATAGAGAGTGAAAATTTCCTTTACTCTTCAGATGGTCTAAATATTTGTGAAAAGCAATTAGACTGATATTGATAGAGAGATATTTGCCAAAATTTCACCACACTGTAAAGTTTATCCATCTGTGTATAATTTTCGAATTTATAAGAGAAAAGCTACACATTTGTGTGAAAATTGAAAATAGCGTATATACTGTATATACAAAGAGTAGAAATTTACATTTGCTCTTCAGATCCACAAAATATATATTTAAATCAATAAAATTAGTATTGATGGAGTGATATCTATGTTTGAATTTCCCCACATTGTCAAATTGTTTTCATGTTAGTATATGCTTTGGTGTTTTATCAGAGAAAAGTTGCACATTAGCGTGAAAATTAAAAATCGCGTATACAGTGTATCCAGAGAATGAAAATTTTTCATTTGCTCTTCAAAGGTACTGAATATTTCTAAAAATCAATGAAAGATATTAATGAAATGATATTTATGCCAAAAATTCACAACTTTGGAAATTGCTTTTATCTATAATTTTTGGTTTTATATAAAAAAAAAAAAAATCTGATGTGGGGAGCACATGACTTTCCTTATATAATGCAATGAATTTACTACTTTTACGGTAAAAAAAAAATACATTATTTTTATAGTAGATACTTATATTCTTTCCAAGAAATAAAATTTTCGTCAGTAAGTCGTCATTTTCATTGATTTAGCGTAATTTTGATCCATTTGGCGAGTTTTTCGTTAATTTAGCAACATTTAAAAAAGTCGCCAAGTTGGTGACATTCCACCAAATTCGTCGCCAAAATATCGCTAAGCGTTATGGATGGAGAAATAAGTTATTCTTACAGCAGATAAATGACTATTGGCGTTCAAATACAAAAGCATTACTCAAAGTATCTTTTTTCATGAATGGAACGAGCTAGATTCACGAGAATGATGCCACTAAATTTATCGCATGGTATTACATATGAAAAGTAAACATGTTTCTCAAAAGGAAATATTTATTATTTTATTTTATATGATTTTTTGATAATTTTTTTGAAAAATGTACAATATCTCGAGGACGGTTCATGTTAGCGTTCTAAAATTTATGCCAATCGTTTTCTAATGAAAAATTACATAAGACATATCTATTTGCATATCTTTATGAGAGGTTTTGATTTTTTGACGATTTTTTCAAAATTTCACTCGAAAATTTAGGGAGGTTCTGAACATTCGATTGAGTATAAAAGCAATAGGATACCAGTGTTTATGGATTGTGATTTTTGTACCAAATTTCGTTCGAATCGGTCCATTCGTTCGTCAGTTATCGTCTCCACAGACTCACTGACACACACACACACACAGACATCACTTCAAAAATGTTCGATTCGTAATCAGGGATGCTTGAAACGTGCTCTCCCGTCGAAAACTCGAATTCATATTTTCAACCCCGTCATAATACTTTCCTTATACATTATTGTATATAAGGAAAGTAAAAATGCTGCACATTTGTGTGATACTTGAAAATTACGTATTTATTGTTTGAAGAGAGTGAAAAATTTCATTTACTGTTCAAAAGCACTAAATATTTCTTGAACTCATTAAAATAGGCATTAATAGAAATAAATTTGTATGAGAAATTCACCACATTGTAAATTTTTACTCTCTGAGTATAATTTTTAATTTTTATAAGAGAAAAGTTGTACAATTCCGTGATATTTGAAAATCGCGTATAGCGTATATATACAAGGAGTGAAAATATTCATTTGCTTTTCAGAGACCCTAAATATTTCTGAAAATCAATAACACTGATATTGCTGTAAAGCTATATATATCAGAATTTCAACACACTGTAAATATTTTCCATCTGAGAGTAATTTTTGATTTTATAAGATAAAAACTGCACATTTGAGCGATAATTGAAAATCGTGTATACATTCATTTGCTGTGGGAAACGTTCATTTTGTAAAGATCGGACAAATAGCTCTCCATCCATGCCGATTTTAGCGATTTTAAGAAATATCTAGTGCCTCTGTGTGAAGAGCAAATGAAAATTTTCACTCTCTATAAAATAAAAAATTCTTATAAAATCAAAAATTATAATCACATGGAAATAAATTACAAGGAGGTGAATTTTTGTTACAAATATATTTCCATTAATACCAATTTTATTAATTTCAAGAAATAGTTAGTGCCTCTTAGGAGCAAATAAAAATTTTCACTCTCTCTATACACACGATTTTCAATTCACGTATTAAGCTGCTGAAAAGCTGCACAAATGTGCAGCTTTTCTCTTATAAAACCACAAAAAAAATTGCAGTATAGTGAAAAAATTTGCAGTATGGAAAATATTTACAGTATGCTGAAATATTGATATAATTATCGTTCCTTTAATACAAATTTTATGGATTATAAGAAATATTTAGTGCCTCTGAAAAGCAAATTAAAAATTTCACTGTCTATATATACATTGTATACACGATTTTGAATTCTCACTCAAATGTGCAGTTTGTTTTATAAAATCACAAATTATACTCAGTTGGGAAAACGTTTACAGTGTAGTGAAATTCTAACATATATATCTTTTCATCAATACAAATGTTATTGATTTTCAGAAATATTTAGTGCCTCTAAAGATCAAATGACCATTTTCACTCATTACTGTATAAGAAATTATTTTGTATTATACGCAAAAATATTTTGTCGAAAATCTAAATGGAAAACATTTACAACGTGGTGAAAATCTGACATATATATCCTTCCATCAGTATAAATTTTATTAACTTTAGGGAATATTTAGTGACTCTGGGGCGTAAATAAAAATTTTCGCACTTTATATTCACTATATACGTAATTTTCAAATATCACGTAAATATATACATTTTTAATCTTATAAATCCAAAAGTTATTTTCAAATGGAATTTTAAGAAATATTCAGTGCCTCGTATGAGCAGATAAAAATTTTCACTCTCTGTTTTCACTGTATACGTGATTTTTCAATTATCACTCAACGCAGCTTTTCTCTTAAAAATTCAATAATTATACTCAGATGGATAAAATTCACAATGTGTGAAATTCTGACAAAAACATCTTTCCATCATTAACAGTTCTATTGATTTTGAGAAATATTTTGTGCCTCTGAAGAGCAAATGCACATTTTCACTTTCTTTTTATACACTGTATACGCGATTTTCAATTATCCATTAAATGTTGTTGAGACCCAGACCGTCCGACCTACCAGAAAGGTGTAAGGTAACTGTTTGGACGGCCGGGAAGTGACACCCAATTTAAACCGGAACCCAGTGCGGGAGGCATCCACAGGGACCGTACCCTCCTTCCCCTACCACCAACCTCTCGGAAGGACTTACGGACCCACATGTTTAACGTGATCGTACTCCGCATGAACACGGCGGCAGTTGTGGCAGCGTGCAAATTCATCCATTAAATATGTAGCTTTTCTCTCAAAAAACTAATATGTATAATTAGATGAAAAGTATTTATAATGTGGATAAAATCAAACATAAATAGCTCTCGACCTATGCCAATTTTATTGATTTTAAAAAATATTTAGTGTCTCGGAAGAACAAACTAAACTTTTCACACTCTACAAACAATGTATACGTGATTTTCAATTTTCACTCAAATATGCAGCTTTTATCTTATAAAATTAAAAATTATACTAAATTGGAAATAATTTACAATTCGGTAAAATTCTAATATAAACATATTTCCATCAATATAAGTTTTGTTGATTTTCGGAAATATATAGTGCCTCTAAAAATTTAATGAATATTTTCACTCTGTGTATAGCCTATGTATACGCGATTTTCAATTACCCCGAAAATATACAGCTTTTCTCTTAGAAAACAGAATTTCATAATTGGATGGAAAATATTTCTAATGTGGATAAAATCGAACATAAATAGTTCGCCATCCATGCCAATTTTATGGATTTTAAGAAATATTTAGTGTCTTTGAAGGGCAAATGAAATTTTCACTCTATAAAGAATTTATACTCGATTTTCAATTTTCACGCAAATGTGCAGCTTTTATCTTAGAAAATCAAAAGTTATATAGATGGAAAAAATTTACAATGCCGTTAAAATTTTATATAAATGCCCTTTCATCAATTTTTATTGATTTTGAGAAATATTTAGTGTTAAAGATCAAATGAAAATTTTGCATGCGCGATTTTCAATTATCCAGAAAATGTGCAGCTTTTCATTTAAAAAACCAAAATTTATAATTACATGGAAATTATTTATAATGCCTACAAATTCGAAAAAATATAGCTCTCCATCCATGCAAATTTTATTGATTTTAAGAAATTTTTATTATCTGTAAAGAGCAAATGAAAATTTTGCATATGCAATTTTCATTTATCCCGAAAATATGCAGTTTTTCTCTTGGAAAACAAATATTTATAATTAGACGAAAAAAATTTATAATGTGGATAAATTCGAACATAACTAGATCTTCATCCATTTCAATTTTATTGATTTTAAGAAATATTTATTGTCTCTGAAGAGTAAATGAAAATTTTTACATTCTACAAACAATTTATACGCGATTTTAAATTTTCACGCAAATATGCAGCTTTTATCTAATAAAATAAAAAATTATACTAAAACGGAAAAAAATTACAATACGGTGAAATTCTGATATAAATATATTTTCATCAATATAAGTTTTATTGATTTTCAGAAATATTTAGTGCCTCTGAAGATAAAATGGAAATTTTCACTCTGTATATAACCTATGTATACGCGATTTTCAATTATGCCTAAAATGTGAAGCTTTACTCTTAGAAAATCAAAATTTATAATTAGATGGAAAATATTTATAATGTGGATAAATTCGAACATATATAGCTCTCCATCCATGCCAATTTTATTGATTTTAAGAAATTTTTATTGTCTCTGAAGATCAAATGAAAATTCTGTATACCCAATTTTTAATTGTCCCGAAAATATGCAGCTTTTCTCTTAGAAAACAAAAATTTATAATTCGATGAAAAAAATTTATAATGTGGATAAATTTGAACATACATAGCTCTTCAACCATGCCAAATTTTCTGATTTTAAGAAATATTTAGTGCCTCTGAAGAGTAAATGAAAATTCCATTCTGTATATGACCCGCTATTTTCAATTATCGAAAATGTGCAGATTTTCTCTTAGAAAACCAAAATTTTTAATTAGAAGGAAAATATTTATAATGTGGATAAATTCGAACATATATAGTTCCCCATCCATTTCAAATTTATTGATTTTAAGAAATATTTAGTGTCTCGGAGGAGTAAATAAAACTTTTCGCACTCTAACAAACAAATTATAGGTCATTTTCAATTTTCACTCAAATATGCAGCTTTTATCTTATAAAATTAAAAATTATACTAAAATGGAAATGATTTACAATTCGGAGAAATTCTATTATAAATATATTTCCATCATAGTGGGAAATTCCAAAGCCATAAACCATAAAAAAAAAAATAGTACTAGTACTACTAAATTATGCCAATTCCATGGTGTAAGTTGGTAGCAATACTGACTTTACGCAGAGTGCCTGCATAAGCCAATAATATTAAAATTGTCAGCCAATAATGTTAAATTGTTCAACGTAAAATCATTCT
The DNA here is from genome assembly GCA_951213105.1 of Amaurobius ferox. Lineage (NCBI taxonomy): Eukaryota > Metazoa > Arthropoda > Arachnida > Araneae > Amaurobiidae > Amaurobius > Amaurobius ferox. The sequence continues at coordinate 89,458,422 of OX578150.1, forward strand.
TCTAACTTATGTCAAGGTTCTAAAAATTAACGAGAATATGTATCGTCACCGGACAGTCCGGAGGACTACGCTCCTTATGCTGGAAAATTCCAAAGCCGTAAACTACTACTGCCAAATTATGTCAAATCCACAAAATAATTTGACAGTAGTACTGCTGCCTTTATCCCCACTTGATAACACGATATTCATCTAAAGACCAATATCGTTTTTGGATAAGTGTGTCTTCGTGTATATTTTTTTTACCCTCTTCAGCCGGTTTCCTCACCAGCCCTAGAGGTACGGCTGTCGGCGCGTTTTTTTTAGAGTGGTTTCCCTGGAGGTCTAATCCATTTTTACTAAACAAACAATCTTAAATACTGAGGTAAATAACAATAAAACAACACATCAAATTTCTGGATACATAAAGGCCGAAAGAAGAAATAATAAAAACAAGAGACACCTTCATGGGAGGACTTTGTGAAAGAAACTGCACCGTATTTACGTGACATGCTAAGGAAACCATGAAAAACTTAGCACGTGCAGTCAGTCAAACTCCTCTGGAAGGAGCGTGAAACTCAGATGGTAACGTTATCTCAGTTTGTATTGTATTAATCGTGATTGAGTAGAGATTCGTAGTCGTAATACACATTGACGTTTGTCATGCAATCAATTTGCAGGTGAGATCATTGTATGTCTTATAATTCCCACCATTACCCATTAGGGTTGCTAATTGTTTCTTTGATGTTTAAATGTCTTCCTGAACCTCTTTCTCACTCGGGTGATTAGGCTTTTCTTCCTTGTAGGTGAAGTAAAACCTGCAAATAAAATGAAAAGTAAAATGTTACAATATTTGGCACGATAGATATATAGTGTTAAATTACCCCAAAATGCAGACATTACATAAAGAATTGACCACAGGGGGTTTCCAGACAGAAATAAATCAGTTAGATGGCTTAAAATAAATTGGATGACTTAGAATACATTAGATGAAATTACGCAGAAATTAAGCGGGTTTAAATCCCGACATAACAATAATGACTTAAACTATATGAAAGTAAGTTGAAAGCACTTAGTGCGTAAGTGGATGCATACATGGCACAGACAGACTCATACGTCTAGCTAAGATGAGCTTATTCGTGTTCTGAAGTACCAAAAACGTATGAATTCATCGGAAACTCGAGTTCCAATTTTCGATTTCATTCCAATGCTTTCCATATACATTACTACGTCTGGTCGGAAAGTAATTAAAATGTAATGTATCCGCCATTTTAATTTATTAATAGAAATTCTGTTGGCATATCCTTAGTGTACGGTTCTAGACTTAACATGTGCAATGATTTGTGTGTAAATAATTGTGCCGAATACAATCAATAAAAGTTCGTAAATACAGCATTCAATACAAAAACCAACCGGTTATTTAATTGTTTGAGAATTGGAGTTATTTTTAAAAACTCTCCTGACAAGATTTTACATTGTGCAAAGTTAGTTGAAGTGGGGCTCCGAGTTGTATTTAAACTTTAAATGCGAGATAATGAAACGCGATTGATCTGAACCTGCTACTTAGATTGGACACACCCACTCATCTGTTGAGAAAATCGTAAAAAATCAATAAAAGCACATTATTTTAAAATGATTATCTTCACACGGAAAGACGTAATTTTTCCTTCAGAAAGATCTACAGTTATGTCACTTGTGCTCATAATACGGCCCCAAAATAAATCTTAGGGTAGATAATAATTTTGAAATGGATTAGCAGTTTAATCAGTCTAGCTCAGTACTGACATTAAAATAATAATCAAATGTATTCCTATAATCGTACATACCTTGTGTAAGAGTCGTTTCTTCTCCAGGAAAGACATAGTCATTCGGCATTTCAGATGTCACTTCTTTTCCGATTGGCGGTAGCACGTGACCGCAGTGTGCAGAACCCGTCTCGAAAACAGAAACGTCTGCAAAGTTCTCAAAAGAAAACAGTTCGTCTGTGCTGTTAAAACCTGCAGGAGACACAGTTGAAACAAACAATTAAATATCACCCTATTAATAAATAATCATAAGAATTTAATAATTTACAATCATGGGATTCACTAACTACTATAGCTTATTTCAGTTTGAGGTAGAGGAGGGTATACAAGCAGTGGCAGGTTATATCCGCAGTGATAAGGTCATATTCGCAGCTAGGATTATATATTTTGGGATATTAAAGCCATATTATGTTTCTCAATATTTCAGTTGCGTAGCTGATTAATTGCCTTCTAGTAGAGGTGGCTATCAGTATTAATCTATATATGTGCTCTAAGAAAAAAACGACTATAAGTGTGGCACCAGGTGTTCTGTAATACACGTAATAGGCATTAGCCGGTATCAACCTGACGAAGAAAGATCTTTATTGCGTATTTGAAACCGGTTTAAACTTTCCATCAACCATTATATGCTGTATTCTAATGAAGTTTTTATTTTCATATGCATGCAGATTTTGAAAATAACAAAAGAAATAACTTATATATGGAAATTCTATAGTAAAATATATCGTTCTGCAGGATTTTTTTTAAAATGATGAAGTAGATATTTATCAGATGTTCTCAAAATTGGTTCTTCTAAAATTACCTCTTGGTTCGAATGTCTAAAATCTATGATACTTTATGTCTGCACCTAAGTGTCTAATGTCATTTCTAAGTTGAAAATAGTAAGAAAGGTAATGTTTTAAAAATTGTTCTATAAGAATTCCTTGTTGCAGGTATTTTTTATACAAAATATTTACTCCGTTAAAGAATATTATAATAGGTCCTAATTATTTCGTTATACGCTAGTTTGGTTGAATTGAACTTGTATTTCCGAATTCAGAAAACCACTCACCTGGTTTTCTATTACGATGTGTTGGTGGTAGGGCCCCAGTATACGGGTTCTACGGTCGTATTAATACACGAGTAATCTAGAAGAACAGCTGTGTTAGAAGCTGTTATCAACACGTTGTTTGCCTTGACGTCGAGGTGGCATCAGGAAAAGATTGAAGCCGTTGCAGGGTATGTAGTCAAGCATAGGTAAGACGTTGGGATGGTCCAGCTCTTTCCAATGAGTTATTTCCATCTCCCAAGTCATGTCAGCTCGAATGATCTTTACGGCTGCTTTTCCGATTTCTCCGGAATCCTTGACTTCAATCACATCCCCAAAAGCTCCTGTCCCGAGATTTTTTACGAACTTAAGTCGTTTCTCCTTTAAGACGGCAATAGCCTTCTTCTTTTGCAAATGACGATGTTTCTCGTCTGGTGTTTGTCTTTTGAATAATCCTTTGAGGTTATTCATCGTGAGAGAAAGTCTTTCTACGAAACTTCGCAGATTAAAGATATTTAAGTCTTTTGATGACCGCTTTTAAAAACTGCAGTTTTTAGATGATTCTAACTGCCAAATATTTACCGATCAGGCAAATTCTTAGTCGATCGAAGAAAATGATCAGAAATATAAAATAGATTCGATAATTATTCGCTTTTCACAAGATGCAAGATAAGTCGCCCAAGTAATATTCAAATAAAACTTGAAATAATAATATGAAGAATTGTTGCGGGTTAATAGTGTTTCTCCGTCATTGTTACAAAAATGATTCTGTGTTTTGCATTGTTGTAGTTCCAATTCAAGCCGTTGTTATCTTACATTGTTTGAAAATCATTGTTTACCTAAATTTTATTTATACAGAATAAAAATTTCCAGATGGAACGAATGAAAAAATGAAGAGGCATCAGTTCGATGTAGCCAACATGGCTTATTTTGTGTGTATGTGGAGAGGGGGCTGTCTTTTTAGACGTATTCAAAACAGTTCAAAATAACAAATATATTAGAGCCACCTTTTTAAAACAGTTCTAATAATACTAAAATAATTGCAATAATTTCAAAATAATTCTAAAATATCGAATTTATAATCATTATATTCTGAAAATTAAGAACCTTGTTATCCTTGAGTGAGTCGGGCTGTCTGGGTATTCAACTAACTTGTTTGGCGGAATATAAACTATACTTATACACTATCTCCGATGCGATTTATGATTCCGGTGAATCTATAAACTTCTCTGGCGGGACAAAAATAAGTACTAGAATTTAAGGGTTGGGACACCCCAGTGGTAAGCGCGCGGGACGATCCGAGTTTGATTCCCGGCGCTCGCTGCACAAACTATCTCCGTGTTTACGCTGAATACGGACATGTTAAATATGTGGGTCCGCAAGTGCTTCCGAGACGTTGGTGGTAGGGGAAGGAGGGTACGGTCGCTGTGAATGCCGCCCCCACTGGGTTCCAGTCTAAATTGAGTGGCACTGTCTCGGTCGTCCAAACAGATACCTTACACTCTCGGGTAGGTCAGACGGTCTGTGTCGAAGAAGAAGTACTAGAATTTCATACTTTCAATTCTTTTCTTCAAACTGCATCAATCATTAAACATTTTCTGAATCCCCAAGTTCACTTCTTTCTTTAAATTCCTTAAATAAAACAAAATATCTTGTGTTTGTGCAGCAGTATTTCGCAAAGGAAGAAACAAACATAATGAGCTACAACATCCGTGACATTTTAAATGGTAACAGTTTTTTCTCCCATTGGAAATCTTTAGCAGGTCAAAATATTAAAATATCGAATTTATAACCGCTATTGTTTAAATACTAAGAACTCGAACCCAAATCGAATTCTATATCCTTGCATGGCTTTTAAAGGGGTACTCATTATTTCTTATTGTTAATAGCTAACATTTTCAGTTTTCGGTAAGCATTGCAAACTTGAAAAATGAAAAATTTTCGATCTTCTTCAATTTGACAAAACAGTTTTTTGATGATGCCCACATGCTTCACATGCTCATAATTAAATGTAATCTTGCAGAAACTGCTAATAAGCGGCAATTTTGTACAGTTAGAAATAAAATCACCATTTAAGAATATTTTATATCATATATACCTACGTAGTTTTTATATAGGGGTAATTCTACAATAAGTTGAATGTCGAAAACTTTTACAAGAAATCGGAAAATTTTCAGCCGAAGAAGTGAACAATTCTAAAACGTTCTTCGTCCAAAACTTTAATCTAGGAAGAAAACATTATATAAAATTTGAATTAAAAATAAAACCTGAAAGATGATGGAAAAACATTTGAAATGTTAAACTGCCGAGTAAGTTTTCAAAGATAGCCCAAACTGACATTTTTGGAATGCAAGAAATGGAAAATTTATTGGAAGATCATAATAAATTAATCATTTCTTAACCGAAAAAAACAAATTTAAGATTTAATGAAAGGAAATAAAAGATAATAAAGAGCATTATAATTTAGATAATTTAACTAAATTTAAATTACTAAAGAAAACCTATGAATGGAACATATCTTATGGAATATATACTGGAATCCTAACTAAATATAAAATAGGTAAATACTGAAGAAAAGGAGAATACTGACAAGTAAACCTCCTGAGCTTGTTTAAATAAATAATAAACTTTCCAAATTTACTAAATGTTAAAAATCAACCCAACAGAAAAGAAAAAGCCTATACTAATCGAGTATGATCATGCTAACAAGAAAGGGGGAAGTGTAATTACTTCATGGATGTAACTCACAGTTTGAAAATTACTGGGAGAAAAAATTAAATGAGATTAAAATGCTCCCAAAATTGAGGTAGTATATAAGAAAAAGAAAAGTATATTTAATTGCCTGGCAATTCGAAGCGGGAATTGCTTCGTTAGATGAGTAGACTTATTTTAAATGTTTTTAATCTTTCATATATAAGGCATGTAAGACTCTATGCCTTATATATGTATTAAGTCGTACTTGCCTCTCTCTCCAACCCAAGGATATTGAAAGCTGTATGGAAACTTTTGGCGAAGAATAAGAAATTCGCACGATTCTAAGCCTGAGTCTAATTTATTGCATTTGGCTACTTCATTCTAGAACATCCGTAAGATACCTCAAACTTTTTACATTGAAGAAATAGATCCAGTTGATTTCCGTATGCTTATTTATTTTGATTTTCGCTTCATTTTACGATGTAAACCGCGTTGTGCGCAAAGTCACGTGCTTTACTTATATCACTGTTTTAAGAATTAAACAGAATATGTATTAAGTCACCTGATAATCCTGCGGACAAATACAACGCTCTTATATATATATCAGTTTTATTGATTTTGAGAACTTTTTAGTGCCTCTGAAAAATTGAATGAAAATGTCCACTCTGTATATAACCTATGCATACGCGATTTTCTATTATCCCAGAAGTGTGCAGTTTTTCTTATAAAAAAACGAAAATTTATACTTAGATGGAAAATATTTACAATGTGGATAAATTTGAGCATAAATAGCTCTCCATCTATCCCAATTTAATTGATTTTAAGAAATATTTATTGTTTCTTAAGAGCAAATAATAAATTTTACATTCTATAAACCTAGTCCTAGAGTATTGGGGGTTGGTTTTATTCTTATCATTGTCAAAATTACGTATGAAACAAGCATTTAATTAACACTTTTGCGCATAAGTAGTCTTTCATTTTAATTTTTGACTATTTTAAAGGGGCATTTCGTAAAAAAAGGCAGGTTCTGTTTTCTGAAATCGTACCAAAATCTAATTAGCACCTGCACCAGGGTAACCTACAGGGGCCTTATCTACCAAATTTTGTAAAATTTGACCTTTTAGTTTTTTAGCTTGAGTGGATACATGAGGATTTTGCGGCCATTTCGCAAAGAAAGGCGGGTTCTTTTATCCCGAATCGTACCAAAATCTAATCAGCACGAGGGTCACACATAAGTGACTTATAAAATTTTATGAAATTTGGTCTATTAATTTCTGAGTTAGAATGGATTAGAATACATTTATTGCACAGACAGCCACACACACACACAGACGTCACGCGAAAAATAGTTTTTTTTTTTTTTTGTATTCCAGAGGTCCCAAAATGCGTAGAACCGTCGAAAAGTCGAGTTGCGATTTTCGACATGATTCCAATAGTTTCCCTATACTTTACCATGTATTGCTGGGAAAGTAAAGGAAAAGGGGTGGGGAAGAAGCCATGAAGTCTTTCAATGTTATATTTCATTTTAGAATTTTATATGTAAGAGGTAAAAATCTGATGCAAGATCGCAATTTTCTATTATAAAGTGTAATGAAACTTGGATATAACATCTTGTTTTATCCTCTTTATATAATTCTAAATTAAAATATAGTATTCAAGGGCTTCCTGGCTCCTTTTTTTTATTTTGGCATAATGAAAACTTAAATAAATTCTAGTTTCAGTCTATTTTGTGATTTAAACGGTCTGGTGGTTAAAGGGATTTACAACGAATTCATAGATCTGTTGATGGTGAGTTCTGCCCTCACCTCGAACGCAATGCTTTTTCGATTACAGTTTTAAATAATGTTATCAGGCAAATTTATTCTAATCGCCAATCCTGAGAAAGCTTTAAATAGTTAAAATAAAATAAAACTGCAGCGCCATTTGTAGCGAAACAGTAAAGAATCGCAGAAACAGCACAAATCAAATGTTTTTGTCAAATTTTATCCGCGTTTCTTCTGATTATTTAAACGAATGAATTTAACTATCAATGTAAAAAGTTTGAGGTATCTTATGGATGTTTTAGAATGAAGTAGCCAAATGCAATAAATTAGACTCAGGCTTAGAATCGTGCGAATCTCTTATTCTTCGCAAAGAGTTTCCATACAGCTTTCAATATCTCCTGGTTGGAGAGAGAGGCATGTATGACTTTATGGCTAGGCATAGAGTCTTACATGCCGGACTCTATGGTGTTTCCTCAACGTACTGGTTTAGCGAGCTACTAAAAATGGATTGTAGTATGAGAAAGTCGAGCTGCGCCACACTGCAGTTAATTTATTAATGGCGATTTATATATGAAAGATTAAAAACATTTAAAATAAGTCTACTCATCTAACGAAACAATTCCCGTTTCTAATTGCCAGGCAATTAAATATACTTTTCTTTTTCTTATATACTACCTCATTTTAATCAGCTTTCAGGAAGCATTTTAATCTATCATTTAATTTTTTCTCACAGTAATTTACAAACTGTGAGTTACATCCATGAAATAATTACATTTCCCCCTTTCTTGTTAGCATGATCATACTCGATTAGTAAAGGCTTTTTCTTTTCTGTTGGGTTGATTTTTAACATTTAGTAAATTTGGAAAGTTTATTATTTATTTAAACAAGCTCAGGAGATTTACTTGTCAGTATTCTCCTTTTCTTCACTATTTACCTAGTTTATATTTATTTAGGATTCCAGTATTTTATTCCATATGTTCCATTCATAGGTTTTCTTTAGTAATTTAAATTTAGTTAAATTATATAAACTATAGTGTTCTTTATTATCTTTCATTTAAACGGTTATGTTAAAATGTTAAACTTAAATATACCGAAATCGTAGCTTCGGCTGTAACCCTCTTGGCCGAGAGGCTTGGGGCGTCAAGTTGTGGACCTGTAGGCTAGGAGTTCGATTCCCGCCTGGGTAAGATTGCAACGTTAAGGAGTAGCGCGTTCGATGTTGTCAGGGTAATATATTTTGTGGGCTCTTCTCCAGATTTATTCTAATCGCCAAGCCTGAGAAAGCTTTATATAGTTAAAATAAAATATTATTGCAACGCTTTTCATAGCGCAACGGTAAAGTGCCGCGATAGCAGCCTGAAGCAATCGTTTTCATCGAGGGTTCTGTCCCCCGTATATTTTAGTCGTGTTTTTCAGATTATTTAAACGGGCATGTTGAAATGTTAAACTTAAATACACCGAAATCGCCGCTTCGGTTGTCGCCCTCTTGGCCGAGAGGCTTGGGGCGTCAAGTTGCGGGGCTTTAGGCTGGGCGTTCTATTCTCGTCGGGTACAAAGAGTAATATTGTAGTGTTAGCGTGTATTGTAGTCTGGAATTGGGGGTCAGATGTTCTTGTTAGGTCTTTCCTCTCTTATCTTTCTTACTAAATTTACTTTTCTGATATTTCTTAATTAATTAATTCTTACTAAATTATCTGCACGAGACGGAGGACGAGTGGTGTGCGAGCGGCTCCACCGTCGCTGGTGGGGTTTCTCTTCGGGCCTGCTGGCTTCGGTGTCGAACCCCCTCACCCTCGTCCAAAGTTCGTGCAGGGCCTATTTTGCATCATGTTAACGAAGTCCCAATATTTTATCCATTTTGGAAGCCAGGGCATCTCTTTTTTTTTATTGCTCTTCAGTGGAGTACAGCAAAACGTCATTTCCGGTACGTCATTTCCTGTGACATCATTTCCGGTACGTCATTTCCTGTGACATCACTTCCAGGACGTCATTTCCGGTCAAGTAATATTAATCAGAAAAAAAAATCTCAATTGTCAGAACGCAGGAGGATGGACTCGAACCCACAGCCTGTCGAATTGAAATCAGAGAACATGACCACTGTGCCATCCAGTTCACTTACCAGCAATCCTAGTTAATCTAATGAAACTTAAAAGAGCAACTGATCAGAATAAGCACAAATGGTAAAAAGACTCAATTCGTTATACTCAATACGAGTGGACGAACTCGAACTCACAGTCTCAGGAATTCGAGTCAGACAGCATGACCACTGAGCTAGCCAACTCATATACCAACTTTCCTAATTTATTTATTTAAAGTTAACGGAGAGACTGACCAGAAAAAGCATACATACAAAAACGACTCAACTCGCTATACTTAATGCTCTCGAACCCACAACCTATAGAATTGGAGTCAACACCAGTCAGACAGCATGACCATTGAGCCACCTGGCTCACATACCGACTGTAATAATTAATCTATTTAAAGCTAACGGACTGATAAAAAAAGCACAAATATGGAAATGACTCAATTTGGATATCGGACAACAACGCAAGTAGATGGGCTCGAGCACACAGCTTCTGGAAATTGAATCAGACAACATGACCAATGAGCCATTGAGCTCATACACTTACTATCCTAATTAATCTACTTAAAGTTAAGGCAAAGACTGATCAGAAAAAGCACAAATACCAAAATAACTCAACTTGCTATACTCAATGCCCTCGAACCCACAGCCTGTGGATTGGAGTCAGACAACATGACCACTGAGCCAGCCGGTTCACATTCCGAATATCCTAATTAACCTATTTAAAGTTAACGGATAGACTGATAAAAAAAAAGTACAAGTACTAAAATGACTCAATTTGGATATCAGCCAACAAAGGAAGTAGATGGGCTCGAACCCACAGCTTCCGGAAGTGGAACCGGACAACATGACCAATGAGCCATCGAGCTCATACACTTACTATCCTAATTAATCTACTTAAAGTTAAGGCAAAGACTGATCAGAAAAAGCACAAATACCAAAATAACTCAACTCGCTATACTCAATGCCCTCGAACCCACAGCCTGTGGATTGGAGTCAGACAACATGACCACTGAGCCAGCCGGTTCACATTCCGAATATCCTAATTAACCTATTTAAAGTTAACGGATAGACTGATAAAAAAAAAGTACAAGTACTAAAATGACTCAATTTGGATATCAGCCAACAAAGGAAGTAGATGGGCTCGAACCCACAGCTTCCGGAAGTGGAACTGGACAACATGACCAATGAGCCATCGAGCTCATACACTTACTATCCTAATTAATCTACTTAAAGTTAAGGCAAAGATTGATCAGAAAAAGCACAAATACCAAAATAACTCAACTCGCTATACTCAATGCCCTCGAACCCACAGCCTGTGGATTGGAGTCAGACAACATGGCCACTGAGCCAGCCGGTTCACATTCCGAATATCCTAATTAACCTATTTAAAGTTAACGGATAGACTGATAAAAAAAAAGTACAAGTACTAAAATGACTCAATTTGGATATCAGCCAACAAAGGAAGTAGATGGGCTCGAACCCACAGCTTCCGGAAGTGGAACCGGACAACATGACCCATCGAGCTCATACACTTACTATCCTAATTAATCTACTTAAAGTTAAGGCAAAGACTGATCAGAAAAAGCACAAATACCAAAATAACTCAACTCGCTATACTCAATGCCCTCGAACCCACAGCCTGTGGATTGGAGTCAGACAACATGACCACTGAGCCAGCCGGTTCACATTCCGAATATCCTAATTAACCTATTTAAAGTTAACGGATAGACTGATAAAAAAAAAGTACAAGTACTAAAATGACTCAATTTGGATATCAGCCAACAAAGGAAGTAGATGGGCTCGAACCCACAGCTTCCGGAAGTGGAACCGGACAACATGACCAATGAGCCATCGAGCTCATACACTTACTATCCTAATTAATCTACTTAAAGTTAAGGCAAAGACTGATCAGAAAAAGCACAAATACCAAAATAACTCAACTCGCTATACTCAATGCCCTCGAACCCACAGCCTGTGAATTGGAGTCAGACAACATGACCACTGAGCCAGCCGGTTCACATCCCGAATATCCTAATTAACCTATTTAAAATTAACGGATAGACTGATAAAAAAAAAGTACAAGTACTAAAATGACTCAATTTGGATATCAGACCACAACGCAAGTAGATGGGCTCGAACCCACAGCATCCGGAAGTGAAATCGGACAATATAGCCACTGAGCCATCCAGCTCATATGCCGACTGTCCTAATTAATCCATTTAAAGTTAAGGGAGAGACTGATCAGAAAAAGTACAAATACCAAAACGACTCAACTCGCTGTATTCAATGCGAGTGAATGGATTCGAACTCACAGCGTCTGGAATTCGAATCGGACAACATGACCACAGAGTCAGCCAGCTTGCTTTCTGAAAATCTGAATTAATCTCATTAAAATCAACGAAGAGGCTGATAAAAAGCACAAATACCAAAATGGGTATCAAACAACAATGCAAGTAGATTAACTTGAACTCACAGTTTCTGAAAATGAAATCAGACAACATAATCTCTGAGCCATCCAGTTCATATGCCGACATTCCTAATTAATTTATTTAAAGTTAACGGAGAGACTGATCAGAAAAAGCACAAATACCAAAGCGACTCAACTCGCTGTACTCAATCCGAGTGAATGCGCCCGAACCCACAGCTTGTGGAATTGGAGTCAGACAACATGACCACTGAGCCATCAGGTTCATATGGCGGCAAACTGAATTGATCTATTTAAACTTAACGTAGAGACTGATGAGACAAACGCAAATACTAAAACGACTCAACTTGCTATGTGCATTGCGAGTGAATGGACTCGAACTCGCTACCTCTTGAACTGGAATCAGGAAACATGCTCACGGAGTCAGCCAGCTCATACGCTGATTATCCTAATAGTTCTATTTAAACTTAACTATGAAACTGATAAGAAAAAACACAAATACCAAAACGACTCAACTCGCTATATTCAATGCGTGTGGATTGGCTTGAACACACAGCTTCTGGAATTGGAACAACATGACCATGAAGCTAGCCAGCTCACAAGTCGACTATCCTAATAATTATATTTACACTTAACTGAGAGACTGAACATAAAGAACACAAATACCAAAGCGACTCTTCTCGCTATACTCAATATGAGTGGATGGACTCGAACTCACGGCCTCTTGAATTGGAATTAGACAATACGACCACTGAGCCAGCCAGTTTACTTCCCACAATCCTAATTAAAATCAACGGAAAGATTGATAAAAAGAAGCACAAATAATCCAATTTATGTATGAGGTAACAAAAAAAAAAAGAAAAAGAGATTGACTGGAACCCACATATTCTGGAAATGGAATCAGACAACATGAGCCATCCCACTCATATTCCGACTATCTTAATCAATAAATAATAAATAATTTGGCATCACGTCTGATGTTAAAATAGCAAAATTAAGCACACATCCACAACAGTGAACAGAAGGTCTTTATTTCACTTCCTATAAGACGTACAAAAGTTTAAAAAAAGGCCAACTTTTGTACGTCTTATAGGAAGTGAAATAAAGACCTTCTGTTGTGGATGTGTGCTTAATTTTGCTATCTTAAACAATATTATAAAAGTTAACGAAGAAACTGATCAGAAAAAGCACAAAAACTAAAACGACTCAACTCGTTGTACTCAATGCGAGTGAATGGATTCGAACTCACAGCGTCTGGAATTGGAACTAGACAACACGACCACTGAGCCACCCAGCTCATATACCGACTATCCTAATTAATCTATTTAAAATTAACGGAGAGACTGATCAGAAAAAACAAAAATACCAAAACGACTCAACTCGCTCTACTCAATGCGAGTGAATGCGCTCAAAACTCACAGTCAGTGGAATTGGAGTCAGACAACATGACTCATGATCCAACCAGCTTACATGCCGACTATCCTAATTAATCTATTCAAAATTATCAGAGAGGGTGATCAGAAAAGGTACAGATACCAAAATGGCGCTATACGGAACGCACATGGATGGGCAAGAACCCACAGCTTCTGGACTTGGAATAAGAACATAATTATTCTAATAGCGAACATAATTATTCTATTTAAACGGAGAGTCTGAGCAGAATAATTACATAAACCAAGACGACTCAATTTGCTATACTCTGTGCCAGAGGATGGGTCCGAACCCACCGCATCTAGAGAGCCTTGATGGGGATCTTATCAAGGCTCCTGCATCTGTGATATTAAGTGAATGTACACTATGTACTACTCATTTTAACTGTGGTCACTAACCAGCGTTCTAAAGATGCATACATTTACTAGCAAATTCTGCAATGTGTATGCGAGCATGAAGGGATGTGTAACGATTTTTCTTAAAATAAACTCGTGTAAATATTTTAATTAAAGTGAATATTTTATTTTCCAGTTAATTAAAAATATCCATCAAATAAGATAAATTTAGTAAAATGAGAGGTTAAATGAATGTATCCCTTTTCAATACAGAAATAATGAAAATTTCCATACTGCTAAGCAAACGAGCATTTTGTTTTGGAAACGTCACGAAACGGATAGGAATATGAGCATAATTGTGAGCATAATTTTCTTTATATTAGTAAGGGCTCTGCTTCCTGCTCGCTCCGCTCGCGCAACCCCCTTCGGGAGGCTTCGTCTCCTGCTCGCTGCTCTTGCTTTATATCTATCTTTCCTAAAAACTCTATTTTTAGAAATCTCTTTTCTATCCCTGCCTATTTTCCGCAGGGGAAAGCAGGGATTTTTCTTAGTCCAGGGAATCCAAAGACTGAATTCCATGATTATGAGCTCGCTTCGCGAGTTATTTCATGCCAAACTAAAGTTTAAATCGATAAACGGTTTATTTCATAGTGTTATCCTATTATTTCTCTATAAATGTACCAAATTTCATATTTTTATGGTCTCGTACCATATGTATATATATATATATATATATATATATATATATATATATATATATATATATATATATATATAATGTACCAAATATCATATATATATATATGGTACGAAACAGAGAAATCGCTAGACGTGCCGATACGAAAAAAAAAGAAGTTCACTTCAGGAGTGCATAAAAAGTAAAATATCTCAAAAACTACATCGCAATTGAAAAGTAGGTGCTCTGTCTTGCAAAAATTCACCCACGTAGGTACCTGCCTGCAAAAATTCATGGTTTTGCTATTGTTAGTCTATCCAGGACGCGAACTCGCAGCTCAAATATTTTGACTTTGACAATCAATATTTCTTAAACTACAATATATATCAAAAAACGCTTTATTTCAGCGTATTCCTCAAAGCTTTTTCTACAAGTGTACAAAATTTCATATTTTTATACGCAATAGTTTTTGCTGTACGAAGCAAAGAATCTCGAGAAACTTGTCAAACAACGGCAGCAGCAGCGGCAGGTATTTTTTTTCTTTAGAGAGATATATTCTGTACGAAGAACGGGTATATTGCTATCATTTAATATGTACTCTAGTATGTGATAGGGTTATAAAATTAATTTTGGGATTTTGATAGATTTAAACGTTATGAGGATCTATGAATATAAATCAATTATGTTTTAATGATGCCTGTGTCTATCTCTGGTCAGGTCACATTCATCAAGAATATTGTATGCAATTTCGCATGCTTTATTTAATTGATGAATATCAAATTCCCATTGATTTTCACAGTGAACAAGCCGAGAAAGGCCCACAAATTGTTTAAGTTTCCGTTCTCGAAAATATATGCATTAAAATGTGGCAGAAGTAGCTGTTTTAGTTCTTTTTGTATTTAAAATCGCTTGATATTATTTATAGGATGCTAACGTTTGCCGTTTACCAAAAATTGTCTATTTAAAATTAAAATTTGATTTAAAGTACAAATCTTAATCTATTTCCTGTTTTTGATCAAGAGCGACATGTGGGAAAATATAAAATTTTCAATATCTCAAGGCTTATGATATAACTTCTAAATAATGGTATTTATTCGTGTCGGATTAAATGCATTTATAAAACATTCATTCATTTGAAAATGGTGAGTTTATTTATTTTTTTTTTTATATTTTAAATCGAAAACATGAAAATATCTGGAGAACGGTGCCTGTTTAAAAGGACGGCATTCGCTTTCAAACAAAAGTTACACATTAAATAGCTATTTACGTAACAATTTTATATGCAATGTTTTTTATAACTCTTTTTATTTTTAAACAAAAATGTTCCCACCCTTTGTCCATATTCCACGGAAAGAAATACTCCCCAACGTTCATTGATGCAAATAATCATACCAAATTTCATTTGATTTGCGTAATTTGTTTAAGAGGTACCTATCGATAGGCAGACATACATACATCATTGAAAAATATGTTTGTATTTCAGGCATGCTCAAAATATGCAGATCTATCAAAATCCGACGGATTTCATCTACCTAGGATTTACACTAACATTCCTAAAAAATCTGATGTGGGCAACACATGACTTTCCCTGCAGACTCATGTTCATGTTCTCTTTATTTCTTCAAAAATTCCTTAAATTGAGTTTAATGACACAAAATAACACCCATAATTATGACACTAAATTTGCAATTTTAATTCAGTTTTCGCTTTCATTTGATAACTGGACTTACTTTCAAAGGTGACGAAGCGAAAATGCGAAAAAACTAAAATATCTCGAGAACGGCTAGTCCTAGTGTAATGGGGTTGGTCTTATCCTTTTCATCATCAAAAATTACGTATAAATGAAGCATTTAATCGATATATTTGAGAATACGTAGTTTTTTATTTTAGATTTTGACGATTTTTGCGGGTCATTTCGCAAAAAAAAAAAAAAAAAAAAAAAAAAAAGGTAAGTTATTATTTTCCATCTATCAAATTTTGTAAAATTTGGTCTATTAGTTTTTCAGCTGGATTGGCTATAGGTAATTTTTGCGGGCCATTTCACAATAAAAAAGGCGGTCCCGAATCGTACCAAAATCTAATCAGCACCAGGGTCACCCACAAGAGACTTACTTACCTAGCAAATTTTATGAAATTCGGTCAATTAGTTTTTTACTTACAGTGGATACATAAATTGTACAGACACACAAACGTCACACTAAAAATATTTTTTTTTCGTATTCTAGAGGTGTCAAAACGCGTTGATCCGTCGAAAACTCGAGTTGCGATTTTCGGTATGATTCCAATACTTTCCCTATACATTACCATGTATTGCAGGGAAAGTAAAAAAGTCTATTAGTTACAAACCAAAGCAGGAATACAAATAAGTACTTTGCAAATCACTAAGCATTATATTATAATTTTTTACTTTCCCTGCAATACATGGTAATGTATAGGGAAAGAAAGCACTGGAATCGTGTCGAAAAGTACAACTTCAGTTTTCGACGGATCTACACGTTTTGGGACCTCTGGAATACGAAAAAAACTATTTTTGGCTTGACGTCTGTGTGTGTGTGTTTGTCTGTGCAATGTATCTATCTACTCTAATTCAAAAACTAATGGACCAAATTTCATGAAATTTGGTAGGTAAGTCACTTGTGGGTGACCCTGGTATTGATTAGTTTTTGGTATGATTAGAAGAAGAAGAACATGCCTTTTTTTACGAAATGGCACGCAAAAATCTAAAATAAAAGGCTATGCTCAAATGTATCAAATAAATGCTTGTTTTATACTACGCAACATTCGACTACCTATTCTTGAAATATTTGAGTCTTTTAACACTTTTGTTACACCGCCTTTGAAAGAGTGTCCAATTACCGAATAAAAACAAAAATTGAATTAAAAGTGCAAATTCAGTGTTATTTTGCACAATTAAACTCAATTTAATGCATTATTAAAAAAATAAAGAAAACATGAATTTGAGTCTGCAGGGAAAGTCATGTGCTGCTTCACATCAGATTTTTTAAACTAACACACATTTATAAACAAATTCAAGTCTGAATACAGGTAAATTCACCTTGTTTAAATTATATATTTAATATGGAAAATTAGTTTTTAAAACTAATATAACTTTCCGTACATGGTAATGTATAGGGAAAGTACTGGAATCATGTCGAAAATCGCAACTCGAGTTTTCGACTGATCTGCATGATTTGGTACCTCTAGAACATGAAAAACTATTTTTAGGGCGACGTCTCTTCTGCGCAATGCATGTATGCACTATAACTGAAAAACTAACTGACTAAATTTCATAAAATTCGGTAGATAAAATCACTTGATTGATAGATACCCTGGTGCTGATTAGATTTTGGTATGATCCGGAAAAATAAGAACCTGTTACTTTCCTTATATACATAATGTATAAGGAAAGTATTGTGACGGGGTCGAAAATTCGAATTCGAGTTTTCGACGGGAGAACACGTTTCAAGCATCCCTGATCACGAATCAAACATTTTTGGAGTGATGTCTGTGTGTGTGTGTGTCAGTGGGTCTGTGGAGAGGATAACTGACGAACGAATGGACCGATTTAAACCAAATTTGGTACAAAAATCACAATCCGTAAACACTGGAAGCCTATTGTTTTTATACGCAATCGAATATTCGGAACCCCCCTAAATTTTCGAATGAAATTTTAAAAAAATCGTCAAAAAATCAAAACCACTAATAAAGTTACGCAAATAGACATTTCTTATGTAATTTTTTTACATTAGAAAACGATTGACGTAAATTTCAGAACGCTAATATGAACCGTTCTCGAGGTATTGCACATTTTTCATAAAAATTATCAAAAAGTCATATAAAATAAAAAAAAAAATATTTCCTATTGAGAAACATGTTCACTTTTCATATGTAATACCATGCGATAAATTGGGTGACATCATTCTCGTGGATCTAGCTCGTTCCATTCATGAAAAAGATATTTTGAGTAATACTTTTGTATTTGAATGCCAATAGTCATTTATCTGCTGTAAGAATAACTTATTTCTTCGTCCATAACGCTTGGCGAGATTTTGGCGACATATTTGGCGGAATGTCGCCAACTTGGCGACTTTTTGAAATGTTGCCAAATTAACGTAAATCTCGTCAAATGGATAAAAATGACGATAAATCAATGAAAATGACGACTAATTGTCGAAAATTCAATATCTTGGAAAGAATATTAGTATCTATTATAAGAAAAACCTATTTACTTTACTGTAAAAGTAGTAAATTCATTACATTATATAAGGAAAGTCATGTGTTGCCCACATCAGATTTTTTTTATTTGCGAAAAGGCCAGCAAATTTCGTCAAAACCTAAAATAAGACTACCCATCTTCAAAAGCATCCATTAAATGCTTGTATTATATGTAAATTTTGACCATGAAATGAATAAGACTAACCCCATTCCTCCAGGACTAGCAGTTGAGATATGTTAGTCTTTTTTTTTGCATTTTTGCTGCGCTAGTTTTGAAAATGAGTCCAGTTACCAAATGAAATCGAAAGTTGAATTAAAAGTGCAAATTCAGTGCAATTACAATTAATTATGCGTGTTATTTAGCGCAATTAAAAACTCAATTTAATGAATTATTAATGAAATAAAGAGAAAACGAATTTGAGTCTGCAGGGAAAATCATATGCTGCTCACATCAGATTTTTACTTTCGTGCCATACTTGGTAATGTATAGGGGTTGGGGTGGGGCAATGGAATCGTGGCGGAAATCGCAATTAGACGGATCTACACGTTTCGCGCACCCTAGAACATGAAAACACTATTTTCAAAGTGACGTTTGTGTGTCGGTGCAATGTATGTATCCACTCTAACTCAAAGCCTAATTGACCAAATTTCATAAGATTTGGTAGGTAATTCATTTGTAGGTTACTCTGGTATTGATTAGATTTTGGTACGATTCAGGAAAAATACCTCTTTTTTTTTACGAAATGGTCAGCAAAAATCGTATATATCCACTTTAGCTAAGAAACTAATTGACCAAATTTCCCCAAATTTGGAAGTCTCTTGTGGGCTACCGTGGTGCCGATTAGATTTGATCTTGATGCTGATTAGATTTTGGCATGATTCAGAAAAATATAACCGACCCTTTCTTTCGAAATGGCCCACTAAAAGTCGTGAAAATCTGAAATAAATGACTAAAATGGTTTAAATATATTAATTTTATACTTGTTCTTCATGCAATTTTTTGCAAAAACGCTGCTAAGACTAACCCAATGATTCTAGGTCGAACCGTTTTCGAGATATTTTAGATTTTTAGAAATCTGAGGAGCTGAAGACATTTTAAAATGCCTTAAGTTGCCAAATGAAACGAATATACATTAAAAATGTAAATTGAATATAATATCAGAAAAATATCTATATTTTTTGCAATTAAATTCAATTTAATGTATCATGAAATAAAAAATAAGAAAATAAATTTGAGCCTGTAAGGAAAGTCATGTGCTGCCCACATCAGATTTTTTTTATTTTATTTTAATGTGGTACACTTAGTTTTCTGTGAAAGACATGCGAGAAAAACTTGTATTAAGAAACAACTGATGAAGTATATACAAGGTAGGATCAAAAAGTTCGGAGACTGTGCTGATATCTCCAACCCTGATTGGAGGAGAGGGGAACTATTTTACCGTGGCGTAGAGGCACATGTGACGCGAGATGTGAAAACTAAGAAGCAGGTGTTTTTCCAGACAATGCGTGTCGTTCGCGTTTGTTGAAAACGGAAATGGCATTGACTACAGTTCACTGACATGCATTGTCTGGAAAAACCTTGCACTGCGGACCTGCTTCTTCCTTTTCGCATCTTGTGTTACATGTGCCTCTACGCCACGGTAAAATAGTTCCCCCCCTCTCCTCCAATCAGGGTTGGAGATATCAGCACAGTCTCCGAACTTTTTGATCCTACCTTGTATATGGGCCGTGCAAATCATTTGCCTTGTCCCGGCCAGTCTGCCCCTGCTAAAGTTAATTTATTTTGTTTAGATAATTGTAAAAGATTTTGTCAGCTTTAAAGTGTTTTGACATTTAGAATTTGTTGTGAATTTAGATTGCATTGTACAAGTTTAATGCGCAATACTGCCATTAACTAAAATTGGAGTATATTTACCAAAGATTATCTTGTTTCTAACGAGAGCTTCTCTTACCCAGTGGCATAACCATATGAGTGATACACCAAATGTGAAAGCACCCCCTTCTTATTTTTAAAATGCTCAAAGTTGCTACTTTTTTATTTTGCAATTATAAGCTTTAAAGTTTAGATGCAACCATTATCCAATTTCTAGTTTTGCAGTTTTTATTTCATATAAGCAATGTTTATTTTTGTGGTGACAACAGAAGAATAGGGTCTTAAGTCAGCTTTTGAGGGCCTAGGTGACAGCTTAGTATGAATATAGGTAAATTCACATAGTCTAAATTATATATTAAATATGGAAAATTAGTTTTTGAAAAAGCTATATTTGGGAAAACTGAAAGGTTGTGCCCGTCTGATTGTGCCAATCCACCCCTGGACATGATGATCTAAAGTGATAATTTGTTGCACAGCATCAATGCTTTCTGGCATCACAGCAGATCTTGGTCGACCTTCACAATATTCATCACCAAGATTCATGTCCAAGATGGAATTCTTTAAAATTGTAAATTAATAAAATAGTATGGAAACACGTCAACTAATTAATATTTTAAAATCAAAGACAACCAAAAAATAGGTTTAAAAGTCTTATTAAAATCTCCTTTGTATGATGTATAAAATCATACGGAAGTGAAAACAAGGTGCGAATGTTCGCTCCTTGTTTTCACTTCGCCACTGATGAAAGGCATAATTGTGTCCGAAAGTGCTATGGCCGTGTGATTTTACACGTCGTAAAAAGGAAATTTTAATAAAAGATTTTTAAACCTGTTTTTTGGTTGCCTTTGATTTTAAAGTATCAATTGTAAATTGTTTCTTTGGAAGGTGCTTCATCACCAAAAGTCGAATTCATTCAATCAACATACTGTTGCTGTATCAATCCTTATCAAACGTCAAAATAAATCATAGCTCAAAAATCCTTTCGACTTAAATCCACATTTTGCCACTACCTTATTAACTTCAAATGACACTGTAAAATAATTTTATAGCATTTCTCGTTCTTTAACAGCCAATGTGAACATGAAAGTTCAAAATTTTAAAAATCGTCTGCACTGAAAGCTGTAGTATTGCTATATTCTAAAATCTTAAGTACTAGCTCTCGTAGTTATTTAAAATTGTTAATTAATATTATTTGCATTTATTAAATATTAATTATTAATAAAAAATTAAGTAAAATAAAAGTAGTTATTTCAAATTGTTAATAAATAATATATTTAGATTAATTATTAGATTATAATCATTAGTAAATAAATTATATATTTAAATTAATTATTAGATTATAATCATTAGTAAATAAATTAATAAAGTAAAAAATGTAATAAAACCACATTAATTTAAAATGAAACTCTTATTTTAAATTTTAATTATTTTACAGTAGTTTTTTACTTTAAGTGCTTTTGTGATAATTGAATAATTGGAAATGTTTCTTACCACCTGCAATTTTTTTCTAAAGAAAACAAGCATTTGAATATGTTTTAACATCTAATCTGCTTCTTGTTTTGCCACAAATTGAATCAGAGGAGCTGAAGAGTCACTCTTAAAAAACTGTTAATGGTAGTATGATTAAAATTAAATACTTCAAAAACAATTCCTTTAGGCAGGGATACAGACTGTTCATTTTCCAGAAGTCAAAAATGTTTTCATTTGGTGGAAGTAAACTTTCTTTTAGGTACTTTTAGATTTCTTCCTCTTGAGTATCCTGACTTTCTATTTCAGAACCTGCTGTTAATCATGGCACAATATTCCAATTTCTTCTCGTGACATTATATTCAAGATCTCGATTACTTTCTAGCATTTGAAATATTCGTGGATAGTATTCACCCATCTGTATGAGAAAGTAGGAACAAATGTTATAATTGAGACAAGCTAAAAAATAACCACAACTCTTTCGAATTTAATGGTAGTAAAAAATTTATTAACTTCAAATTTCAATATTACTCCAAATAAAATACCGACATTTTTCATACTTTTTCTATGACTTGTAAATATCCAGCATTTATTTAGTTGGTTCTTGGAACTTGAAGAAAACATAAGATTTGATACAATAGAAAATGCCAATTTTTTTTTTAAACAAAAACTCAGACACTGTGTTCATATTTCAGTATAATGTTGCCACAAAGACCTACGGAATTTAAAATAAAATATCATTCATACAAGGGAAACATCACTTCGTAATATACATATTTACACATACTACTATTTGTTTTAAAACTAATTGCTATTATTCTCTCTGGGAAAAAATATTACAAAGCTGTTAGCATCATCATTCTTGTTACACATACATACAGAATACAATAACAAAAAGAATAGATTTCAAAATGTAAATAGATATCTTGCCAGTGATACCTAAATATTAAGTGTTGGTTAAAAACAAAATAAAAAGACCATGATTCTATACACAAAAATATAATACAGCTGAACATTATACACACTGTAAGTAGTTGAAAATACCCGTTCACAAAGAAATATTTCATCGTGGAAATGTAAAATTAAAAATAAAACACATTCAAGTATTTAGGTGTATGTTAAATATATAATCAATGTGCCTTTCCTTTTAAAACGTCTATCTTTTCATAATACGATTTATGTAACGTAAAAGTTACTTTTTTAAAACTTTATTGATTTTTTTAAGTTTGACTAGGAATAAAATAGAAATAAAGCCTTTTTGATCTGGAAAAGAATCTACAATCATTTACAATGTATGCTTTAGTGAGTTCAAACAAATGAACATCTTAAAATACAAAGCGAGACATTGCTCTATAAAATCTATATATATCAAAAGCAATATACAAAAACATTAAAATAAATAATACCAAATTCCATTCTCCAAATTTTCAATTGATTCATAGAAACTATGATTTGCGTAATTTACAATTAAAATATTAGGTGCCTGGTTGTTTCTCAGAGATCCACTGCATACACCAGCTATAAAAATTATATGACTAGTTTTTAAAAACATCAGTCCTCAGACTTTAATTGAAAACTATACAAGTAAATTGGAAAGAAAAAATATTTACATTTAAAAATAAATTCATAATATTGAATTTAATTAATGTCAAGCATGAAAGGATTTCATACTTGATTTTGCATCTTTGAATGGGCTTGGTGAAGAACAACTGCACTTAGACAGGCCAAATTTGTACAGAGACATACATAAGTTCTGAAGTATAGTTTAAAATTATAACATTTTTGCCCTTTTGTATGTTTGTTGTTCCTATACCATGCTTGCAGACTGTTTTATAAACAGTTAATAGAGTCAAACTTGGTACATAGCTTGGCTCCTAAGAATTTTTCAAACATGCATGAAAAATTCTTATGAAATCAAGTTTGTTTTTAAAATGTAAAATTTAGAAAAAGGTCCAGATTTCTTTTTTTCTGTGCAATCCACAGTTGAAACCAAACAAATCGTGACAAATATAAATAAAATGTCAAGGAGGTCATTGGTGCTTCCTATTTTTTATTCCATATTTAAGTCCTTCATAAACTGTTATCACTTTCAAAATAGTTATCACTTATTAAATGTTATCACTTGTTAAAAATAGCTCTGACAAACAAGTACCTAATTTATAAAAAAATACAAATGAAATGAAAAATGAGATCCAACATCAGCCTTTATATATAGTTAAATATTAGAACATTTAAAAACAGTGACATGAACATATTTATAAGATGAAACTTTACTAACAATATTATAATAAGCAAATATGATTACTGATTAAATAATAAAAAATATACATTAAAATAAATTGAAGTATGTATCTCAATACTGTTGTAAATTTTTATTTCTGTACAAGCAGATTATAGCAAATGACTTAACAATTTTAGTTTGCAAAAAGTTTATAAACATACAATGAAGTTGGTGAATCTAAATAGTTTGGGGAACATTTAATTATTTAAAATTATGAAATAAATCTCAAATACAAAATGGTTCAAACTAATATGAATGTTATGGTAGTCCAAGTATTTGCATTTAAAATTGCTTATGCAAGAAAACAAGTTTTGTTACATAATTTTATAAAAAATAATGGTATAATAAATTCCATTTTTTAATGTTCATTATATGATATATGGTGACCATTAAAACTGAGATAACAGCATTGACAAAATCTATAATATACATTTTTATTTTTGTCTCAAATTTGTATTGTACAAATTAGTCTCAATTTCAGTTCAATTGTGGTAATGCATACATACAGCCTGGTACTGCTGTTAACTGAATAGTAATTATTGTGAATGATACTATATAGATTGTCAAAATTATTTTGATACAAATATAGTTTTATTTCTTAGATAAATAATGTGTTTAAAGCTGCAGTGCTATATCAAGAGCTTCAAGAGCCCTAAGCTATCCTTGTTTAGAGGCCCGCCCCCTCCTCAATCAAAATTTCTCTAATTTTGTTTTCTCTATATATATGGTAATTAATGTATAGAAAAAATATCAGAATAGAGTCAAAAATAGGAATTCAAGTTTTTGATGAATCTGCACATTTTGAGTATTCTAGAATAGGAATAAACTATTTTTAGTGTGGCATCTGTTTGTACATGCTATGCATGTATCCAAAAATTATATGACAAAATATTTTGAAATTTGGTGATTATGTCACTTATGCATTACCCTGGTGCAGATTAGATTTTGGTCTGATTGCTAAAAAAAAAAAACGCCCTTTTTTTAAATTACACGAGAAAATTGGAATTAAGAGACTAAATAGGCCAAAATGTATTGATTAAAATAATAAGCTATTCTTGAGATAGTTCACTTCTTTGGATTTTTGCCAACTTGGCATCATTTTAAAATGAGATATATCACCAAAGAGAGACTGAATTCAAAGCCGGAAATCTGATGTAACATCAAGTCACTTACGTAATGCTGATTAGATTTTGGCACGATAAAAAAAATTAAAACTGGCCATTTTTATTAAAATGGCCAACAAAAATAAACAGAACTGAAAAAGAGACCGAAGGAAAAAAAAATTGTTAATTAAATACATGTTTCATTTATGATAAAATAAATAAGATCAACCTTATTATTCTAAATTGCAAAGTCATGGCAGATAAAAGTGATGAAGGAAATAGGTCCTAGTGGGTGTTGAAGATGGCTAAAAATTAAAGAATCATCTTGTACACAAAATGACTTTTTAAAATATTGAAATAGTTTGGAAAATATAGATTTTTCAAAATTAAAACCCTTTTTTATAACAATAACATCATGTGTGCAATTACCACAACTAAACTGCATGTGCAAACTTAAAGAAATAATCAAAATATTTATTTCAAATCTTAAAATTTGAAAAAGAAAAAAAATAGTTTTTGAAGATGATGCTCTATTAAATATTACTGCTCATACTAATTAGGTCATAATGCATTCATCATGTGTATCAGACATTTTTGTATAAATTTCTATTAATGAATAATGCTAATATCACCCTTTAGATCACAATAATATATAAACTGTAAATGTGATAAAAAATCGAAACAACTTTGTACGTAAGCATGTATATCGAATACTAAACATAATTATTTTAAATTAAAAGGACTAAATAAAAAATCATTAAAAATACATTAAAAATAAGACACTTTTGTATAAAATTAAAAACTTGAATAAAAAAATAATGATAAGCAAAAATGGTAAAGATAAAAAGAGGTCCCAACCATTTGTAATGCTGATTATGATGCAAACAATATGTAAAAAATTTCAAGTAGTACTATAAAGTATGTGCAGCTCAAACTGCTGTTACTGTACAAAACTAAAAAATACTTCGTTTTAAGCAATGTCAAACACAAAATTAACAGTGACGATCGGTTTCAAAGGCAAGAAACAGCCTTTTTCATCAGGACAACCAAAAAGCGTAACCTTCACTCTTTAAAGTAAGATCAACAACTAATGTTAGAACATAAAAAGGCTGAAGCAGGGAAATAAGCTTGTCAACAGCAAAAAAAAGAGGTATAAAACCATAAAGGAACATGTAGCAGGACACTTATGAATAAAAGGTAAAATACCAAGGAGAAAAGTGAACATACAGAAAAGGATTTAAAACACTTGTTCAGTCTGTAAAATCCATGAAGATAAGTTTCCTTGTCCTTGGAATCATGGGCACTACATTCTGCTGCTCTGTGACTCCAATGCAATTATGAAAACCAGCCATCTAAAACAATGCGAGAAATTATTCACTATTGCCGAGACCACTTGTCCCACTAAATGGGCCACAAACTTGTGTCTCTATTGGATGGCAAAAAAAGAAATAAATAACTCCTTCTGAAATATGATTTTAAAACAA
The DNA here is from genome assembly GCA_951213105.1 of Amaurobius ferox. Lineage (NCBI taxonomy): Eukaryota > Metazoa > Arthropoda > Arachnida > Araneae > Amaurobiidae > Amaurobius > Amaurobius ferox. The sequence goes on from OX578150.1 coordinate 89,485,063, forward strand.
GTCCAATATGATTTTAAAAATGGAGGAATAAAACAGCCCACAGAAGCCGGCAAAAGCATTAAGACTACAGATGCTTTCTTTTCTTTGTAGTGTGATTACTTCATTTTCTGCCCTGAAGAAGGCTGCCTTTTGTCTTTGAAACCGGTTTGCAAATTTGTCATATGCTGTGTTACTAATAGAGTTCTTACATTACAGCTACTTTTAAAGTAATTTGGGCGATTAAATTTAAACAGTGATATTACTGTTGACTCAAACATGGCCTGTAGACAAAATTAATTAATGATTAAGACTTGTAGATGATGCTTATTCATGCCAAGAAGTTTGGATGCTCAACATGCCACAATGTTTCATCCACTGGTCAGAGAATATTCTCAAGCTGTATGTGCTGGGTTTTCATGGTTTTTTTGCATACAACATAAATACCGTGTAGTTTCACTTATAAAGCCTTTTGTAAAAAGCACCCAATTTTACATAAATGCGCAAATATTAATTGTCGGATTTTCAAATGATGCAATTGTATGAAAATTCGAAAGATCAGTTCGTGCTTAAAATGATTGGTACCTCCAGAAACATATCACAGGGAATTAGTAGTAAAAGTGACGCAATAATCATAAGAGTAGCATGTACAATTTGCAACTCTGCTTTGTTGAACGTAATGGATTTCGTCGCATAATATATAAAAGCAAAATGTCACATTTTTTTTTGCACGCGATACAAAATTTCATGAATACTTAGAACACATTTTTAGTAAAATTTCAAATAATACACAGCAGATGTGGACAAATTTTCACAACATACTTGTTCTAATGATAATAATGAAAAAAAAGCTAAATAAAATTCAATACAATTACACATTTGGGCAGTGCATGACATTTTGTGCTGATTACATTGTTTTCAGACAGGGGATAACAACCCCTTGATAGTGTTTCTTAACCAGTTATTCATAAACCAGTTTCTGAACCAGTCATTTATAAACCAATTTCTTAATCAGTCACTAATTGCAGTTAATGTTAAAACATCGTGCAGTTCTTTCTGAAGATGTACTACAAGGAATATGCGGATGTTCCACCAAAGAACTGAATAACTCTGCATAGTGTTAATCTTTGTGTAGAATGGTCAAACTTGCCTAAAAAGCTATACTTCTATAAAGTATAGTTTAAGAAAATATCTGCTATGACAAGGCATGCCATTTCCTATAGACTCAAAATATATCTTTTTTAATTTCATTATATATTTTCCATTTGTGTTTAATTGTACAAAATAATATATGATCCAAATACTTACTTCAAATATTTTCAATATTTCGAATTTGCAGTTTTTAAAATATTTAATTATTTGGTGCATTTTTGAAATGGTTATATCTTTCCAAAAAACATTTTTTTTAAACTGTCTATTCTAGTACTGAGGGAGTGGTTTAAAAACCAAATTACACATAAAACAAGCATTGAATTAATATAGTTAAGCATATTCATTTTTCAGACTTTTATTTTTTATGATCATTTCGAAAAAAAAATGGCCTGCTGTACTTTTGCTAATGTATACTAAAATCTAATCAGCACCAGGATATATGTCACCTGACAGAAAAATTTAATGCCTTTTTTTACAGTTTTTTGTCCCTATCATGTAATTAATTTATATCTGAAATAAGTTTAAAATTAATATCTTAAGCCAAAAGTTCTTGTCAGTTAAAAATTTTGATGTTTTTTTATCCCTATTTTGCAGTTGTTTTTACATTTATATATATATATTGGACCTATTTTATTCAATTATTTTTTTTTTGCTTAGTTTATTTTTTTGTCTTGTTAATTTTAGTCAGTAATTTGCCTTTCAACATTTTGAGATGAACAATAATATGATTATTATCTCATAACTTTAAAGACCCCACGGCAACATAGAGACATTGTCACAGAATGGAAACGACCCCCCTTGCAGAAAAATGTTAGTGTGCCCTAATGCCGCTGACACATTATAGCACATCAAATACCCCCTAAAATGAAAAGGAATGCGTAAAATTTTAAAGCATACAGTATCCTGTGGAATACTCAAAGTATTTTTGTAATGTTTACAGATAGGATTGATGACTAAGGAAATCTAAAAAACTTTAAAAGGCTGAATGTATTACTGCTCCTTTTCTAATTGTATTATTCGTAAATTTATTGTACAACATTTTTATCATTAAAAATATCGTATTGCAGAAATATCTGGGTGTTAAAGAAGCTTGTTGCAGAAAGCAAAATAACTTTCTACAAAGAAGATTTTATCATTTTACAGTTATTTTTACATGATCGTGTTCAATTACATAAGACCTTTTTTAAATTACAAAGCATACGTTTTATTGTTTCACTTAAATGTTCGTGTTAGTATAGTGTTAATGTTTGAAAAATTTAGAATAAGGCTCTCAAGGCAGTGATAAACATCCATAGATCGATTTCATTTTTGTTAGCATTCTAAAGTATGAAATAGCCTGTAAGTCTACTGGTAGCAAGAAAATTTGCTATGTAACACAAAGAAGCTGGCTGTGTGCTATGGCTGAATCAGTCACTACAGAAGTTTGCAAATTTGCAAAACAATAGCAAGCTTTCATGTTACTTGTGCAGTTATTAGCAATTCCTTGCTAACAATTACAAAACCTGTTCACAGATGCTGGCTGCTTCATTGGAAGTAAAATTCCTGTTTTTTCTGCTATAAAATCTTTAATGTTTGCTTTCTTTTTTTATAATGTTTGAAGTAAGTTGTTCAGACTGTACAAACATGAACTGTTACATTAGCTGCCTTGTATATTAATATTTATGTCTATAAGTCCTTCCTTGGCTGATCTGTGTTACGTCAAAATTAATAAGTCACAACCTGTTGGGCTAAGCAACTGGTTTAAGTAACACCACCTCCTCGATTGAAGCTATTTGTTATTCTGGCTTAGTACCATCAGTATATTGCATTTCACTCAAAATATTTCAATACCATTAATTTGAAATCATAGGCAAAGCCAAGATCTTAGAAACATGGCTCGATGGTCAGGTATTGTTTAGTCAATGGGGAGATTCTGACCCAAACCCCTTGACTACATAGTTGGTTACGATCTAAGGTGATATTTTTTTTTATTAGTATGCATATTAGTTATGTTTCACTCCCAGAATCTTAGAATAAAATGGTTAAGAAACACTGTCATACAACAAGGAGTGATACAATTATGCAATACTGCATCTGAGCAACACTGTATTGGTACACTATATATGCCACAACTCAAATGATTCTCCTGAATGAAATAAATAGATGATCAAAATGAAGGTCACCATGATATGTTCCTCCCAAATGCAGAGTTAATTATGCAAAGATATGTGGCAATACTTAATTTCCCTCCTTAATAGTTGCTGCAGACCAGCCTAGAATAACATTTTGTCAGGAACAAAGTACCACACACAAGTCTACACTTGCTTGTACATGGTTTCATTGAGTTTGTCAGTTGACTTTCCATTGAGTTTACAGTTACAGAATATTCTTAAGTTTGTGCACACTGTCAGAAAGCTGTTGCCATTTTTCAGCACCAAATTTATCGTTGATTATGTGCACAGAATTCTGTCAAGTGTTGCTTCCAAGATTATAACAGAGGATAGCACCATCCTGGCCCAGCATGGCAGAATGAAAATAAAAGATGCTTTGGCAAGGTGACAACTGAGACTGGTTGGTTACAATACTAGAAATGATGTGGTTAAATTCAATTTGCATAATGGTCAAATGATCCTAGGTACTCTAATGATGCTCGGTAGCAGAATTGATATTGATCCTGCAAAGAAAAAAAAATTACATACTTGGTATAAATATATTTTCACTAGATGTTTAACATTTTCACAACTAGAAATTTTGTACTGTATTTTCCCCTCAAGACTAAGGTTTGGGGCTTCTCCCCTTTGTTTTTTTAAACATCCCTTTTTGTTAAATATCATAGCAATTGTTTTTATCTGAAAGTTCACTTCTTGTTGCTTATAAATATGCAAATAATTAAATAGTACAGTCAAACCTCACTATAGGGTCACTGCGCTTATAGTGCCAAATTTTGTAATTCTCCATTGAAATTAGTCTTATTTCTATGTTAAAATTTACTGAATACAGTGTTATGTCCAAATTAACAATATTGTTAGCAGGATCACTCCAACTTTCAAATCAAACACTTGGCCAATGCACATTTTTTGATCTTTTAAGGTCAGCCACCACTGACTATATTAAATGATGTTCCTGTCATCAATTGTATCTGTGCCGAGTGCACTAATAATAGACCTTAACTTAGGAGAGAGTATATAGCATAAAAACAGAGGGGTAGGGGGGGAGGGTATGCATGAAAATTGCCATTCTTATGTGAGATTCACATTATCAGAATTTCAACATTATGCAAATAGAGGATTTTTGAGAATTGGGTTTCAACAGCTGCCATTCTTAAGGCCCTATTACACGACAGAAATTTGGGACAACAAAAACAGCTTTGGAATGTTTGTGACGTCACTCCACTCAACACGGAACGAACGTGACGTCACTTCACTCAACAAGTGGGGGAAGCTCTTTCCCCCTTGCATTCGCTTCGTAATTTCCTCATAGGAGTACCATTTTAGAGTTCTCATACTGTAAAGATCACTTTTAACACCCCAAAGGTTCCGTTTGGATTGAATAATGGTGTTATTACACAGGGTAATTTTTATTACCGAACTTCGACAATTCCGCCCGTCAATCATACTTTAGGCTCCTCCTCTTTAACAGGTCCATTCTCTCTAATGCCGGTGATTTCATTCCAGAAACCATTCTTCAGTGTGTTTTTCATATAATATAAATCTTTTATATCTCAAAAGTGTCTGTAATTTGATAAAAATTATTTTCTTTTTTCCCATCTGCATTTCCAGACTTCAGCAATTCCGCCCGAAAATGATACCCTAGGTTCTCCCGCCTTTCTAACTCGCCCCTCCTCTTTAATGCCGCCAATTTCATTCTAAGAAACATTTAGTGTTTTTTGCGTATAATTTGAATCCTTTATATTTCACAGATGTCTGTAATTTGGTAAACATTCTATTATTATTTTTCTATCTCCAGACTTTAGTAATTTCGCCCGGAAATGATACTTTAGGTCCTCACCTTTTTAATGCCCCCTCCTCTTTAATGTCATCGATTTCATTCCAAGAAACATTCTTTAGTGTTTTTTGCGTATAATTTGGATCTTTTATATTTCACAGATGTCTGTAACTTGGTAAAAGTTCTATTATTTTTCCATCGCCAAACTTCAGCATTTCCGCTCGGCAATGATACTTTAAGCCCCTCCTTTCTAACAGGTGCTTCCTGTCTAATGCCGCGGATTTCAGAAAGCATTCTTTAGTGTGTGTTTTTCATATAATTTGGTTCTTTTATATCCCACAGATGTCTGTAATTTAGTAGATGGATGGTTGGTTGATTATGGTTTAATGGCACAAGATCCAAAGAGGATATGCTGCGCCAGACATATGGTAGCTAGATACATAAATTAGTATGGATTAAAAACACGTGTATAATTTAAAAGAGTGATAATGTGTGAAAAAAACTCATGACTATGGAACATGTACAACAATGCAAACGAGATGAAAAATGACTAAAAGGTTATAAAAGGTGAAGTTAAAAATGATGGAAAAAACCAATGTCCAGTAGGAATGGGAAAAGCTCCAAATGAGGATTTTCTCCAATCAATTCTGCCAAATGTATAGTATAAGTCTTGAAATGCTTAAAACGGAACTGTGTATATTTCGAACACTCAATTAAAATATGTTTGATACTTGCTGATGTCTGACAACTATTACAAAAGGGTTGAATTTCTCCTAAAAGTAAGTGTCTATGGGTAAAACGAGTATGACCAATGCGCAAACGAGTTAATAATAACATAAAGTTTCCTACACTGAAAACTAGTCCACTTTTGTATTAAAGGCTTTATCTCATATAATTTATTTTGAGTTTGCTGATTCCATGAATGTTTCCATTTTATCATATGATATTTTACTAATAGTTTTTTTTATATCTGATAAAGGAATGGGATGATTCAGAATATGATCAGCTGTTTTTGCAGCGGTATCAGCCAATTCGCTTCCCTTTATACCAACATAACCCGGTACCCAACAAAATTAAATATGGTGTCCTCGTGCCTTCAGACGATGCACAAGTTGGAGGATATCTGAGGCAATGGGATGAAGCATGGCCATTCTGGATGAAAGTAATTGCAAAGAACTTAACGAATCTGTATATATGATGTATTTTTTTACCCTTTGATGGGAGATGAAAATTAATGACTGGTGAATTGCTGTGATTTCTGCAGTAAAAATGGAACATGAGGTATGAAGCTTAAAAGACTTCACTATATCATTACATACATAAGCAAATACGACATGTGCTGCTGTTTTGGAGCCATCTGTAAAAATAGGAGCGAACTCCTTAAATAAATCTCTATGTTCTGCAAAAAGTTGAACAAAAATGGAATCAGGTGTACTACTCTTTAAAAAATTATCAAAAGGATTAAGAAAAATGAAATTTGGGACTTGCCATGGAGGCATTTCACAAGCCTTTCTCTTTCTAACATTGAGATTTTCTAGTGGAGTTGATGATACACTATTAATGTAATTTAGTAGAAGTTCTATTATTTTTTTCATCTGGAGATTCTAACTCATTCCAAAGCAGTCTATCGGCCATCTTGGTAGCCATTAAAGTCACGTCACCTGTGACGTTCGGATTTACGCACTTCTGATTGGTCGGTTTTCACACAGCCTTTTCCTTAACAACAACATTTTAGGTTTGAACCTAAAATGTTGAGGCTAGATTTGCTGAATGAATTGTCTTGTGAACAGTTTTGTTGTGCCAAATACTGTCGTGTAATAAATAAGGACTTTAGTGAACATGATTCATGTGATCATCACTGAAACCTGAATGTGTAGACACTATGATTTTGTTTAGCGATTTACACTTGTGTTTGCAAGATGGCACCTTAGTTAAAAAACTTAAAATCTACATGGAGAATTTCAGTAGCAATATGAAATGGAGTTAGATGATACAGTATTAATTGTTTTGAAAGCATCAGCTTTAATTGCTCTTGAAGTCATTCAACAATGCTTACTAATTCTGAAGAACATTTTAAAACTGTAAATAGATCAGAAAATGCTCTGCAAACAATGAAATCCAAAGAAAGGCAGTCTTGCATTTCAGAGTTTTGCATTTCAATATATTTAATCAATAAAATATGCAGATTGCAAAAAGAGAATAATACAGTAGTTTCATAAAATAATTTACCTCAGTTTGAACCATGCCAGGTCGTTGGGTTCTCAGAGTTCTAACGGTTTGGAATACATCTACCACTCCTTCGTATTGCATGCGTTCCAGTACTATGCTCAAGGTGATGAAGACACCACTGCGTCCCACACCAGCACTAAAATACAATTTAAATTTGCAAAACCTGGTTTTAAAAATATACTGCATATATCAAAAAGAAAATGGTAAAAGAAGATAGATAAATCTTTTTTTAAAGCCAATTGCTTAGAACTTCTAGAATTCAATATAGTTAAATAATACTTAAATACATGGAGTACAAATATTTTACTTAAAATATTTAAACAATTTGTTGCTTATGTATATAGTAACATATTTACAAGTTTCAGACTGCATAAGTCTAGCCTGATTATAATAGACTAACAGATATACACACCATTGCTCATAATTTAAAATATGTGTCAGTTCCAACTATTGCGTTAAAAAAAAAAAATCCAATTAAATATTGAATTTAATTCTTTTATAAAAAATAAGGAGTATATAAGTTCTTGCTATATGATATTATTTGTGTAGACAAATCTGAAGAATAAAACATGCCGGCCCTGTTTGTACCAATGTACAGAAATAGGAAGTTTAGTAAATATATGTCAAAATAAAGACTCTGAAATGGTAGCAAGAGTTAATTTATTTTTATATCCATTTTTTTATTATTGAAATAAAATAAATTCAATGAAATTAATCTGCTGCATAAACAGATTTAATTTAATTCAACTACTAAGCAACATGATATCATTTTTTTTTTCAAATAAAGTTTTGGAAAAAAATTCATGTGTATAATATTATTTCTATGGAAGAGTTTTTTTTATTAACATATCCACAATACCTGATCATTCAATACATGACAATACTGAAAATTCAAAACATGGATGCTGTTACTAGTAGTTGTTGTTGTTGAAACCCAGACCGTCCGACCTACCAGAAAGGTGTAAGGTAACTGTTTGGACGGTCGGGAAGTGCCACCCAATTTAGACCGGAACCCAGTGGGGGAGGCATCCACAGGGACCGTACCCTCCTTCCCCTACCACCAACCTCTCGGAAGGACTTTCGGACCCACATGTTTAACGTGATCGTACTCCGCATGAACACGGCGGCAGTTTTGGCAGTGGCTGGAATCGAACCCGGGCCTACCGAGTGCAACTCCAGCGCGCTAACCAATGGGCTACCGCGCCCCTGCTGTTACTAGTAGTGAAAAACATATTAAATTTGAGAAAAAAAATATGTCAAAAGCTATGTATTTGTATACGGAACAGAAAAAACATGGTTTCACATTTATATAAATAGTAGATGCAAAAGAACCAAAAATGCATTTGCTATACATCATAAAAAATGAGTATTTATGTATTGCTCATTTTTTTATAATTGATATAGCAGCATTACTCATTTTATATAAGCATATTATAAGCAAGATAGTAGGCATTACTGTAAAAATTTTACAAGCTCGCTGTTTAAGATTAAAGTAACTAAAATACTAATGTATAAGGCTATAAATATTGCTTATGCTTATTTTCTATGTGGTGACTAATAAAGCCATGCCCTGAAGGTGGTAATATAAATTAGAGGTTTGTAAAATTGCAGTAAAGTTTTCTTGTTTTCAATGTAGTTATAGGCTATTTGGTGCTGATGAGTTCTAATGAGAGTGAAGCCAATCCCCTAATGCCCATTGCAGCACTGATAAACACAATTTGCAATGTTTCTTATTCACTAGTTTTGACAATAAACTTGACTTTGCAGCCTGATATAGTTTAAATTCTGTTTAATGCTAGGCACATGGTATAAGTGACTCCATTGGTCATAGTTTGCAACCAGTGGCAAAGCCTTATAAAATAATTTGGAGAGACATGAAACTAGGGACCAAAATTAGCAAATAAAAAGTTTCATGCTGTATATGTTAGCAAGAACATGCACATCAAAATTGTCAAAACCTCTATAATTTACTGATTTCTAATCAAATTGGCTATAAACTTTTAAATGATTTTCCAGATAATAAGCACTATGTCTGTGGAAAAAAAAACAACAAAAAACTTGAATCCCACCATAGAAAAAGAAAGGAAATCTTCTCTCCAAAACATCCTGCAGCTCAGACAGGTCTACCTGGCAGTTAAAAATGATAGAAGTTGCATGCATACTCTTCTTCAATTCCTCCCCAATGCAATATCCTGACAGGGTAGAAATTTTGAGAAATGCCTCCCCTGAACAATACATTGCCATATGAGGGTCTGGTGTCAGTTAGAAAAATATATGTCTGCATGTCCATTTATTTGCAAAAAAACATTTTATACATTTATTTCAAATAATATACTGGGGGGGTGGGGGGCGCTTGTCCCTCAATTGTTGGGATTGAGGTTTGAACTTGGGACAAAAAGTATGGTAAACCCATACTATATGGCTTAGAGCAAAATAATTCTTTGGGTCCCAACATATAACTGGGAATGTCATTTGTAGCAGAGAGTGATGCAAGAGTCGGCCCCCAACAATACAATTAAAATAAAAGTAACTTGGTCATATATTATTTGGGCTGATATTGTTCACCTTGCCTCCCCTGATGCTTCACCACTGATTGCACCCCAAAGCAAACTTTCTTACTGTTAATGCAGATGACAGTTCCATTCAGTACTAATGAGTTCCAATGAGAGTGAAACTGGTTCTCCAATACTGGTTACTGCCCTAGTATAATTTCACATACATTATACTGCATCAAAATGTAACTTTAGCATTTATTTTTTAAATTTATAGAGTTAATTGATAAAATTTTAAATTAACTAAATCTTGAAAGATTTATTTGAAAATTATGAAGTAAAATCAAGAATAAAATAATACAATACTTTACCTGCAGTGCACAGTAATTGGACCTTCTTGCCCAAATTGTTCCTTAGTTTTATGCACTTGACCAATAAATTCAATGAAGCCATCACCTGATTTTGGAACACCTTGCTCTGGCCAGTCGGTGAAATGAAATTGACGGATCGTTCTCGATTGGCCATCCTAATGTATGAAGGAAAACAATTAGTAAAAAATACTGTACTTCTTATTTATTCAAAAGCAAAATCATAATGTATGAAAGTCAAGATATTTATACTATTCCATACATTATTTCTTGATCAACTGATAAATATTTTTTGCAATTGTCCCGAGGTTGTTGAGTTATTAATAGATAATTCTCATAAAATTAAATTAAACTAGTGTTGTCTACCATCTTCATTTTGAAATCTTTGATTCATAATGCAAAATTTTTTCAGTAATACATTAAAATGCCTCAACTTCTCCTTACTTTCCTAATTTTCAGATTTATTTTACAAGTTTTTATTTCATTGCAAACTTCTTTTCAAAAAAGTTTAATTAAAAGGTCTAACAATTAAAATTTGCTATCATAAATCCTCTTTGTGGGTATGATATTTCATTTCTTTTAAGAACCCCAGTAATAGATAAAATTAAATAAAAAGTGTATATTACATGGAAATCTTATTGCATACATTAAATTAGCTTTACTTTGATCACTAAACTTAATGAATTCTTTTTTGTAAAATCTTACTTGATACTTTTGGAAGAGCAAGATTAAAAATGTACACAGTAATAAATGCCTTATAAAAATAATGCATATTGAGGAAATGATAGGTGTAACATTGATTTTCACTTTTTCCAAGGGCTGTTGAAAGAAAGACTGTCACCTCCTTAAATGCAACTCTAAATTTTATAGCAATTGGTGCATATAGCGTATGCATAGAATAGAAATTATATAAGAAAATATTGAGAATCATATAAAAAAATATTGAGAAGAATAAAATGATATTTTTGAATTTCACACGTTTGAGATGCTTAAATACAAAATAGGAAAAAGCTTTGTTACTGGAACGACTTTCTGGCATTTAGAGGGGCATGGGTTGTTACTTAATGGAAGCAAAATTAACATTGTGTTTGTGGAGTTTGGAACCAGCGTTTCTTTCAACCATACATCTGAAGGGGGGGGGGGGTGCAAAGTCTCCCTTGATGGCAATTATTCGTTACCCCCCTCTGGAGACATTTTATGTTAACCTAGTTTCTATTTTTGTGACAGTATTTAGATATATTATATGGGGCAAAGCCGTTGATGGCAATTATTTGCCCCCCTCCCTCTCTGGAGACATTTTATGTTAACCTAGTTTCTATTTTTGTGACAGTAGATATATTATATAGGGCAAATAGAAAACTTCCCCACTAAAGTTTCATTCATCCCCCCCCCCCCAACCAAAAAGTCCTGAAAGAAATATTGTTTAGAACCTATTCTACAAAAAAGGTAATTAAGAAAGATGGTTACTTATTAGAGGGGTTCTTATTGGATCGTTAAGAAGGGTTGCACTGTCTGTACTGAGCAATGTGTTGAGTATTACCCATCTAGCAGATTGCAACAGGACTGTATTATGATATTATGACCATTAGGCTTCAGGCACTTTTACTTTCAGAGGTCATTTTTTTATATGAAGCAGTTTAAGCAGGCATCAAAAAATTTTAGGGGCCATTTTATTGTGAAAAATTTTCAGCGGCTCTAGGGACTTTTCATACTCAACCTAATGGATAAAATAACCCTAGGTTGAAAGTTAAATACAGTGGAACAAATTTTATCTTTATCTAGGAGCCAAGTTAAATATGTATACACCAGTCTTATGTATTATACTTTGATAACTAAATTGTTTTAAAACTTTAATTTGATTTAATTTGTAGATAACAAAGAGAAAAGAACAAAAAACAGAGTTTGGTGCCATTTGTATACTTTAGTAAGTGAACTAAAATAAATATAAAAAAAAAATAAATTTAATAAAAGTGAAGTAAAATATTAGGTTTTTTTTTTATCAAGTGACTTATGACCAAGTATATTTTTTATTGTTTCGATGAACATTTAAAATTTATTTTTGAATCAATGAATCAAATGTATTGGTGATAAGACAGTACACTTTTTCTGATTATGGAAGTTAAAGTTTTTTGATGTTATAGGAACTCATGCTCTAATGGCTTTGAAAACCATGAAATTTTTTCCAAATCAGAATTTGAGAAATAGTTACAGCCCAGTCAAAAATGCTGGTAGCCATGATGACCTGCACTCAGAATTTATCTGGTTTTGGTACACAATTATAGAAACTAATTAATATAATAAGATTAAGATTATACAGCAGGTTTGTTATATTAAAATAAATAAATAAATAAATAAATAAAAGTAAGCCCAACTTACTCTGGCATCTGTTACTTTGAATTCTCTTAGTATATATTGAGGCATGTTGTATTCAGTGATAGGATCCACAACAAAGTAGAGATATCTTTGAGATCTTTCATTTGGCCAATACTGGTGACATTTCTCCTGCAATAAAAGGATGGGGGCATATTGCATTAATTATGAGTGAGGAATTGAAGATGAATATATAAATTATAAAAATTAATTTCTTTAAATTGCTCATTTTTATTTTTTTTAGAATGCCCATGGTGTTATAGAGGCATATCTGCCAACTTCATAGAATAAAGAATAAAATTTCGAGGGAAAAATCGTAAAATATATGCACTTTAATTTTAAATGAATACAAATTTTTATTTACCCTTACACAAATTCTTTTTAATATTATTACTTGTTATGATAGCTTGGACAATATTTAATGGAGCATCACTATTTAAAAAAAAAAATGTTTATTTTCTTGTTCACATCCAGGACATAATGTTTGTGTTTCTGCATATTTGCATGTGTGAGGACATTATTTTGGCCACTATGTGAAATGTTTACATCACAATTACAAATAGTGCAAAATGCAAATTTTACACCCTTTTTAGATTACCGGATAAATGGAAAACTTTTGGAATAAGCAACTATAAAATGCCAGAAATACTGTTTATTCTTGCTGCAAGCCATTGTTTAGTGAACAAAACATTAAGCCTAACATATTTATCTCATTTAGCATGTTGCAAAACTGTACTCTTGTTGTAAATTTTCATGCTTTCAACTATTACATCTCCAGTTTGGCGGATTTGCTCAGCTTCCATAAAATTACATTCAGATTTGCTGCTTGTTTTCATGACATCATGAAAGAATAGAGGTGTCGGAAACCACAGAGATCATTACCGACCATGGATTAAGAGGAAGAGGACTGCAACTCGCGACCATCATGACAGCGGTGTCAAGATCGATTGGTGGATATGCAAGGCTAACTAAAACAACATTGTCATACTTCTTTCACATAACGCACTAAGGAGTTAATAATGAGTATTTTGAAAAAATATTAATGAAATAAAATTAAAAAAAAATTTATTAAAATTCATAAAAAAATAAATGGTAGATCTCAAAATGACTTGTAATATAACACCTTTAAAGCTATTTGAGAATGAATACAGTATAAGAAAAAATTTTCATTGCATTCTATCATAGATGATGACATGAAAAATATTAACAGATTTCACAGATAAATGACTGTTTTGAAAGAAATGATGCAATTTTGAATAAACATGACTTCATCAAGGGATTTCTGTGCCGACATTTTAAAGTTTTATTATAAGTTATCTGCTGAAAAAAATATATTATGCTTTTAGCATAAGTGACTGACCAATAAAATTTTGTTTTGCATTTTTGATTAAATTAAGTGATTGATTTCATTAACCAGTAAATAATCCAATATGAGATAACTAGTCTATATAGATAATAATAATAATAATAATAATAAAAAAATTGATTATTTACTTTGAATTTGATCTAAAACAAATTCAGAAATAAAATAACTTTATCTCAAGAGACAACTTCTGTACTGGGAATTAAATGGTTTAAATGAAAACCTACTTTAAGATATTCTCATTCAAAAGTCTTAACTATTAATATATAAACTCGTGTTTTCATGAACTTACTCTCCCCATTTCTTTAAGTTTCGTGAGCATGACTACAATATTAGAGTTGTGCTCCCAAAGCATCCTCCAAAAATCCTCTGTAGTTTCAGGAAGAGGACCCTGGGTTGCAATGTATGCATTGCGGTACTTGTAACCCTGTGAAATGAGAAAGAAGGTTCACACATGAACGCAAAAAAGTAAATAATACAACATACAAATTTCCATCTAAATGTAAATGCAGTTACAATTGGGTCATGCTTAATTAGTTACTTTTATGTCAAAATAATTTACTTTTTCTACCTTAAATTTATAGAATTAGAGAGGAGATAAAACTGCCATGGATGAAAATCTTGAAAATACTATAATGTTTGGAGAATTATATCTAGATGTTGCTAGTGATAGTAAAGTTCTATCTGTTCTTATTAACACAATAGAAAGGATAATATATGTATTATATATGTATTAGTATATATATCTATATATGTATTAGTATAGTATATACGCATGTTTAGTATATGGTATGGAGATATTATATTCCATTATATTTAGTATATTATATTTAGAATGTTATATATTATATTTAATTATATCTAGATATTGCCAATGATAGTAAAGTTCTATTTGTTCTCATTGACACAATAGGAAGGCATAGTACATGTATTAGTACAGTACAAAAGTATGGAGATATTATATTACATTATATTATATTTAGTATATATATGTTTAGTATACTAGGAGAATTATATCTAGATGTTTTTAGTGATAGTAAAGCTTTATCTGTTCTCATTGACACAACAGCAAAGCATAGAATATGTATTATACATATGTATATATATTAGTATATATATATATATATATATGCATTAGTATGTTTAGTATATGTATGTTTAAATATTCTAAAATTAAAGTACCCTAATTATGAGTAGAAGTATCACAATTTCCTGCTTATAATCTGCAGATTAACTATTAAGCACTTGAAGGAAACATTGGGGTAATATAAAATAAAACACATTTGTCAAAATTTGTTTTCTTGAAATAACGATCTTTCATTTAATATTGTCACTTATTCAAATCCCCCCCCCCCCAAGGTAGATTTCATCATGTTAACTACTTTTGAAAAATATATGAGGAAACGAATAAATGGACATGCCGATTTTATCTGCAGATTATACAACATAGTAGATTATGTGATGCTGCAGATTATATGAAGGGAATTATGATAATCGGTATTTTTTACTAGTTTTAGAACAGGGAAAGGAATATAGAGACAAAAATAAATTGAAAGATAAAACAAATTTGAATTCATAAGAATATTATTAATAGTTTGAGTTCTTATTTGCACTGCACTGATATTTATTTTTCCTTTACAGAATTAACAGTTTAAACAAATATTATTTATTCATTACAAGCTTTTCTCCATAGAAATACATACAATGCAGTGGGATCCCAGTGCCATCTGAATTATTGTCTCAAATGATTTTGGTGTTTTTCCAACATGAAGGTTTAACTCCTTTCCTTTACCTCCATACTTCTAGTTTTAAAAAGGTTCTTGCTGTTGCCAAAATTCTTGAATTCTATCTTACAGTTTAATTATGAAATCCAGAACAAAATTATTTCAAACGTAGATGGCTTTCTTTGTTAACTTTAAGCTATTACTAACTTTAACTAACTTTAACTTTAAGCTTAACAGCGGCAGTGCCAGAGGTGGGTTGTTGTTGAGACTCAGACTGTCCGACCTACCAGGAAGGTGTAAGGTAACCGTTTGGACAGCCGGGAAGTGCCACCCAATTTAGACCATAACCCAGTGGGGGAGGCATCCACAGGGACCATACCCTCCTTCCCCTACCACCAACCTCTCGGAAGGACTTACGGACCCACATGTTTAATGTGATTGTACTCCGCATGAACACGGCGACAGTTGTTCCAGCGCGCAAACCACCAGGCTACCATGCCCGAAATGTGCCAACAGCACATAGTGTTCCCAGGTGGTCACCCACCCATGTACTAATCGCGCCCGATGCTGTTTGACTTCGGTGATCTAACGGGAACCGGTGTTTTCAGCATGGTAGGGTCGTTGGCTCTGCCAGAGGTGGGTGTAAGAGTTATACCTTCATTGACTACAGAAACACATTAGAATTTTATTGGCTATAAAATATCTACTACTGTAACCCCTTAACACTATACTACCATTTCTTATAGTATAATCCCTTTGCTAACAAGCAATTCAATTAAATCTATTTGGTGGTTATGCAATGAAAGTTTACAGAAATGACATCTAGTTAAAATTATAATTTATTATTGCAAGTTTTGCTGACAGTAAATTCCACAAATCCTAATGGTTATGCAATAACATCATACAGAAGTGGAATAGTGTAACGTTTAGTTCAACTAAAGCAATTCCGAACACTTATTGATATCTACTTTCACATTTTCCTTACTACAGCAACTACATAACTACAGTCCTTTTTGAAACTACAGAAATACACATAAAGCAAAAAATTTATTCAGAACTTCCAGAAATTACAACAATTTCATTACACCACATGTAAGTGGAACTAAGTGGGATGAGACAAAAATTATTACTTACATCAATGAAACTGGCATTTATATAGTCTGACCCATCTACACCTCTAATAGGTTGTAGGCACACTCTAGTGGATTCATCTTAAATAAAAAAATAAAGTTATTATTTTCAAATTTTTGAAAGTATACAAGAAAAGCAGCTAATATTTTGATATTATTTATATGGTTAGAGACAAGAAAATTTACTAACAAAAAATTTACTTTTAAAACCAATAACTTTTTTTATTCTGCTGTAATACAATAAACAATTCTGAACAAGAATTTTCAAGTTTTTCAACTTTTAAGATAAAGAATGCAACCTTACATAATAAAAGATGTCTATACGTGTGTCTGTGTCATCTGTAGTGAAAAATTGAAGCTTCAGACAGTCGTGAAATTCGGTACAGAGTTACTTAAGTCCCCATCCGACAAGAATTTTTAAAAATTTGAAATAATTTAAAAGTAATGAATTAGCCTAAAATCCTCTGAAATTCAGGCTTCAGAATGTGTTTTATTTTGGCCAGACACTATATATATGTAAGATACGAAAGTAGGCATTTTGATTAAATGGCAGACATTTTGTCTAGAACAGCTAGAACAACAGCTGAATCAACAGTTGGATTCAAATGAAGTGGATTTAATTTATCAGTTTTCTAATTTTTCAAATCCAAAAGATTTCACTCTAATTTTCCGAATTTGGTATCATATTATCGCTAGGAGTATTGTGCCAAATTCTGACATCTGACATCAATCTGATTAAAACTTGCTGATATAGCATTTAATATTTGTAATTTTTTCTTCTCCGGCTTCAAAATCCTATTTGTTGAAACAGACTATTTCTGAAATTTGTACTGAAAATGTTTTGATAAAATAGCAAGCATTTTTCTGAGGTTCAAAACTGTTTCGACCATCTGCATGTTGCATGCAAATTACTGTGAACAAATGCATCTAAATCCTGGGTACATTTTCTAGCATGGTATAAAAGAGGGTAATGTAACCAGATCTTAATGTACTGGTACCCTTCTCTGTTAGCTCTACATATGTTTCGACATGTTCCTTTGGTTTATTTTGTATTTGTAAAAATATTGCAGTAGAATGCTTGAATAAACGTTAAGTTCTGCAGATCAAGTTCATTATTTATGTATTTCTCTTAAATGCCCACATTAAGTATCACAATATATATATATGACGTTGATAAGTTCCATTTCACAAATTATAGAACATCATAACTCAAATTTATGCTGCGTCTCAAGGTTTGAGGATTAAAGCAATGCTATAACATCAGGGTCTGACTTAGCCTAATTGGGGTAAAGGGGCAGACATTCGTTCGGGGCCCCTTCACCTCTCAACATATATGAAATGAACAAAAAATAACTTAAAAAAAATTATATTCTAGAAAAGTGTATACAAAATGAAGTTCTTGCATAATTTAATGGAATTTAAGTTATTGGCAACTTTTCTTTTTTATTATAGCCAAGAAGTAAACATGCTTTAGATTTTGAATTAGTGCAGCAATCTCTACATATGCTCAAAATTCATCTTTTCACTGGTAAAATCTATTCAGCTGGCATAAATGTTTTTTTAGATAACAGTTATTAAATTTTTGATGTTGCAATTACTTAATTCGGGGTCCCTCCAACATAGGGGACCGGGGCAGCTGTCCCATATGCCTCTATGTTAGTCAAGCCCTGTATAACATGTACAGAGAATGGGTGTTTGAAAAGGAGGATGCCAGATTTTGGAGTGATTTTGAAGAATTGTTTGATTCTTCAGTATCTTTCCAGAAGTTGTAAACTCATAAAACTGAAGAAAATTATAAATAATACATAATAAAATGCAAGTAAAATTTAAATTGTTGAAATATCATTTTGTTAATTTATTTAAACATTTATTTATTTACTTTTTCTTTGACAGAAAAGGCGCAAATTATAGTGCCTCTTAGAATCAATGAATTATGGCAATACTAAAATAATTTTAATAGTGTTAAGTGTTATAGGTAAATTTAAATTATCAAATTACCATTTGTTTACTTTAAGATAAAAATAGAATTCAAGAACTATTATTCTATATCATATAGGTGTTAAAAAAATAGAAGAAACATTGATTACATAACAAAAGTGACTTCCATGATTCAGTACTTACATGGTAGAATATTCATTAACCTATTTTTGAATTTGTTTACAGGCAAATTAGCGCTTACAAATTTACTTGACTGGGTTTTCATGTTAGCTAGTTTCTGAAACAGAAAAATTAAGTTAAATATATTATCCTGTGTATATAAACATGTCTAGTACAAAATTATAATGCCAATATTTAATGCACAATGAAACAATATTGATTATAGGAATACATAGTATTTATTGCCATAGTATTTATTAAAACCACTTTCCAATTGTTTTCGTTTAGTACTAAATATCATGAAATTCGCCTCCACTATAGGGATAAAAGTCTAAATAGAACCTATAATACTGTTTACTTGGGCATTCATCTAGACCCAAAGTTGACTTGGAGGAGGCAAATTGATTCGGCCATTGATCGAGGATTTTTGAGATCAAGGCTATTGAAACATCTGGCTGGTGTCACTTGGGGCACGACTCAAGATGTTTTGTGTACAGCCTACAAAAGTTATGTTCGCCCTGTTGTGGAATATGGAAATGAAGTTTTGATCACCACCTCAGATTCTGCTAGAAACAAGCTAAATATTTTCCAAAACAACATGTTAAGATTGATCACTGGTGGTCCTAAATCAACTCCTATAGTTGCTATGGAGCTTCAGACTGAATTAGAGCCTTTAAGTGAAAGATGCCAAAGGAGTGCCATATGCCTTGTTGAAAAAATCTTAAGAAAAAATAACTTTTTAAATTATTATAGGCCAGGAAATGAGAGACTAAAAACCCATACATCTTTCCTATTGACTGTTAGCAATCTTTATGATACTTATGATATTCCAACTCCTAATCGTCAGGTTTTCTCACCAGAATGGAATCCTGTTCTGGGTCACGGAGGGTTGGAAGGACAGCTGGATCTTAATTGGAATGTAAATAAGAAGCTTTCTATAAAGAGTGAGTTAAGGAGCACTGCACTGGCTACTATACAAAGCAGATACCCTCCTGACAAGTGGCTCTGTGTGTATATCGATGGTTCAGCCGATAATACGATAAAAAATGCCGGTGCTGGAGCCTATTCAAATATTTTTAGTATTAGCTGTCCTTTTGGACAGTACTGTGACAATTTTGATGGTGAGATTGCGGCTATATCATATGCAATTGATAAATTAACAGGCAGCCTTGATCATGATATTGTGTTTTTTATTGATTCACAGGCTGCTATTTTGTCGCTTACCAATTTGAACTATAACGAAAATGCCCAGATTCATTCTTGTAGAATGAAGCTTCTTAATTTAAAGAAAACCAGAGAAAGCATTGCCCTTCAGTGGATTCCGAGCCACTGTGATATTTTTGGGAATGAGCAGGCAGATAAACTTGCCAAGGCTGGTTCTCTTATGGTACAGCCTGATCCCCCCTGCCTCTCCAAAATATTAAAAGAATTATTTACAATAAAATAAAAGTAAATAGATTATCCTTATATGTTGATACTGCTATGGATAAGAGTTGGAAAATCCTGCTCAACAAGTGTAATAAAATCCCTAGTTCCTTACCTCGATCTGTTGGAGTTGCTTGCTTTCGTATGACAACTGGACATGATTACCTACAAAAACATTTACATCGGATAGGCGTTAAGGATACAGCTTGCTGCCCTCTGTGCCTCAAGGGTGATATGGACGGTGACCACCTCAAGAACTGCCCCATTGTTTTAAAGTTTGCTACAGACAACTCTATGGAGGCTAATTTTTACTCTCGTTTTTATACTTTTTCTTCATTTTATTGGGCTGCTCGTCGATTGATGGCAGAGATGACGCAGACGGGCGTAGGATAAAAAAAAAAGTATTTATTGCGACTATTATGCACAGCACAGAGAGGTCAAACTAGGATGATGACCATATTAACACTAACTGCTGTAGCTTATATAATGTAATTTATGGTAAACTGTACATTAAAAGGTTATCTGACCAGTGTTTCTTTCAGGTATACATTTGGGAGGGAGTGGGTGAAGCTCCCTTAGAGACGACTTCTTCCGGAGATATTTTATGTTAGCCTAGTTTCTATTTATGTGACAATATTTAGATATATTCATATAGGGCAAATAGAAAACTCCTCCCCCCCTCTAAAATTTCATTCGCCCCCTCCCCGGCCAAAAAGTTATGAAAGAAGCATTGCATCGGACTCAGTCCGATTAGGATTATCCATAATAGGATGAACTGTAGTCCTTTTGTGTTGGATTGAACAAATTTGCCAACTCCATGCTCAGCTTGAGCTTCCAGTATCCATTGGCTATCAATGGATACTGGAAGCCTTGCATGCACACTCAATTTTTTGTCTGGTGGCCTACTCTTTGTAAACTCTAATAACTGCTGTCCTAAAATAATTAAAGTGCAGTCATTTTGATAATGTTCACGACACTTTTCAAATACACATGATATTCGATGTGTAAAGTCTATCAGATCATATCTTTCACCCATTATTTTATGAGCAATGCACTATGTTAGTTTTTGCATGCTTTTAGCTTTCACTCGTTATTACCAATTCATTGATTCCAGCATTAGCAATAGTTGTGGGATAGGTTAATTTCAAAATCCCACTTAAATAAATAAGTTGTCAAAACTATGCGGCTCCAACTAATAAACTTGAGGCAAAAAATAGTGAACAGAGAGAAAAAAGACATTCTAAAATCATTTGATTAGAAGTATAAATCACAACTTATTACCTTAAATTCTAGCTCCATGCCACTGCACCCTTCAACAGGCAGCACTTGCATCAGCTGCTGAATGTGGACAAAAAGATTACGAGCAGGAACTTCAGTGCTGCCAGCTATGACGGCTTCTAGCACAGCATCATGGATGAAAACATACTGATCTTCAGTCTGTACCATGTAGTTCCTTTGAGCTCGTAGGCAAGTCACATGACCATAAATGTCAACAGTACTTTCATTCTTTAGCCGCTCCAACATAGAATCAATGACTACAAAGCAGCCAGTTCTGCCCACACCAGCACTAAAAAAAAAAAAAGAAAAAAAAAACCCCACAAAATTATAAAAAATTCTTTTTCTAGTGAAATAGAAAAAGTTTTGGGATTTGTACAGCATGCTAAAATATTTTTTAAAAATTTTCAGATTACTCCAGATCTCTTTTGTAAATCTAAAATATAACTATGTATTTTAAAAACTTTATTAACAATAAATTTAAACAGTATGTAGTTTTGATGACAGTAAGGTAATTTAAAGTTTTTAACTTTTCTATAATTTTTTTGATGAAGAAAGGTACATTTATAGTTAATTTTCTTATAGATAGATAGTGGTGTACCTGCAATTTTTGGGCTCACAAGCAAAATTATTGTGAGGCTCTCCCCCCCACTTTCTCTTTCCTTTTTAGCTGAAATTTTTTAAGCGTATTCTTAAATAATTTACAACTGATGAATTTATTTATTATATGGAAAAAAAATAGCATAAGAAATTAGAAAATGTATCCAGTGTTCCCGGATTTAAAGCAGGGATTCAATGAATTCATTCATTAAAATTTTCAAAAGGTGACACGATACTGGAAAAATGAATTCCTGCTGTAAATTAAGGGCACCGGTGGTTGTAAAGCAAATTTGAAATAATCAGATGTTTGCGTGTTTCTGTAAAAATATTATTATTGGTTTCTTCTTGGTTTCTCAGTTTAACATTTTAATTTATGCCGGTGTAAGCACTCTTCTTCAAAACCCTCAAACATGTTGTCAATGGATAAAAAATATTAGTTCCTGTTTACAGAAGGGAATTTAGTCATAAAGATGATGCAATAAACATTTATTTTCTAAGTGAGTTACAAGAAACATTAGAAAAAGACACATCACTAGAAAAAAAATTGTGTGCTTTCTGATGACAAAGATTTGATGAAATATGCGAAATAAACAAATTATTATTTAAATATGTTACCGAACTTTCAAAATATTAATGCTTGTAAATTCTTGGAATCAAAAACAGTTTTCATCTTTAAATAACACTATAAATGGCGCCATCAAGAAAATGTAAAGCAATCAAAAATTGCTGAGTCTCATGAGTGAAAGTTAGACCTGAACATGGCCAGCAGGATAATTCATCTTCCAGTAGGCCGGATCTGTTGTTTTCAGTCATTTCTTTTTGAGCTGTACATAAAGTCCAAAAATAGCTCGTTTTAGTTTTAGCAACATGCAATAGATTGATTGCACTATCTATCAAAATTGGCCAGTGTATTGGAATAGGACCGAATGCAAGTGAATTTTGAATTTTTAAACTGATTTGAAATAAAATCTCGATGGTTTGAGGGAATGTTTTCTTTCGGGAATCAAGGTGCCTCTGTATTAAATTTCATGGCCATGGGTCACTTAGATGTTTTGCTGCAGACAATACAAATAAAGAGACAGACATACAGACTTCTTTTGTTACTATAGATAACATATAATTGCATAATATAAATGTTTTACACACACATATATCTATATATATACGTGTGTGTGTGAGCTATTTTAGCAGCTAACTTAACAATAAGCTCTGGCATCACTATTTTCTATCCCTCACTTTTTGGCCTCATTATTTTCTATTATCAGAAGAGCTAAAAGTTTTAATTTGAGGAACTGCCTTTCAACAGCAGCTACAGTGACAGGTAGATTGAAAATAAAAAATAATACAGAACACATATATGAAAAATAATTTTATTTTATGATGGTGATTGGTGGATATCTAGTTTTGCCATTCTGCCTGAACCTCTAAACGTCACTTGCTTTCGCTACCTGATAGTTACGTCCCTAGAGGCACTTATCACTGGTATATATAAAAGCTGAGACAGGCACAGCCCAAGCCTAAATGGCAAACTTGATAAAAAGCAACACTGATGTCCCAAAAGTATTTCATACTGTTCCTAAGTAAAATCCCATGCTATAAATGTAGAATAATTATCTATGATGCTGTAATATATGCAGTAATAATGCATGTCAGAATTGAACATTTTCTAGCATAGGAAAAATTTACTATTCATCCTATTTTGCTGCTTTCCAGTCATACTGAATTTTTAACAAAAACTTTTCTTTTTCTTTTTAGGGAAATTTCCATCAACCTTATTAGTAACACTGATCAATGGTTATAACAAAAGCTACATACACACACACACATATGGATCAATCTTGTAACACTGTTTCTTAACTTACCTGCAGTGGACAACCATGGGTCCTGATTCAGGAGGATTCATACTTCTGACACGCTTTAGGAACATTAAGAAGGGAGTGGGGTGGTCAGGTACACCATGGTCAGGCCAGGCAGTAAACTGAAATTGGCGTACCTCCCTTTTTTCTCCAGTTTGGTTGAGCTGCATTAGAAAAGAAAGATATAATTTATGAAAAATAAATTTAAAAATCACAATTATAGTAATCTTATATACCATGGCTGTAACTTATATAACACAATGAAAATTATAATACTTTTTATTTATATTTTTTTATATCCATTTCCTTTATTATTTAAAAATGAAAATAATATGTTGTACATACAACTCTTTTTTTGCATAGTAGATACGTTCCTCAGAAATTTGTGTAAAAAAAAAAATCGTGTAAAAAAAGATGACAATGACTTTGAAATCGTGTTAGATCAAATAAATTTTTCAAAAAAGAAAGACTTTTTTGAACAGTGTAACTTCAAATTCGTGTAAAAAAGAGTTGGGTGTATACACAAATTTGATTCATTTTGTTTTTGAACAACATGATATAATTTTCTTCACATACAGTTTCAGAAAAATATTGTTAGCTCAATGTTATTTCTATGAAATGTTTTTTTTAATTAATATTTTGACAACCCTTTGATCCTGATAACCACAGTGAAATACAAAATAACCATATCAAATTTAAAAAAAAATTATTGAAAACTTTTGATTAGTATATGGAATAAAGAATTTGTTCACATAATATGTATTTCAACATGAAATGATCAATCTTGCATAAGTAAGAGATCTTACAACTTGTTGTTGTTAAGCCCTTTGACCTAGAAAATGCTAGGTTAAGTCCAAAAGATCACGGCGCCCATAAATCAATGAGGCTATTCTCTCTTGGTCCTCTGCCAGAAAACACAAAGAGGCTCCCATGCAGTTGAGAAGATGCGAGGCAATAGCCAAAGAGGAAAAAGAGGTACATGGAGTGAAAAACCCTTCCTCCTTGTTTAAACATCATATGGCCACTCCTTAACCTGGCCAATACTGTCTGAATGGATCTACGGCCATGTATTGGAGCGATAATCCTGGGCTCTTAGCCAAGTACCAGTGATAACGTGGAGGATTGTTTTGACAATTACTGCATCTAATAAACATTTGAATTTCAGAAGAAGTGAGAAAATTGTTCGAAAGTGAGTTCAGATGATAAGCCTCATTGGCTAAGGAGTCTGCAGTCTCGTTACCATAAACACCAATATGAGAAGAAGGAATCCATTGGATTGTAATGTATCTAAAATTCTTCATCTCACATAACAAGGTGATGTCTCGGCCAGCCTTGTCGGTGATTTTTGGTCAGTTTTCAAGATGTTGAATAGAACATTTACTGTTTGTTAGAATGAAGACAGTACTATAATGAGTGGATTCCACATATTAAGGCTTCGTCTTACAATTTATTACCATTAATTACTAACAAAAACACCTGTATGAAATTGACTATGATCAGGGTATTCAACCAAACCACATAATGAAATTACCTAACATGTTTTGATAGGTTTTATATAATAAGTAAAAAAAAAAAGCTAATTATCAACACAATCATCTCTAATTTTATAGTACTAGCCCAAAGGCCAAAGTTTGTAAAATATATGACAGTTTGATGTATTTAAGAAAGTAAAGCATGTAAAACATCAAAAACAGCTATACAGAAGCACTCTAATGTGTAAAATATCTACAAATGGAATAACAATGTGTATAAAAGTATAGTAAAGAAAATACATACCCTTGAAATATGCAGGGTTCTTATGCAGTAAGTAGCAACTTCTTGAACATCTGAGAGGGTGACTTGCATGACTCCATATGTTTCAGTTCCTCGCATTGGCCAGTATTGGTCACACTAAAAGATATATTGCATCAGAATTTTCATTGCATTATACAAACATTCTTTTTTTATTCAACTGAACTTTTACTTTTCTTATTTAACTCAAGAGTTTTTTTATTTTACACCAAATTCTACCAAACATATTTATATGAAATTTATATTTTTGTAAGTTTAAAAGAGAAAAATTCTAAGATTGCATGCAATGTTTTCAGAAAATATATATAATTTATTATCATGTGTGCAGTTTTTCATTACATGGATCTCAAATTTAACACCAAGTGACGTTTTCTCATGTTATAATTTTTCTTTTCATAACCCCTAGAGCAGTGTTTTTCAAACATTTCATTCATTTTTTTTCAGCTACTTTGTTAATAATTTCTGTAAACTGATAAGAAAAGCCACAAGTACAGGTGTTCATGAAAATGCCAGATTCATTTCTGAAATATTCAGCTAATTAT
This sequence comes from Amaurobius ferox, assembly GCA_951213105.1. Taxonomy (NCBI): domain Eukaryota; kingdom Metazoa; phylum Arthropoda; class Arachnida; order Araneae; family Amaurobiidae; genus Amaurobius; species Amaurobius ferox. The sequence goes on from OX578150.1 coordinate 89,511,377, forward strand.
CATCTGCCAAAGTGTTATTTTTGTATATATATTATAGAAATAAATATAGAAATATGCATTTTATTTTCCTCATATTACATTTTTATTATATATATATATATATATATATATATATATATATATATATATATATATATTATAACTATCAGTAACCATACTCCCCATTACGGACAGCGGATTCCCCTGAAACTTTCAGTAACATGTTTGCAAATGTTTTACAGTATGTGGATGAGAGACTAATATTTGGGTCTCCAGTTTTTTTTTTATAAATTTCTATTAAAAAAATGTAAGGGCCAACTTATAATAATAAAGATGAGATACAGCATGAGTTGAGCCTGCAAACTAGCGAAGTGCCCAATTAAAATTTTGCTGAATATCAAATATTTCGCTCTGTCAAAGGTCAAATACTGAATATTCAGCATCCAAATAGTCCACACTTTAAAACTGAATTCACCCCTTAATATCAATAAGCATGCAGAAAAATTAAAGTTGATGACAATATTTAATGAGAATCTGAAGTTTCCCTAAAAATGTTTTTCTTAATTAGAAACATTTTTATGTTATTACTATTTATTATATATTTTATGGAAACATTTTTATGCTACTACTTGTAGCAATATCATGGATACTGCTACAAGTAGTATCTATGTGACTTGAATTCAATGCATGTGCCAGAAAATTAATGCTAAATCATATAAGAGATCTAATTATTTTGTGAAGAATGTAATGCAAAATAAACAAAGTTTTATGTTAATGGGATGTAATAATTTTTATTTCTAAATTCTCCTTTTTCACCACTGTTATATCCGTGCTCATAGAAAAACATTTTACTTCATGAAAGAACTACCTTTATTCTTGTCCTTTCTTCTAATTTCGTCATCATAACAATAGTTGCACTTCTTTGCTCCCACACCTTTCTCCAGAAGTCTCCAAATGTCTCTGGAAGCGGTCCTTGAGTAGCAATATAAGCATTCTGTTTGCGGTAGCCATCACAGTAATTTGCATTGATATAATCGGATCCGGGAATGCCATCGAGGGACTGCAAAACAACTCGGCTATGATCATATGCAATCACATTTGCATATCGATTCTTTGGTTTGTTAATTTCCAGGTTGGAATTTTCCCATGTGAACTGCTGACCAGGTTCTATAGACTAAAACAAAAATTAAATATATAAATACTGCTCAAATTTCTAAAATTAACTGAAAATAGAATACTTTCTTAGTAAAACAGTGTACAACAAAAAACTATCAAATAGTTTTTAGAGGCAAAAAAAATATTCCTTCATTGGGGGAAAAAATAAGAAAACCAGCAAAAAGCAGTCAATTGTTAGTCAGACATTTTTCTGATCTTGCTGGAACCACTGCTCTGTTTTAATTATTCTGATGAAGGAGGCTCTTTTATGCCTCTAAACACCATTATACAAAAATATATGACAATATATGATATTGATTTCTTTGAAACCGTTTATATTTAGAAAAATTCTAGAAAGTTTGTTGATGACTTCTTCAGTACTCCATTTTTTACCCCGTAGCCTGGCTAGGTGCCCTGAAATTTCATCTTTTGATTATTATATCTGTTCCATTGTTACATATTTCTTTGCTTTCACCTTGTTGGGACTTGTTTAATTTTGTTCGGACTTATGAGGACATTTTTCTTGTGTTTTAAAGCACCACAAACTTTTGTGCTAGTTCTATGTTTCAAGTTGGGTGGTCTGCTCCTCATTTTTTGCTCTTTGATTGCCTGTCTCAGGTGGACTCTGAATCCACAACTTGGGCATATATAAGGGTTTTTTTTCGGCATGTACGAGACGATATTCATACTGAATAACATAGGCTATGAACTGGTAAACAATTCGATAATCAAACTATAGCAGATATGCAAAATTTTACAGGTACATCATATGCATGATTCAAACCTACTACTTCCAACCCTCATCAAAATAATCGGCTCATCTCTGCAACCATTTAATCCAAAAAATATCTTCTTGATTTCTTCAGGGTTGCTATCTTGCTACTGATATGAAAAGCAAAGAAAGAAATCAATGCAAAGATTTCAGCAGTGTGTCTAAAATATGGAATATTTCTTAATATGCAAGATATTTATCTTTTACTTATTTAAACTTGCATATTCTGTATTTAAAAGCATAACTTGATTAAAAATTAAACAAGATAATAACCTCCAGCCCCTTTTACTGACTTGTACATTGAAAACTTCCACAAATTTGAATCTAGCAAATTATTTTAACAGGATACTGGCAAACTATTTTTTAGAAATTTCTATTTTTTAAGGTATTCTGTTTCTTCCATTTGTGCCCATTTAGTCTGAGTTTGTTAGTCTATTTAACACTGAAAAAGGGGATCCAACATATCTTTAAAACAGCTAGTATGTTCCATTGTTTATTTATTTGTGTTTAATTACACTGTTTAAGTTTTTTTCTTATTCTTTGCAAAAAGTGTGTTTACTTAGTTATTAAGAATCTAATAAAAATAATTAAAGCACTTCATTTACCTCATACTCCTGAGAAAACTTGAGATTATCATTTGCTTTGAGCATTTCAATGTGGTTTCCAAGCTCTGTAATGGGGATCGGTGGGTGGTTAATCATTGCTGGAGTTTGGTAATTCATCCTTCTGATTTCTACAGGATCGGTGGGATGTGTGGGCAATTCTCGTTCAGCGGTTGTCATCAGAAGCTTCATGGTTGTTTCCCCAGCAGGAGTCTTTGCCATTTGTCGCCTTCTATAGAGTTGAGGGAAAAACCTGTAACAATACCCTCTGGACGCTAAACATTACAGAAGAAACCAAACAAAACCAAGCAAAAAAGCAGAAACATAAAAACACATGCAACATGCAGCAAAAGAAAAAATAAATAAAAAGAAAATAAATAAATAAAAAGAAAAAATAGGCAAAATTAAATAAAAGTATAAATTTCAAGTGCAATAATGTAGCTGCAAACAAAATGAGTAAAAATTCATCAAAAAAAAAAAAAAAAAAATAATGCAGATATTTTTGAAAACTGAGGTTTTCTTTAGGCCTTTTACTACTTGAAACATAGGGCATATTGTATTTTATAGTCAAACTTTTAAGTTGAAGCTTTAAATATATTTTCCATATTTTAAAATATATATATACCTATGATCATAAACGTTTATTTACCAAGGAGAAAAAATGGGCAGTAGCTCCAGTCTGAGTGTTGAATAACGTCTTATAAAAAAACATTAATAAAGTTCAATAAGTTTATTTATTGTATTTAGTCTCATTTGTTTCATTTGCAAAACATAATATGAGCCTATGGTAACTAAAGAGATATATATAATTGAAACAACTTAATTTTTCTGAGCGAATATTAAGTCTTTACAAGCTTGGTCACATGTAGTAGATTTTACAGAATCTTAAAATCACTAGATTTTGAAAACTAAGAACTGGATCAAAAATCCTATTATGGACCTCCTTGTAGGACTTTCAAAGGGCTACAAATTATTTTCTTACTAATTTTATCCACAGTTTAAAAACTAAGAACTTGATCCAAAATCACATTATATATTCTTATAAGGGCTTGCAAAAGTCATTATTCATTGCTTACTGTTTATAGCTAGCACTTTTAGTTTTCAAAATAAAAGCATTATAAACTTTAAAAACGGAAAATTTCCAAACTTTTTAAATTGACAAGACAATTGCTCAAAACTTTAAGAGTTTTGTACAAATAAATTGATTTAGAAATTAGATTTCTTATTGAAAATTTTTGTTGCTTACTATTTATATCTATCTTTTATAGTTTAGAAAATATTTTAAGTGAAAGTAAGCAAAGTAAAACCATTTTATATTTAAAAAAAAGTAAAAGATTAAAATATTGAAATAATTTTTGTATATTCATAAATGGTACCATGTTTCTAACAAATCATGTATACATTGTTTAGATCTGTATCTATTAGGTTCGGAGATATAAACATCCAAAATGTTTACATTTTTTGTAAGGTTCCGATTTTAGCTGAATACTCTGACCATTATTGATGTCAAAACAGCAAAATTTATAGTAACTATTTTTGCTTGTTAGATTGTTATAAAGTGCATATTAAAAAATTGTAACTTTTAGCTTAGTCCTTTAGGCACTATAAGTGAAAGGGTTAAATATGGCATAAAGAAAATGTGAACAGTGTAGCTGTGCAAATGAAAATAACATACAAAACAAAACATGCAAAACATAAAAATATGCGCTGCAGAAAAAAAAAAATTAAAACTAAAGTGTAACAAAGTGCTTAAATCAGGTAAGGAAATGGCATGTAGCAAATTTAAATAAAAACTTGAAACTACCAAAAAAGCAAATGATTTCTATAAAATTATTAACTGAAATTCATGCATGCAGTTTTACTCAAACATAGATTCCCTCCAAAGGATATAGGAACACTTTATTTTAACTCTGTAATTTTATTTCAAAAAATAGGTAAGGATTAATTTATATTGTCAAAATATTATTTGTAAAATATTTTAGATTGAGACCTTAGTATTTAATGGAGGTTAAATAATTATCTTAGTAAATAAACATAAGTAACTAAAAATAAAATCTTATCTATAACACATTAGACATTATATATATATATATATATATATCTTGTGTCACTGAATCTCATTATATTAGAATTTTGATTATGAAATACTCGGAATTGTGTCTCATTGTCTTGGTTCTCAATCTTAATATTCAAGGACTTCTTGCGACCCAAAATAAATTTCATAGCACCCATTAGTTTTGGCATTATAGAAAAAATATATTTGTAATTAGTAAGTAGAAATGAAATATATATTTGTTATATAATAGAATTCAAACACTTTCTCGTAAAATAATTTTTATTGTTACATCACATAAAAAAAAATCTTCCCACTGTAAAATTTGTCATTTAAAGTACGATAGTAATTCATGCCATCCTGGTGGCTGAGAGATCCAAGGCAAGTGTTTCTTATTCGCTCTTGGCTGCCAGGTTGTATGTTTGAGTTCCACCTGCGGGCATGGATATTGTGATGTCCATTAAGGGCATAGTGTATTAAGTTCCCATTGGTGTACCGGTTCAACAAAATATGATGGCAAAATGGCTTACAATCCCACCACTAAAAATGGGTGAATAATTGGACAATCAAGTGTAAGGCTATTAAAAATAAAGTAAACCATGAAAATTTTTAATACAAAATAGTCCACTAAAATAGCAGCATATCTTTCTTAGCAAAATAATGAATGAATTTTAAAGAACTTTTGATAGCTTGACAAATGAAAAAATATTTCTGTAGTCCCCACTCAGTTTGCAAAATTTAAGTACTTTTCAAAAACTTTTAACCCTTTCGCGACGAACGGCACGCCCAGGTGCCAGATGCGAACATGCATTCAAGGACGAACGGCACTCACTCGGGCCAGAGGAAATTTTACCGCAAGCGGATAGTGGCACCTATAAGTGCCACCACGCAGAATGTTTTAATTTGTGAACTAGATGGCGTTACTTGTCCATGGAACTAACTTCAATGCATTTTGCAGAGGCATGACCTTGGCAGAAGAGGATCGAATTATTTCTCCATTTGGAGCGGTGAAAATCATTTTGTAACATAAACAAACAGAGCAATTCTTGTAGCATCAACAATTTTATAATTGAGTTTCGGTTTTTATTTTTATTTCAGCGTTATGATTTTGTTGGTGAATCATGGGAATATAAGAGAGTATTTTTTTTTGTTTGGGTTTTAAAGGCAGTGAAATTATTCGTTTATTTCGGATAAAAGAATGGGAGCAACTAACGAGTATTTTGTATTCAGATTTGTATGAAAATTATACATCAAATAGAACAAAATTATTTCTTTTATTCCTGTAAAAAGTAGATTTCTGTGTTGAATAGGTGATTTTTAGTGAATTTTTTTCGAGAGTTAGGCTTAGCGCAAAAAATGCGCCGTCCTTTTCGACCAGTTTGGAAGCGAAGTGCGTCGTCTTTTGGGCTGCGACAGCTCCGGAATGCCGCCATCCCGAAAGGGTTAAGGAAAGTAGCTAAATGATTAGAAACTATATTTACTGTAAATCTGTAAAAAGTTTAAACTAAATAATTACCTTAAAAACTGAAAAATTAAGATTTTCAGTAAAGCATTGCTGGAATAGGATGACTAGATTTTTTCTCAAGTTGATAACACATTTAAAAGTCCTTAACTAATCCTTTTTAAAGTATTCAAAGTATCAAATACTATCTTTTCAGGAATTTTCACATAATGTAATAGAGTCCAAAATTATCTATACGATATAAATAATTATCTCTGAAGCAAGTCAACATGAATTGGAACAATTTTGACTTTCTGAGTATCCTTCACAGACATAACTTCTAACAGTACTTGATGTATGATTTGTTTTCCGACCTCCATTGGCATACTTTAAAATTGACCAATATTTTGGTGTGTTTCATTTTATGTGTCAATATATACTATAATCGATCCAATATTTTATGTATACTCAACTCAAAAAGCACTAAAGATATAAGGGTTGGATTTCTAAACTATTATATCTTCTTGAATCTGGCAATTTAATAACTGAACATAATTCTAAATTTTATATGTTAATACATATATATATATATATATATTTTATGTATTAACATATAGTGTATATATATATATATACACTTAAGGAAAAAGCACCATGAAAAATTAAGAATTTTCAGGACTATAAGATTATGACATTCTATAATAGTTGTATGCAAGAGTTAAATCAACTAAGACTTTTTGTTTAAAGTGGATTTTGTATTGCTATAAATATTTAAATATAATCAAAGTTCCTGTCTCGTACCTAAGAACATAGACAAAAGATAATCAATTGAATCAAAGATCAGTACAAAGGGTATGTAGAGTCTCCTGAAGTCCAAGCAACTGTATATACTGTATCGATCACAAAATTTGTAAACTTAACCAACTGATTAAAGGCTAGTAAAAGTAAAATACATTAAATAAATTAATGCCACAATATTTTTAAATAAAACATTACAAAACTGGTAAGCCCGCAGCTGTTAATGGCTTATAAAGTGCTTTTTTTTTTTTTTTAGAGAGAAATATATAGCCTGACCAAGCCACTATCTGGGCTGGAAGCCCAACTTGCATTCTCCATCTATAATAGCCCCCATTGCATTCTCCACCTTATAAGGAAGCACTTAAGCCAAAATAAATAATTGGATGAAAAACTCTCCACTTGCTTCTTGGCAGAAAAAAAAGTAAAGATTGAAATTAATTAAAATGACAGCAGATAATTCAAAACTACTAAACATAATTGCATCAAATTTTGAGTGTTTGCTTACGAGAATAAAATAGGCAATGTGTACCATTTTCAGAAAGATAAGTGAAAAATTCATAAAAATAAAAAGATAAAGGATGCTCACTATAGATTGTTTCCCTTCCCATGGATTTTGAAAGTCATTTGTGGTCAGCTGCCAATCAGATCCTTTACTCAGCATTACACGGTTAATTGGAAAACTTATATAGAAATCTTACTAAAGTTCTTAATTGTTTTCAAACTCAAGATTATTTCTAAATGGTACTTTTGTAACCGTACTTGCATGTTAAAAACCTATTGCGCATGTGTGTGAAAATATTTATCCCAAAGTCAATCTTAAATCTCACCTCTTTACCAGGAACAACCCAATAACTATAGATGTAATAAAAATCAAGGCTACTACAGGTCCGACTATCCACAGAATTTGGGCCTTGTCTGTGCTGCCATCGATATGGGACATGTCAGGATGGTCATTCCTGTCTCGAAAACCAGGCTCAAATGTTGGTGCAGGTCCTCTTATAGGTGTCATATCAAGGCTCAAGGGATCAGAGAAAGGGCTGCTTGTGTACAGGCTCTGAAAAAGTGAACATATAAATTACAATTAGATTTACAAGAAACTGCAAAATTATTTTATATTAAAAGACATCTAGTAAATTCCTCCCATTTTTTTTTAAATCCATTTTTAGAGTGAAAAATGTGAATAAAAAAAAAGTGATGTGCTTAATACATGACTTTCTCTACAAACTACAAAATTTTGATTTTCTAGGGGGGGGGGGGGGGGGGAAATCTGATTTGGGTAGAATATGTATTTTTCTACAGACTCATTTATTTATTTGTTATATATTTTATAATGCATTAATTTAAGTTTTGTCACATAAAATAACATATAAAATGAATATATATATCCAAGTTGCTGTTAAAAAATAAATTCCCTTTTTAATTGACAAATTAATGCATTTTAAAATGATGTCAAGTTGCGAAAACAACTCATCCTAAAGTAATGGAGTTCATTGCATTACAAAATGTATAAAATAAGCAATTTACATTTTAGCATATTTAATCTTTAATTTCAGATTTAATTAATTTTTACAAGCCATTTTGAAAAAAAAAAAGTTTTGTTTTTTACAATTATACCAAAATCTCTCAGTGCCAAGCAGAGGTTGCTCTGGATTTTCAATTACTTTCGCCAACCTATTCACCAAGGGAACTATTTTTTTGCTGAATGGAGTTTTTATTCACCACATTTTATTTTGACTTTCTATTTGAAAAATTTAACTTGATTTATAAATTCTCTCATTTCAAAGATCATAGATTTGGAAAAGACAAATAGTATAGTAGAATACATTGCAAATTTTGATTTTGATGGTGGCAGAACCATAATTTATAATCACTGAAATTTTCGGTAAATCTTTCTATCAATTGCCAAATTGAATTTTCTTTCACAAAATGTGACAATGGCAATCAGCAGTGTGACCCCTGGCACCAGACATATATATGTATGTGATTTAACTACCAACTATTTATAATTCAAAATAAATTTAAGCTATTGTTTTCGAATTCTGACAAATTTTAAAAGATTATTTTTACAAGAATTTAAAACCAATACCTTTTGTGGTGTGTCCACTACTGCTCTCACAAATATACTGTATTTTTGGTCATGCTGAAGTCTCCTATTCAAGTATCCATTGATCATTTTACCATCTCCCAAGGGGAAAATTTCAGGCATTGTTCGATGCATGTATTTTGCAGCGATGTAAGGACCAACTTGATCTGCTGGTGTATTAGAAAGCTGAAAAAAAAAAGATTATAAATATTTAAAGTTGAAATGCAATAAAGTGCACAAACAAATACAAATAAATATTAAAACAAATATGAGTGAGCATTAGAGCAGTAAAATCTGTAAAGAACTCCTCTATCTATTAAGCCAAGGGTCTCCAAACTATGGCCCCTGGGCCAGATCTGGTCCGTGTAATGGGTTTATCTGACCTGCGGATGCTTTGACAAAAATATTTTTTAGTATATTTTTCTAATTGTATAATTAAAAAATTATTTCTGTGATTAATACAAAAAATCTATTAAACTTATACTTTTTTTTATGAGTTATATATAAGCTTTATAAGTTCTATATATATATATATATATATATATATATATATATATATATACATATATATATATATAGTCGATTCAGCATGCCTAGCACTTTCAATATCCTAATGTGGCTCTCTGCTCGAAAAGTTTGGAGACCTCTGTATTAAGCTATTGGAACAAAATAGTTATCTCTTAGTAAGTGGATCTTACATTCTTCTGTATCAGATTTCAGATCAAAGTGAAACTTTCAATCTGAATGACCTCTGCATTTTCTAATTTTTACACCTTTTATTTAACTTGATCTGGTGTTTGTGTGCTAATGAGACAATGTCTTTGTCAGTGTCCTTCACCTCCATGAAACACATTTCCGGCTACGGCCTTGGCTGACCATGTATTAAGGATGCCACATGGCAGAATTCCAGCTGTAGTTTTTTCATGAGCACCAGAGGGAAAATGTCCCCAGGGTCAGTGGAGAATGACATGGAGAAGGATGATGAAAGAGGTGAGATAGTGGATTGGCCAGCTGAGCTGAAGCCAGAACTGCGACACTAGATCATAAGAGGTGGTGTATTAAGCTCAAGGCCTATTAAGCTCAAGGCCTTATGTGCCACTGAGCATTATAAAAATTTAGTAGTAATTGTAGTACCAGAAGCAATTTGGACACTAATTCACACAAACAAATCAAATGTATATAAAATTATATTAGTACACACCTCTTCAATGGTGAACTCCCCAGGATCTTTAGCAGCTTCTTCTGTAGGAACAACAACCAAAAAGTAATGACTAATAGGTCCATATTCTTCAGAAGCTTTTGGTAAGATCACTGTTATCTCCCACCCATTTTTGACACCAAAAGAGTCAGGTTTCACCATGGGTTTAGGAGCTGCAAGAAAAATATTTTAGTCAATACACAAAGAATGTCTTAAATTATTGTATATTTTAAACAAAATAGGCTCTTCAAATTGATTGAATGTATATGCTGTGTTATTTATCTGCATGACATGTTTCTAAGCCTCCGTAGGTCAGAGAGAGTCTATCCTCGTATGGGTCCTATAAGATTAAATTTTTTTATTTGTTATATTTCATTTGGGTTATGTTTTTATAGTTGAGTGTTCTATGTAATGGTTTATAAGTATTGGTAGTAGGTGCTATTAAAAGAAATTGACTTTAAATTTAATTTTACCAAATTTTATGTGATAAGCACCAGGTTTGTAACAGTCTAAAAATAAGCCAATATAGTCAATGCATTGAGCCCCAAACTTAAAACGGAACTTGCATTTTTCAAAGTTCATTGGTTCATGGGCCAGAAGAAAATTCCATTGCATGCTGGATTTAGTCCAATGGTGATTCTTTGAGCAGCCTTGCAGTACGTTACAAAACTTAAAAAAACTTGTAACTTTATATTTAAAAGCACAAAAGCAATAATACATTCACAAATGTCCAAAGGATTCTGCCAATAAAAAAGTTGTTGATAAATGTAAAAAGAAAAACTGCAGATTAGCAGAAAATTCTAACCCTTTATTGTAAGCAGGGTCAGCACTAAACATTCACCTACATGCCAAAAGTGAATAAATCATAAATTTGGTGGGGGAAAAAAATTTAGTTGAAAAAACTGGTAAATGATTTTCTGGAAAGCCTTTGCAGACTATTGAGACAATAGTTACTGGCAGCATATGCTGAAGTGCAATTGTGTGAAATGCATAAAATTTGGCTTTGTTGGTATAAAAAACAGTATTTAAACTATGCCAAATAGGGAAAAGATTATCTGAAAAGTTGCAAAATAAAATAATAAAAGTGAAAAAAGAATCACAAAAAATGTGAAACTGTACCAAAAGAGTCTGTTAATAGACGCCACACTTTTATGTGCTGATACAGACTTTTCCATTAACAGTGCAGCAACTCTACAATTTCTAGTGGTAAAAGAAACCTTTGAAACCAGCTGATTTTTTAAAAATTGAAGGATCAGATATAAAAGATTTGAACTTTGAAGCTGCTTTTGTAAATCAGTGTAACAATAAAAAATGATACCCACCTGGATAACATTAGTTAACAATAATGAAAAATTTGGCTAATTCTTTTAATAAATAATTAATAAATTAAATCAATTTGGTCAATTTACTTGAAAACAATATGAAATACTAGGGCTCTGGTATGGAAATATATCTTAAATGCAGACAACAGATTGGAATTATGTAAATGCTCAAACAATATTGGTGCAAGTATTCAAATGATATTGGTACAGATATTCAAACAAAACATGCCATGCAAGTTGAGTTAAACAATGTTATTGATCTTTAATGAAAATAAAACAGAGCTCGTGTTTACTCGTCATTGTTGTATTAATCAGTACTTTTAAAACTAAACTGACTCGCTATTTAAATGCAAAATTTACCCATGTTATTTATTTTATTTCTTCTCTTTCACACGAGCTTTCGATATCTGGCTATTTCAAACCTGTGCTTGAATACAGCAGAAGTTATAGTACAATAACTTTAATAGTCATTAAAATTGTTCACCAATTTAAATTTATTACACTTTTGTTTTCAGTATAAATGCGTGTTGTACAGTAGATGGCCTTTAACCCACACAGCTTGAGATCAAAGGTTGTCAGAATTGTAAAATTTTGCAGATTAGATCATTGCTGCATAAACTAATGTTGTTGATGAGACCTAGACCGTCCAACCTAACAGAAAGGTGTAAGGTAACTGTTTGGATGTATGGGAAGAGCCACCCAATTTAGATCGAAACCCAATGGGGGAGGCATCCAAAGGGACCGTACCCTCCTTCCTCTACCACCAACCTCTCGGAAGGACTTATAGACCCACATGTTTAATGTGATCGTACTCCACATGAACACGGTGGCAGTTTTGGCAGTGGAGGGAATTGAACCCGGGCTTACCGAGTGAAATTCCCGCGTGCTAACCACTGGGCTACTGCACCCCCTCATAAACTAATGTGTAAAAATGAGACATTGGTTAGAGAGAGACATTGAGACCTGAGTTATTTAACTAAATATTACTCCACATTTAAAGTAAAATGAGTTAATGTTATAAATGTTGCTGCTTGTTTAAAGCAGCAACATTTAATTTTCGTTTAAAGATTTTGATTTTTGTTTTAATATTTTTTCTTACAGTCTATGAACCATCATTATATCTTGCTCTGTAATAAAATTCTGTTTCTGTATAAAGTGAAGGTATCTATATCCCAGAGCTAAGCCCTGCTTAAAACTAACTTTTTCTCCTTTATCATTAGAATCAGTATCAGGATTAACTTTTGTAGAAATTAATACATTACTGTATTTTATTATAAATTTAACTTATTACATCCAAAATGTATTGCGGATTATAGACGTTTGCAGCTTATAGAGTTGTGGATTAATGAGAGTCGATTAAATATATGAGGGCGACATCAATTTTTTTTTTCTTTTTACCATTTTTAAATTAAAATTAGAAATGCTAAAAAGTAATAAAAAATGACTCGCAAATTTGAATTTGACTTATACTTTTGAATTTTAGGAGTCAATTTGACTTTTATAATTTTATAAGCTGTGAAACACCATAACTTACCAGCCATAGCAGTGGTGACAGTGATTTTCGCAGGAGGTCTGAAAGTTTCATCACCAGGAATGGCAGTAATGTTAACCTGATAGCTTGTAAAAGGCATCAAATTGTCAACAGAATATTCAGTGATGTCTGAATTTACAAACACTGTATGGGTGGGGATGGGGAGTTTCTGTAAGTTGCCTTGGCTGTCATAGAACTCTTTATGAGCTCCATAAGATATCTGAAATGTCATAGAGAATATGATCTTAGTGATATGTATGTTAGTCTGAAATTCGGCATTGTATAGATTCTATAGAATCTATACAATGTCGAAAGTGGGACGTCAAAATATGAAATGCTTAGATTTTCACACATTTCCTAGGCATACTATAGAATGCCAAAAGGCAAATCAGCAAAGTATAAAACACTCCTGGTAGTGACATTTAATGCTGCAAGGTGAGTCACATGAATTTCAACGCTCGCCTCAAACAGAGAGCCAGAGCATTTTCGCCATTTACACTGCTGGTTTTGTTCAGCGGTAAGAAACCTGTGATTTCAATTTGATCTTACTGCACAAAAAATGGCTGAGCAAGCTACATTGTCTGGATAAGAATTACGGCATGTTGACATGCAACGACGATTCTAAGAAGAACTATCCAAAGTTCGAGCCAATACTACTAAAAACTATGTTTTTTTTTAACTGAACCTATTATTTGCCAAAATAGTATTTGTTATTCTTCATAATGCCCAGGTATTCTATAAAATGCCTAGGGAAAGTATGTAAAATATTAAAATAAAACAGACATTTCACACTTTGCCTATAAACGTCACGCATTCTATACAATGCCTGCTTTTCACATTTTGCCGGTAACATATATATAATCTAATGCATTTTAAAAGTCATACGCAGCACACATGAAGGCAGCAGTGGTTTGTGCATCTGACCTTGGGAGAGCAATAAATGCAAAATAATTGAAACCAAACTCAAATTTTAGCTATTTCACCACCTTTTTTTCACTACATTATGTTTAAAAAGTCAGGATAAATTTCAAAATTTTAAGTTTAATTCTGAAAATCTGAAGGTGTTGTGCCCCTATTAAAATAGACGTACAAGCCATCACTGCAGAATGGATAGATTACTGACATCTGAAATAAGGAATCTGAAATTGATACAATATTCAAAATTTAATAATAAAAATATGTAAAAAATATAAATTTACATAAAGATTTTGAAACCTGTAGTACAATATTTTCAAAATAATTGCAATAAAGTGACACGGCTAATTCTCAAACATAAACAGACTTTAAATAGATAAGAGTTTTATTTCAATTTAAGATGCAAATTATAATTTAAATGAGCCTGAGTGCTTTTGAGCATAATATGCTCCTCATCAGAGGCTTATGACAAGATGCAAGCACACTGATGCTTTTATATTCAGCCAACCCTCAAACAGAATTTGCAAATTATAACCGATCGACAAAATGATGACATCTTATTCCGAATTCTATTATTTACATATTTACATTTAAAAATCTTGCATTTTCTGTTTCTCAATATTACATTTTGTAGTTTTAATTAGCTGTGTAATTTTTTTTATGTTTTTCATTTTGTATATTTTATTTTGTCGATTGGCTATTAAAATATGTAAATTCTGTTCATGGTTTGGTTGAATATAAAAGTATCAAAGCATCAGTGTAAGTCTCTGATGAGGAGCGTATAATACCCAAAAGCATTCAGGTTCACGTAAATTGTCATTTATGTTTTGAGTTGAGATACAACTTTTTATCTATTTTAAAGTCTGTTTATACAATATTTTCATCTACACTGCTTTCTTTTTCCTTTAAAATATGAAATGTGAAAATTATTAATTTTCCTTTTTTGAGAGACCAATTTTGATGCACAGCACTTCTAGAATACAATGTTATAGCCTAAACATGGTCCTTTTATTAGGCTTTTGGCATGTAATGCTGTTATTAAAGTTTAAATTATGGAAAAATAAAGAAGTTTTTTAAGATTTAAATTAATAAAAGTAAAAAAAAAAAGTTTAATTTAAATTGTGTGAAACTGAAATAAAGCTTTTTGAAATTTAAATTAATAAAAATTTATTAGAAAAGATTTTTTATTATTTTTAGTATCTTTAAATCATTTCATAAATTTTGTTACAGTTTATACTGTGTTCCATCATTATTTTGTGGCTGCCAGAGTTTCAGAATAAGAGAAATTTTATGCCAAAATGACAGCAAGTGCATAAATAAAGTTCAATATAATAATAATTAAAAAAAAAAGAGAGAACCTCATATTTTAAGATATTTTTAAATAAAAAATATTCAGTTTATAAAATGGAATCAACACCAAAATACATTAAAACATCTCACTTCTTTAGTATTCTATGTAAAATTCAATGCTAATTAGCAAAATTTTTGTAATAAATTTAATTGGCATGAAGGCATAGGAAATAGAACAGCATAGCACACCTGGTATTTAATAGGATCTAATTTGGATGGCCTTCTCCACGACAAAGACATACTATGAGTAGTCACATCTTGAGCTCTAAGTTGAGTAGGTACATCTACAAAGATAAAAATTATATTAATATTCAATAAGTAATTTACAAAAGCATTATAGAATTTAAAAGATATTAAAGTATTTATGTAAAACTAGTTTTATTATTAAAAATATTGAAATAAAACAATTACACATTTTATGATATTGTAGCAGACAAATCTTATGTCACTGCTACCACCAATAAATCAGTACAACTTTACATGAAGGATGCCTCAAATTAGATAGTCAAAACTGAAGATATAATTTGATCTATTTAGTCTCATGACTACTATGCTATAAGTTGTGGGTTCTGTCCACCCTACAGCCACCAAGCTATCTCCACAAGTGAGTGGAAAAAAAACACATATGGTGAAGATTTTAATGCCTTCTTCTTCCACTGCTTTCTGATAACAAATGTCATGAATACATTTCTGTCAGCCTCATAATAAGAGACTTAGAGGTTATAATCCTTTACAGATTTGAGCATGATAAATTATTACAATCTGTTTATTTCTTATCATCGGGGTCAAAAGTGCATGTTGCATCCTCAATAAGCTAAAACCCAAAGCAGTTCAATGTTTACCTTGTTCCGACATGAAACAAGCCATCCTCCTCATTTTGGTATCCTTCGAATCTACTTGCAAATTTTGTAATCTCAATAAAATAATAGATACTATCCACTTGTAATACTGCTCAGTTCTTGATGATACCTTGTGTTCTGTGATAGATACCGAGAAGCTAGAGGTCTTACGAACAAATAATATTATGCTCACTTGCTTATTATTTTATGTTATTTCTAATATTCTCTACCACTAGAAAGAACAGATATAAGTTGGATAATGACACAAAGATATTTTTTAATATTGGGTTGAGAGGTTGAGAGAGAAAAAGGTTGGAATCTAGTAGATAATAAACCATTGCATTAGGCTACAGGTTTATTATCTACTAGATTGTTATTCACAGGCCCTGACTAACACAAGGACATGTGAGGCAGCTGCCAAATTATACAATTATAACCTCGAAAAATTTAGGGTTGCTTCCTCAAAGAAATGCATGTCCTTGGAATAGGTTTGTCCAGCAGATAGATTAATTTTGGGGATACATATGGCTTAAGCGCATTAAATTAGCACGTTGGCATCTTGCCTATGATAAGAAGTTGCCAAAAATTTAAATTCCATTAAAATATGTAAAGAACTGCATTTTGCATACCTTTTTCTAGAATGCAATTATGTTTTTGAAAAATATGTTTGTTCATGTCATACATGTCAAGAGGTGAAGGTGGGCCCCCGGAGGAATGTCTGTCCCAGGCCCTGGTTATCAGCATTTAGCAGTCAATCATAAATTCTGTTTCTTTACAATAAAATATTTTCAGGCATAAAAAGTTAAGAAGCTCCCTGATTTAAATGAAATTCAATTCTACAAACCTGTGGGTGCTACTTTAACACTTATGAGTTCAGATAACCGCCCTAAATCCTGCCGAGTCCTGGCTGCCACACGTATTGCATACATTGCATGACTGTCGAGCCCAGTTAGTTCAGCAGACCATGTTAAAGGCACGCTCTTATTACTCCACTTGTCAAGATCTTCCACAGGTGTTTGGATGTACAAAACCTGTAAAGATAAGAGCCACATATTTTTAAATACAGACCAATATAGTGAAAAAAAATAATCAATCATATTTTCCATACCTGAGCAATTAGTGAATAATTTTTTTACTAGAGCTCATTTTTCAAATCAATAATTAGAAACTCTTTTGTGGTTGCTATTCTGTATAAAATAATATTCTAGTGATTTCTCTACTGAGCTTGTTTTCCAAATTCATAATTAGAAACTCTTTTGTAGTTGCTATTCTGTATAAAATAATATTCTAGTGATTAAAAAAATAAATAAATAAAAATAAATAATACACTAATTATTGGTTAGATGCTTACAAAATACATTAAAAAGCTTAACATTTTCTATGTTTGATAATACCAAATTCATATTTTGAGCAGATATGATCAATTTGGGAAAAAGTATTCAAAATCTTGACATCTCCATCGAAAAGCATTATGAAAAATGTGGTAAATGTAGCATCCAAGACGATGCTAAAATTGCCAATATAAAACATATGATTTACAAAGAAAAGAGCTATATTTAAACAGTTTACTTCAATATTTATATAAATACATATGCATTTGACAAAGTAGTGTTTCAAATTTTATATTTTTCGATTAAAACTTCAGGTATTTCAATTTTGTTTTTAAAAATATTCTTTTGTGATATTTTTCATGCCACTTTTTCTAGAAAAAAAAAAGAGCTTGAAATCCAGGGTCAGTACACTTTCTCTTAAAAAGTTTTCAAGCACTTGTAAAGGACTTTCTCAAGTATCATATTTTTTTTTTCAAAGACGTCAATCACCCCCCCCCCCCCCTCATTACAAAGTTGTATGCATTTCTGGGAAGAATAATCACAGCAAACTAATGTTATTACTTTGTGTTAAAATATCACAATAACACCAAAATATGTTAAAAACTAGATTTAGGAGCATTTTATGAAACATCTCTATTAACTATCTTATCAATGAATTATTAAAAGTAATTTGTTGATAGATGCAAAATCAATGGGTTGAAAGACTTCCTTTGATAACCCCCCCCCCCTCCCCGCACATAACTTTATAGAAGAAATATACAATATAAAAAAATGTCATCATGATTTGAGTGATCAACTTTAATTTTGAAATAAATTGACACCTCTCCTCCCTTACAAGTGACTATTATATTGTGGATTTTAGGTGCTTGTGACTTATCCATATCTGGTGAAGAATGAAACGGTGCACTGCGGCAGTTCCACTGAGTAAATTTTCATGAAAAATGACGTTGCTAAGGAAATTTTGAGGGAAAGCAGAACTTCTCAGAAAAAACATAAACATCTCAGATCCCTGGAACATTTTCATCCCTGCTTTTTACAAGCACATTCAAGGATTTAATAAAAAAAATGTGAATTTTCAAGTACTGTCAAGGATCTGAAAATGGTCTTGTAAAATTTAAGTAATTTCTAGATTTTCAAGCATCCATATGCATCTTAGAAATCAAAACGCTTGAGATTAAAAAATGATTATGGGTAAAAGTAATTGAAAATTTAATAGAAAATTATTTTTTTTTAAAATAGTGGATTATCTTTAAAATAATTATTTCTTTAAAGCATTTGGAGCATTTTAAAGCATTTGGAAAAGGGAAAGAAATTTTATATGCTATGTATATTTCTGATCATAATTATTATTTTCTTTCACCATTTGATGGGCTATGCAGCTAGTATAATGAAAAGGAAAAATAATACTTACTTCATATCCCAGAATGTCTAAAAAGTATGGCACTGGATCCCACCACACTTCAACAGACTGGTCTGAAGTCGCCACAGCTTGGACATTAGTAGGAGCCGGGGGAACATCCCCTGGAGTTTGAACTGTCATTCTAGGGCTCCATGGCCCACCACCTTTAGACGTGTACGCACACACTTGAAACGTGTATTCGGTATTTTCATCCAGATTACTGAAAATAGACACAATTAGAATTATGAGGAATTCAACATTACTAAATATGAAAGTAACCAATATCAGAAATTGTAATAGTAATCATATTTTTCAAAGTTTTTTTTTTTTTATAGAAAACTTATTTTATTGATTGCTAATTATATTTGTAAAAATTTTTTGCAATTATTCCTCAATCATTATATCTAGAGATTATATTTCAATATAATTTTTAAACAGAAATTTTTCCACTCCATAAAAATTTAAAACTTATTCTTAATATTAAATTTCAGCTGGTACAACATATCCAGTGACTTTTAAAAGTATTTATTCTTATATCACAACTGCAGTCAAACATATTTTACATAACATGATTAAATAGAGGTTTAATTGGAGAGATTCTCTCTTCCCCGGTGAACTGATGAATATTCACTACATGATGTGGACCACTAGAGCATACTGATGCATATTCACTACATGATGCAGATGGCCACTAGAGCACACTGTTGCATATTCATTACATGATGCAGATGACCACTAGAGCATACTGATGCATATTCACTACATGATGCGGATGACCACTAGAGCACACTGATGCCAATGTGCAACATAGGATTGGGTTATACTTTTAAATAACACTAAACGGTGATAGAATCCTATAGTTTTTGCAAGGCTAGTTACTTAAATCATTGATCTTCACATTTTAGTTTTTGTTTCACATGAGAATGCTGATTAAGATGATTATATAAACAAACACATGTTCAAGTTGTTGTGGTGGTTCTGATTTAAAATGGATGTTGACAACACAGAATACAATGTAGTTAAAGTATTTTGGGTTTTTGTGATTGGTAAAGTAATTAAAAAATCTAATTAGTAGATGGGTGAATACTATTTATGAATACTCAAATACTAGAAATTATTTGAGATTCAAGATCTAGAATATAATATCGCTAGAAGAATTTTGAATACCTCAAATATCATGAACTGCAGGTTCTGGAATAAAAAGTTAGGATACTCCATAAAAAGAAATTCGAAAGTACCTAGAAAAAGTTTGCTTCCACTAAGTCAAAACATTTTCAACTACAGGGAAAAGAACAGTCTGTATCTTTGCTTAAAGGAATTATCTTTGAAGTATTCAATCACGCCAATGTCAACAGTTTTTTAAGAGTTACTCTTCAGTACCTCTGGTTTCATTTGTGACAAAAAAACAGCAGACTAGTTATTCAAATGTTTGTTTTCTTAAATAAAAACCTGCAGTAGGTGAGAAGCATTTACAATTATTCAGCTCTTGTATTTAAGAGAGCCTACAACAAAAAACTACTGTAAAATAATTAAAATTTAAAATAAAAATTTCATTTTTTAAATTAATGTGGTTTTATTATTGTTTTTCCTTTATTTATTTATTTACTAATAATTAATAAATTATATTTAATAAATGTAAATATAATTTATCAACAATTTGAAATAACTATTCGAATTTAATAAAAGTGTTATTTGCCCATCTCTAGTAAAAATTATAATACCTTTATTCAATAGTGACTCCATTTCTGACACAATAACAAATGCCTTTTAAATTGAATGTATAAACAAAGTAAAGAAAATTCTCAAGATGCATACCTGAACACCATTCGTGTTTCAGTAGTATTTCTTTCAATCACAGAGCCATCTGATGTCTTGTGAAATTTTATGCTGTAGTGTGTGATGCGGCCATTTCTGAATTGAGCCAATGGAGGACCCCACGTAATGACTACTCCAGTTGGACTTTGCAGTCTTCGAGAAAGGTTTTGAGGTGGAGCAGTTGGAACTGAAAGCAGAACAAAATGTTACCCGCTTTTTATATACAAAACTTGAGCATGAAATAACATTAAAAAAGGATCAGTCTTTGTCATAAATCCATTAAAATTTTACAAATAGAAAAACACATCAAGTGACTTTATCTCACCTCCTTCAGGTGTATCCAAATAAGTATAAGCTTCTTGACCCCATCCAAGGCCATTCTTTCCAGATAAATAAAATTCATAACGGGCACCTCGGTCTGAAATACAAACCAAACAATGTATTGCCAGAGATGGAAATATTATAATATAGCAAGAAAATAAATATATAAAAGCAGAAGCATCATTTTGCATAAGCTTTAATAATAAAAGATATGAAAGACACTCCCATTGCAGATACCAGCATCCATAGACTGGTTTTGCACTCATTATGTGCTTGTCAACATGGAATAGCCAGCTATTCCATGCTGGCGAGTACATATTAAGCACAAAACTGGACCTTGGATACTGGTATCTACAATGGGAGTGTCTATCATATTTTGGAAATGCCCCTTATAGGTGAGTTTTGTGTTTTATAAAAGAAGATGCTTGCCTATTGGCACTGTAGTGGAAAATTTAAGCAACACAGCCATAAAATTTTTTACAGGGGCACCTGAGTTTGGATGATGATATACCTCAGGGTGATTATTTTTAATTTTAATTTGTTTATAAGCAGGATTTTGGGTGATTTTTTAACAAATCAGTTATATTTACATGATTCTAATATTTAAGTGAAGCTACTTTTGAAATTTTAAAAATGAATTTAATGGATCTTAGGCAAAAATATTTTTCTGCACCTTTTTCTTCCTTAGTTTGAGACCTAGTGTCTTTGTGATGTCATAACTGAGGGATATAGTTCAACGTACAGATTCTCAGTGAGTGTGACATCACTCAAATAGCCATTGAAGGCAAGATGTTAAATTGAATCTCAATTTTCTGTGAGCATGGAATAACAATTCCTTTTTGTGATTGAATCATAAAGAAATTGTTTAGCTTTGGGTTCTGTGTAATCTTAAAAACTAATAATATTAAAAAAAAAAGGCACTTTCTCTCCCCTATTTCCCATATTAAAGAAACTAAATACATTACGGACACACTGGACCCATATTTTATATAAACAATCCTTCTCCAAATTTCAGACATTTTACAAATTTGATCATATCTCAGCTTCTAATTATGTTAGAGCTTACTTTTAAAGATCATGGTTAGGCTATTTATTAAAGGCCTGACTGAATATTAGAGGAATGAATCAATTTCTTAAAATTTTCTTAAATGGGGGTGGAAGAGATGACACAAATCATGCTAAATAAAGACATTTTAAATGTAAAATTTTAAAATCAGGGAGCATACATCATCCAACAGGGAGCATACATCAATCAAAAGAAAGTGAATGATGATGACTAAATTTAGCATGAAATTGACAATTACAAGATGCCTAATGATTTTCAGCAAGATCAAATCATAAGAAAACTCTAATTTTTTTAAGTATTTTTCATACAAACTAAAATATATTAGTTTGTAGTGAAAGTCATATGTTGGGTTGGACACACCAGAATTCTTGTTTCTAAAATTTTCTGTATGCCAATAAAATTGCTGTATGCCAGGTATGACATGTGGGGCATAAACCCCACATTCCTGTTCTAGAAAAATATTATCCTAACATTTCATTTCACCTAGTGGCAAACTTCCCTATAGAACCAATAGGCTTGTGCTTAGAAAGGTATATTTTAATGGGCAAAGAGTTTCTTTATGCATAAAATTTTAATACATGAACAAAAAAGTTTTTACTTTGAAAAGTATTTAAAGGAGAATTTGAATAAAAAAAAATTCAAATAATTTAAGGGCAAGAAAAAAAAAAAAATGAAACACTACCAGCCAGGAAAACAAAGTTAAAATTGTTTGTTCAAAAAATATGACAGACAACAAATATTGACGCACCATCATGTTTAAAACTTAGATCATTTTAATTTTTTTTTAAATAGATGAAATGTCTGCATACATTTTTTTTTTCTTTTTAATTATTTAACTCATTCAAGACGGGTGTCTCACCAGTGCACCAGTAGTGAATGTCACTCACAACCGGGTATCTCATATATCAGTTTGAAGTAATACTCATTAATTTAGTATTTTTTAATGCTAATGGATGGAGCCATATGTCCACTACAGCTGAATTTATCATGAGTTTAGAATGTTGATACTAATTACTAACAAACGGCAAATCTCAAACAGATTCAAAAGTCATTTTATTACACTGAATCCTACAGACGTAAATATAGCCAAAGTACTTTCGAACATCTTCCATGTTCAACCTCAGTGGAAATACAATTAGAAATAGATGCCAAGATGCTTAAATACAATTCAATACTGTTATTGTATTGAATTGTATTTAAGCATGTTGGCATCTATTTCTAATTGTATTGCCACTGAGGATGAATATGGAAGATGTTCGAAAGTGCTTTGGCTATATTTACATCTGTAGGGTGTTTGTGTAATAAAATGACTTTTGGATCTGTTTGAGATTTGTCATTTGTTAGTAATTAATATTTAAAATTGTGACGTGAGATCACTCCTGGTATAGAATGTTGATCTTTGATTTGTTCAAGTGTTTTGTATTTTTAATATTTTGGTTCGATATGGAAGCCAGAACTATGAGTAATGTAAACAAACTAAGCTGGCTGGCTCTTTAAATGGTGCACATGGTATAGATATTCTCGTGTTTCTGGCCCTCCTGAATACTTTTATTTTTTAGAGATGGGGTATTTCTGTAGTTTTGGCATTCAGTCACTTCGTATTTTTTTTTCTCAAAGAGCCGTAAAATGATAGATTTGTGTAACGCATTGTCTTAGCAACATAATCTTTGTATATATTCCTGTTTTAAAGATTATCATACAAAATCAAACTTTTAAACATTGTTACATTTTATTGTAAATAGTCTTTGCTGCATATTTTCTGCTTATCTTTGTTTTCATTAATTATTGTGTTGATTAAAATTTCTAAATATTTAGTTCTTTTTCTTAAATGTTTAATCAATGTAAATCGATTTTTTTATGAATCCCCAAATGTAATTAAAAAAAAAATATAACTCGAAAACTATGATATTTATGTACATGATTACTTCAATAGTCAGTTAGGGTTATATGAAAAAGTGAAATAATTGAATCTAAAGTTCTTTTTTATTTGATTTTTTTTTTCAAAAGTTAGGCTTAGCTATGCAAAAAGCTCTGTCCTCTGTGATCAGTGTATGTTGACCCTGTTCCGTCCTGAGCGAGCATCCCAAACAGCAATGCACCATTGCAAAAGGGTTAAAATGTATTCCTATAGTGCTTCTTTATATATGTTATTATTAAAGGGTGGGAAATATATTAGTAAACAGTGGTGACAAAAAATTTTTGTCAAAGCATCGAATACATTAATATTTAGGAACAACATATGTAAATGCCTAGGAAAAATTTACAGGTTCATATATCATTTCACTCACCTAAATTAGGTATTTGATGAACTTGATCCAGAGGATTGATTTCTCTTTCATCCATTTGCTGAGTGTCTGATCGACCAAAGCGCAGCTTATAACTCATCAACTGTCCATAAATGTGTGTTGGGCGAGACCACTGCACTTGAGCAACAAGAGTTGGTTCTTCTTGAATTAGCTGAGCAGTTAACTCAGGACGAGTAGGAACTGCAACAAAGATTTATTTTTCATGTAATGGCTAAACTGCTATCAATAAAAATATGAACAGAAAAAATGGTAATGATTATTTGTTCAGGCTTTTTTAAGTTTCAAACAGAGTGCACTAGGTCAAATAACAGCTCATATTTTATAACAAGAATCAACAATAAGGCCCCACACAACCACAGACTTCCAGTGGACAGCCAATAAAGCTCCCGTAAATCCTACAACTGTCATATCCTAAGCACGACGTCCACAGACGTCTTACTCAAGACCATCTTGCAATGTGTTCCAATCGTACTCCATTTGAAGTGTTTTATGACGTCTTCTGGAACTTCCGTTAACCTAGAGGGCGCACCATGCGTCTTTCGTCAGTCCACCGCTCTGTCCAGAATGACTTCCGGCGTCCATCTTGATTTTTCGATAAACCGAGAAACGAACTACTTTCACGTGCAAGTGCAACGGTAAGAAATTTTGTTTGTCTTTTAATATGTGAACTGCTGATATAAAATTTTTATAGTTAATCAAAACCTAGTCCGACATCAATATATTGATGTCCGCCTAGGCAAGATTTCCGACAGAAATCGGTAGATCGCGATTATTCAGTTTTTACGAAATTGCTACGCTTGTATAGCAAAATATTTCAATTTTTCTGAAGTGTAATTGAATAGGTTTGAATCTTTTTAATACTCGGAACACAAAAATAAAGTTTAGAATGCTATAAATTTCATAATTTGCTTTAATTTTAATTATGTAAACATCTCTATAAGCATGTGATTTATTACCATGTTTCAAGTTTTCTAATCATGCATGGACGAAATGTTTCAAATCTTTCTGTTTTATAATTTTGTTTTTACCATTGGAAGGGGGGGGGGGGGGTTAAGTTTTTTTTAACCTTGTACAAGGGTACAATATGGAAAAAAATGTCATTTCATCTAGTGCAGAATATTTAATTTTGGGGGCTTTAGCCCTCTAGCCCCCCCCCCCCCCTGAATCTGTTAGTGTTGCCGTGCATTAATCGTCTTGGATGATGACTATTAACAAACTCACGAATACTTTATCCAATTCTAATAAGTGATACCTGTCAAGAAGTGTACTTATCTAAATTTTATTATCCTTGTTTCGGCAAACAGTATTCAAAATTTTCCACTACATTGTACTAATAAAAACATATCATTCATAACCTCTAATTAATTCACCCAATAAAAAAAATATTTGAAGCAGAAATTCTGATTGTATTGTAAAAAGAGCTTGTTTAAAAAACAAACGGGAAAAGTACATCTATGAAACTTTGCTTATGTTTAAAGTTTAAGGATATAAACTCACAAATTATGACAATATTATATCATATATTTGCTGTCATTGTTACCTCAATCACTTCTTTCATATAAAATGAATCTCGAAGATACATGTTAGGATGACACATACTATATTTCAAAATTTAATATTACCTTAATCAGCTTATATTTTAATAATACTATAAATAAAGATAAACACAAAAGTCTCATATCTGTATATTTCCTGTTTGGTTTTATAAGAAAATATAAATCTGTTTTTTATAATGCAATCAGCAGTTTTGTTTATAATTTTTCTTTTATTACTTAAAGTAATTAAAGATTTTAAAAGGTTTACTTGTGTAGTAAAATGCGGTATTGATATTTATTATTTACTTGGTTATTGGTTAAATTTAGCTGATCATCAGAAAATAATGAACGGTTATATTTGAATTTTTGTGTGTAATCATCAAATATGACATAAATATTTCAAGTTTTCTGCTATAATATTGAATGGAGCGGTTGTAAATGCCAATGTAACAAGTTTTAATATGTTAAGTCTATCTTAATATGTTGTTATACAAGTCAGAGGTATGAAACGTAGATGTACATGCATAGTCTGTATGTGAAAATTTCCAAAATTGTAATTAATTTTGCAGACAAAATGAAAATTATCTTTTCAGTTTAACGTATACAACAATCACATGCTTATTTTATCATATTTGGAACCTATTTGCAATTAATTACATATTTAAACATTTTTATTTTATAAGTTACCTAATAGTCTTATGCACTTCAAAAGTTTGTGATATATTTTTTGTCATTTATCCTTTTGTTTTGGTGGTTCTGTAAACAGATACGATTTTATTTACAGTTAGATATTATTTTATATTACTCTGTATGTTATAGTTTTCATAAAAAGCTCTTTATTTTAATTTTTAATTTGATTCTTATGTCTCCATTCTCAAAGTTATACTTTGCATTTTTTGTGCTTGGTATCGCAATTTCATCATTTATTTTCAAAATGACATTTTTTGAAAACAAGTAGCAGTTATACAGGAAAGTCATAAGTAGTTTATGTTTCTCCGGGATTTACTTAAATTTATAATTTCTTATTACAAAGTTAAATTTAATTGTACAGTTAAAATTGTATTTTATACTTATTCTGCACACTTATAATAATGTAACATTTCCAATATGTTTCAGAAATTT
The DNA here is from genome assembly GCA_951213105.1 of Amaurobius ferox. NCBI lineage: Eukaryota > Metazoa > Arthropoda > Arachnida > Araneae > Amaurobiidae > Amaurobius > Amaurobius ferox. Next base: position 89,538,310 of record OX578150.1, read on the forward strand.
TAGCTCCCAGTTATTTGTAATTTCATTTTGTTTGCTAGTAAGGTTTTTTATACAACATAAATAGAAATAGCTTGGGTGGTATAAATTCACTCTACATGGAACAAAACTGAAACCTGAAGAACCCTTTTAGTTTCGAGTTTTGTTCCGCATCTAGCTGCATTTATACATTTTAAACATACGTGAATGAAATGTCCTTCCATATGTGATGGAAAATCTTGTGGGCATGTGCCTATAAACACTTTATTTAAAAAAAACAACTGATTTTTATATTTGGTAGGATTATTTACAACATATTATATGTTAAATATTGATAGTTTTCTAATTTCTTAACTGAACAGGTCGGAACTCTGTCACCTTCTAATCCTGACCTCAATTACTAGATTCCCAAGCTCTAATAAAATACAGGTAAGCTAATGTATACAATTTTTTCCTTTTTCTATAGGGAACCTTTCTGTTGAAAGGTCCACTATACTGCTTTTTTCTGGTAAGAAAATACACTGTTGCAAAAAAGATTCAGCTACAGTCGTTAATAAAACAACATGCATGCCAAGTTTAAGTTTTGCAAATGATCAAACTATCAGTGCCAATGATATTATAGGGCTCATTAAAAGGACGCAAAGTGCAGCATTTTAAACGACCAGTGTTCTCACTCACAGGCAAATGAAACTTTATTTCCTGCTTTGATACTGCAAATTGTGTACAAAGATGCTATTGAGACATACTCTATGGCTCTAGAAACAGTTGTTAGGTTTTGAGAGGAATCGCATCATAGGCCTAAGGAAAACTGTTTGAACTAACAGACGTATTAGTCACAAAACTATAACTGGCATTTTGGTAAACTGACAAATTAAAAATCATCAGCAACAATTTTAATTTAGCTGTTTAACCCTTTGCGGATGGTAGGCGCATCCATGCGTCAACTGTGAAACTGTATTCAAGGACGACAGTCATGCATTCACGTCCAGGAGAAATTTACCCTAAAGGGCGACTGATACCAATGTGCGCTTTCATGTGGAAAATATTCGTTTGAATTTATTTGAATACTAGATGGTGCTAAATATCCATTCTAACATTTACAACATATTTTGCAAATATTTAACCTTGGTATAGGGGGTCCCTATGAATCATCACTTCATCTAAAGCGTTAAAATATGGTTTTTGTAATATAAACAAACAAATCATTTCTGCCAAACTCTTGCTATGCTGTAATTGAGTATATGTTCTCGTTTCGATTTTAGTTTAATGATTGCATTGGTGAACTATTAGAATGTAAGAGAGTATTTTCTTTCAAGTTTGGGTTTTAGTGAAATGTTCGGTAGTGAATTTATTAGGTTATTTCGGATGGCTATGTCAAGACATTTTTATGTATAGAAGAATATACTAGCATGGTAATCGAACAGAATAGTCATAAAAGTAATGCAGATAGTGAAGATTCGTGGATATTTGGTATTTCTGATGAGTACACAGACAGTTTTTATAAATGCAAATTTTGCAATGTTTGTCTGTGTGTGAATCCATGTTTGAAATACATTATGTGTAAAAGGCGTATTAATTAGTAACAAAGCTTTTTTCTTCCTAAAAATTGCACATAATCTCTATTAGCTGTGTAAAGTATTAAGTACAATCATTTTAATATTTTCCCTGCGTAACAAGTAACAATTTTAATCAAGTTAATTAATCATTTTTAATCATATGAAATTTTAATATTTAAATAAAAGATAATTTGCGTGTAACATATGCATCTAATGGAAAATAAGTATTTCTTTTATTCCTGAAAAAAGTAGAATGCTGTAACAGATGACTTTTTTTTTTTTTAGTTAGGCTAAGTGCAAAAAATATGCCGTCCTTTGGAACAGTTCGGAAGTGAAATGCTCCATCCTTTGGGCCACATCAGTTCTGAAAAGCCGCCATCCACAAAGGGTTAAAAGTAATATAGTGGTGCTAGGGTTAGAAATTAGGAGCGAGGTATCAATAGTACCTAATTATTTTTACTCAGGTACCAAAATGTTCTACTTGAATGCAATTTTGAAGTTACTTATTATGCGGCCAATAAAATAAATTACTTTTTATTAGCAGCACTCACTGCGCAGACACATGTAATCCATGACATGCATTGGTTAGGTTGTTAGAAAGAAGATATGTCAGAATTTCTGCTGTACATATATGCATACTGAACATATGCAAATACATATGCAAGTACATATGCTTACTGATACATGGGGGAAAAAGCAGAAAAGTTAGACAGAGAAAATGATGATTGGGTCTAAAATCTTGATTGTCAAAATAAAATTTGTAGATCCAAAATATTCATTTCAACTTAGAGTGGAGCTTGCTAGCTCGGATGTTGTAGCAAACTATTGGTTATTGCGAATTTTTTTTTCTGTCACCTTGAATCTTCTATACTTTTATAATGTTAAACAAAACATATTGCTTATAGCGAACAATTTTAAATGCATGTATGTTGGATATTGTAAAGTTTTTAGTTTGGGAAAGGTAAAAAATGTTTTTTTTTTTTTTTTTTTTTTTCAGATTACTTTAAGTAAAAGCAAAATCTCAGGAGCAACAATAAGTTTGGTGACAGATTCATCCCGAGAGACATTAAGCCCAAACATGTAAAGATTGCCTGTGGATGTTTAAATTATAACAGACGTGGTGCTCATCTGAAAACAGTAAAGAGAACCATCAATCCATTTCTGATTCTGCTTATGAAGATACTTCAATGTAAAATAGGTTACACGAAAAAAGAGTTTTGCTAGGTCTTATTTTTGACGATTATGCTGCAAGTGATGATTGTGTTGAAATAGAATCATAAGAGGTCAGTATTGCTAGCTACAGTTGCAGAAAATACGTTTAATGAATTAAAAAATAAATTCATTTAAAAAGAGATAGGTCAACCTTATTACATTCTATATTGATTTTTTGTTTTACAATACGCAGTCGGATAAGTCATTCTTATAATATTGCTTATCACCTAATTTTTTTAGCATTTATTATAGTCTTTGAATTGATTGACAGCCATTTGGGCTATTCTGACTTGACTATGAGGGTGTATTGGGAGCAGTGTAAAAATGTTTATCTATGAGTGTAATTAAGGAAATTAATTGTTTTGTATATTATGTCATATAAATTTTTGTCTAGCTAAGAAACCATAGCTTTATAACATTAACGTTCTGGTGGTAATACAGTTGGCCCCACTTATGTAGGTATTGAATAATAGCATAAAAAAAAAATTATGTGCAAAGAATATTGCAAAATAAAAAGAAATCCCATTGTAGTAGTAATACTAAATACGCTGCTTTATTGCTAGGCAGCCCTTCATTAATTGTATAAAAAGTGACTCTGTCTTCGCTAATTCCTGATACTGAATCCTATTTGCCTCAATTTATCAAATGAACTGTGAGGAGTTATGATTTTAGTCTGCAATTTACTGCATATGTAAATTTTTAGATTTCATAGTATGCAATTAAAATGAATTAACAGTAAGTGATTGATTGCAGTGATGGGGAAATTCCTGTATATTGTCAAAACGAATCTATTCCCAACAACAAAAGCTATAGTAAAAATTGGAATCCTTATCTATCTATATTAAATGTAAAATAAATGCTTAACTGTTATTTGTCGTAACTTTGAGAGAAGTGGGGGTGAGTATAATCTATTTTACGCCTTGCAAAAATTTTTTAAAATGTAATACTGAAACTTACAAAGTAAACAACATAAGATTACTTATAGGTACACCATGAGTGATGTAAATAAATTAATATATAGTATTATGTAATATTTCTAATATTATAGTAACTTTTAATTTGTAAAAGAAAATATTTCTTTACATGAGCATTTAAATGCCTGTGGTATATGTTAAGTATTTTTGTTGTTTTTACTTAATTCACATTTTTTCTGGAAAAAAAAATAGAGAGAGGGGGGGGGGGGGGTATATTATTGTACAGTAAGAAGTTATCGTAATTTACTTCATCGCATATTCTAAAAGAGTGTATGTGTTTAAGCAGAGCGGACTCAGCCCGTCATCCTAAAGTTTATCATGATTGTTTTTCATACTGATGGTGTACTCCGTATAAATAACATCTACAAAAACTACTAGCTTGTTTATAGTTCAACTTCTGGAATTTATCTGTCAAATTGTAATATAAATTCCATGGGCATCATTTTGCTTTGGGCGAATGTCAGGTTTGGAAACTGGCATCAACACATTTACTTGTTTATTTTTGCACACGGAATCACAACATGTGAAAAGAGAATATAGTAGTGAAATAAATTAAAGATATAGAATGTCAATATAACTTTAATTTATAACTGATTTAAGTCAAATATGTTTTGGATCAAAGATAGAGTTGTGATTTCATTGTGTTTTAAATTGGAATTGTCATTTAAAATGAACTCGCCTTTCATTGGGTATCCCTATTGGAATGAACTCAAATGTAGAATCCCTATACTGTTTTTTGAAGTGTGGAACATAATCGTTACGCTTACTTGTATATACACTTATCGTTATTACCTGTATCGCTACCTGTATGTAAATTGTATGGACATAATTTTGCTTTGAGGGAAATTATGAAGACGTCATTGAAACCTACATTATTTCTTTAATTTATATTTATAATGCAAATATTTTTGGAAAACCAATTATGCTAAGTACTTTTCTGATTTTATCTAATATATATGATTATTGTTTTTCTAGATATATTGCCACGAAGACAATGGATAAACGGAATATTTATGTACCGCTGAAGATTGGAAATTTTGTAGAACTATAATATAAATTAAATTGTGTATATTAGGTTTTTATTTATTCTATAATAAAAAAAATGTTTTTATGTATGTATGTATGTATGTCTTAATGTATCATACCAAAAATTGGTCCATCTAATAAAGTAAGTATAAAATAATTTAAATAAATTCCTTAAAATGTGGGACATTTTGCATGTCTCACTAGGGCAGTATTTCATAAATTGTGGTTCATAACTTATACAGATGGACTGTGAATAAATCAAATTATTAGAAATCTCTATAGTATATCACTTGAATTTTGCATATTTGTTTTCAGATTACCAGATTATATCACTAATGAAATATCACGGTAGTGGAGGTGATATTAATTTGACCAATAAATAACATTCTTTTATGGTCTAAATTACTTTTACATTTATTGAAATACACAGAATGTGATTGAATTTTTTTTATTTGTAAATGACAAAATTTTATATTCAACTGTAAAAATATTTTACCACTAAAGGAAATTGATAATAGCTGATAGATGGGTCAGAATTTTTGTGTTATAAAGTGGTAAGATTTCATAATTTTCTCAGTAAATAGTTATTTATTATTCGTGGCAAATGAATTTTTGCCAGTAAATCTTATGAAAAAAGATATATAAATCAATGATTTAGAGAAGTAAATACACTCAATGTTATAGAGTCAGTGCACACTTTATAAATAAATGAATACCATTGTTTTCATGAGTTATTCGTCAGATATTAAAAAACATTACTTTTCAAAATGCAGCTATATTTTAAATATGAATAAATCAAAATAATTTATAGAAAGTATATGAAAGTTTTACTTTCTATGCACATGTTCTTATTTAAAATTGAATGGCATCATTTATGACACTTAAGATATTGATATATTGCATTTTTTTTTAATTTAAAACTGAAAAAAGTCAGAAAATGTAATTCCATGAGAGATTCATTCACGTGACACACATTTGGATCAAAATGGACTAAAATATGAGGAAATAGCAGTATATCTGTATTCCAAGGTTTAACTGAAAAAATATTAGTAGACAGAAGGCGACAAATGTCTTCCCTACTAACAAGAACACATTGACTATTAACACTACAAATAAGTTGATTACTTTTAAATAAATACTAGTTTTTGTCATCAAACAAATGAAATTTGGATGTCATAAATATAAACTATATTGACTACTGGATTTCTTTTATGATAATTCGAATGTTGTAATCTTAAATGATCTATTAAGATGATATTCTTTTTCTAACTGTTTGTTTCTTTTTTTTTTTATTTCCCATGTTAACCTATGGGAAATAGTCTCTAGCTTGCCTGTAATCTACCAATTGTAGATTTAGAAAAGAGAAAGGTTTATGCTTTTCTTAAAAAATCTGCAAAATTAAAGTATTCTCTAGTATGTTTATAAAAGTAATGTGCATTCATTTTACAAAAATATTAGAAATACTTCTATTTTAACAATTTTTTAAAAACACATTTCTATTCTCAGAATCTATGTTTAATAAAAGCATGGAAAAAGATTAAAAAAAAAATAAAGTAATTAGTGATTTTGGAACTGTTTAACATGGGGAAAATAAAACAAGCAGCTAGAGGAAAACCATCCTGAAAAATCCTAAATCTTCCTGTAATGTGCTAGAACACGTCCCATAATATCCCTGCAGAAACCTATAGAAAGCCTAGAACCACTGTCAATCCTCCTAAAAATAGCTCCAAAAGCCTCCAATGGTATGCATGACATCCCGTAAGTCCCGAAAGCCTTCAATGGTATTCCACAAAGCATCCCGAAAGTCTCCTGTGATATGCTGCAATACGTCCCACAAGTTCCTGAATATTCCACTAAACGCCTAAACACATACTGAATAGGATCTCCATAGGCTCCAGTTACATGCCGTAAGACATCCCATACGTTCCAAAAGCCTCCTGTGGTATGTCACAAGACATCCTACAGGTTCCTAAAGAATCCACTAAAAACCTAAACACATCCTGAAAAGTCATTAAATCATCCTAAAATGGATGTCCACAGGACGTAAAAAAAAGAGACATTTGTACCTCCTATGGACCTCCTTAAGACGTCTTTAGGAAAATATAGGACTTCCTTTGGAAGTCCTGAAATCCTGCATAGGACTTCCTCTGGACTTATTGTTGACGTACTTGTGTTGTGTGGGGCATATCATTGCCCTTGGCCATTTTGTGTTGCTTCTGCAAGCAATAATTACAGAAAAATTGGAAATCAGCTCGCCCCATTAAATCTTTTCCCATACTGGTAATACAAAACTTCATTATTTAATATTTAATTTACTAAGGTCTAACTCAAAATTCTATGCATGTCTTGTACAGCTACGGGTTCATATTAGTCTAAATGTAAAATTGCAGAACTATAACTTTGCTGTCTATTTGTAATGCAGTGCCATAAATCACATGATTTTTTAAAAATATAGACAGATTACCCTGAAGTAGCTTTGTAAATACCACTGAGTTTGTGAACAATTGGTCAGAAACCACTATGATGGATTTTTAAAAATTGTATATAATAGATCATTAATGTATTAGGAAACTTCAAACTTCCCAACTTACCACCACCAAGTGTTCTTTCATTTTTGACTCTACTACGAGTTCCATCACCCTTTCTAGTCACTGCAGCAACTTGTACTGAATACAGTGTATCTGGCTGAAGCTTGGTGACATTGTACTCTTCAGCATTTTCATCGGCCACATCATATCGCTTTGGTTCGTTAACCAAGTCTCCATCCTTTGTCACTTCTTGGACGTGAATCTGATATCCACGGATGAGCCCATTCCGATCTTTATTAGCAGGAGGTTTCCACCGTACAGTTATGGCGGTGCTATTTATCGCTGCAACTTTTACCTGGCGAGGCTCTCCCGGAACTGTTAGGAAATAAATTGGAAGTGCAAGAATCTGGCAATATTTGATGAAAAGTGAACTGAAGAGATTTGAATTTCAAAAATGAAAATATAAATTGAAAGAAAAAAAAATAAATTCTTAAATTTTATTTAATAGATGAAAATAAGGAATTAATTAACATTTAACACTTAAAGCTTGTAATTGAACATTATAATTACTTTTATGAAAACCTGTTGGAAACCAACATAATGGCATTTAAAAATTAGTTATTTGAAATATTCTTGGGAGATATTGGTGCTTAGAACTTACCAATAATCCGAAAGATTGCAAATGGAATGATTTAACCACATATAAATATTAACAAACTGTTACATGAACAAAGTGCTTTTAGATAAAAATGCTTTTGTTAATATTAAAATGCACAGAATGCAATATAAGGAACAACAATAACAACAAAATTCTGGAGAACAATTATACTTATTCTAGAATCCTTGATTAATCATATAAATAAAAATATTAAATTTTATCAAATAAAGAATATTTCAATAAGCAGTGAAACAGGTGAAAATATTTCATAAATACATGAAAATTCATTAATATATTAGAACACAGATTAGAACATATATTAGAAAAACATTAGGAAATATTATATTAGAACAAACATTAGAACATATTATATCAGAATAATTAGCAAAGCAAACATGATATAGCAAGACAGTAAATAGTTAGTTATGTTATAATAGAAACAGATAAGCAAGTATAAGCATATATCAATTAGTAAACAAATTGAGTTTCAGAAATTTAATCATATTTCAAATGACACAGAAAGAAAAATGACACAGAGAAGATTAGATATCCATATACAGTTCGTAAAGAGAAAATTAGCGAACTGGGATTAGAGGAGAGAGTTGCCAGCTGACCGAGACAAGCATGTCAGGTTTTCATGCAACATCATGCAACGTAAAACTGGCTTCACAGCAAGGAAGGATGAGATGCAAGGGAACATCAAGAGAAATTCTGATATACCTTGATTTGTTATAATAGAAAGAGAGAAATTGTTTGTGCTTTGCATTATTACCAATTAAAAGTCTTGGCCAAGGACTTTTAATAGGTAAAGTAATGCACAGTCCTATTTTAAGATAAGATAAATTATTCCAAAAATAATTTTCAATGATTATTAAGATTTATATGTGTGTATCTCATAAATGAAATCCAGGAAAGACAAGATATTTCAGAATTTCAGAAGCATGCACTAAAAAGGGAGAACAAAGAAATATTGTGAGTCATACAGGTTATTGAGGGAGAGGTTGTGGCATACATACCATCTTCATCTGTGCGTCTGAGAATGGGCAATGAAGGAGGCCCATCCCCTACCTCGGTTCCAGCAATCACCCAGACTCTATATTCTGTCCACTTTTCCAACCCTCCGATCACATAAGATTGTTGATCGGCCTCCACACGGACTTCCTGGGCCTTAGCCAGGTCATCTCCACTGTCGACCTTGAGGTACTTCAGCATATAGTATGTGATGGCACCATTCCGTTGTTCTCGAGGAGGGGGATTCCAGGTGATGCGGAGGGAGCGGGAGTCAACGGCAGAGCCGCGTACGTCTTGGGGAGGGGCGCCAGGCACTGTAGGGAAGGGAGGGAAGGAGGGAAGAGTGCGACATGTGCAGTGGTGGGATACAGTACGTTTGTGGTTGGTTTAACTCCATAAGGAGTTTTCTGTACTTGACATCTAAGGTAATATTTTCACTAATCCCTGGACAAAAGGAATAATATGTCTTCTTGCCTGCAAATGGATATGTTGACTAGGCCTCCCATTATGGTATGAAACACTGTTTCCACAATTTCCTTTTTCTGGTATTGTTTAAAATTGACTTACATATGAAAAGACTGCTTTGAAAAGATTTTCCTTTTTGTACTTGCAAAAAAATATCATAGTGCAATGGAAAAAATCACAAAATGACCCATGTGTGAAAATGTGAAATGAAGTGTTTCAATATTTTTTACAACATAAATGTAACTTTGAAGAGATAAAAAAAAAAAGAAAAGAGAAGAAAAATTTTAATCTTCTCTTTAGCAAGAAAAATAAAATAAGAAGATGACAATGTCATTTATCAGGGCTTTGAATCATTCTATAAGGAACATGTCTCAAATTCTATAAACAAATTTAATTCAAGAAAACAATTAAATTGTAACTATTTTTTGATGTTGTTATATATGAATACATATTTAATAGTAAAATAATAAGCATTCCTTAACAAAAACCGAAGAATGCTAATTTTAATATTTTTTTCATTTCTAAAAAATGAATAAAATTATATTAAGAAATTGAGTATATATCAGAATACAAATTCAAAGTTAAAAATGAATAAATACCAACTTTCTTTTTCTGGTATTATATTGGTCTTAATTTAGTGAAAATTTAATTGGAAAAATAATGTTTTTGTCAAAATGGTATCAAAATAAATTTTAACAGTAATCTCTAATATGAGACATTTATGGTAAAATCTCAAAATGAATATTTAATTCCATATATAAATGGACATAAATTTAGTAATGAACTTTTTATTGAGTGTATATAATATTTCAGTTTCAAAAGACAAAATATAGATATTAATATTCATATACTGCACACAAATGCATCAGAAAAAATATCAAATATCTTTAAACATTAAGGTATTAAAAAAATTAAATATGCTAAGTAAGGAAAAAATATAAAAAATGAGAAAGATAAAGTACAACAATAAATTTATATATCTTTATTTTATTAAAGTATTATTTGTACAGATAATTGTAGTATTACCATAAATATTGCCATTAATGTAGTGTATTGAAAAGATTATTCAATTTTTAGTATTCCAACAACATTCATAGAATAAATACATAAGTATATCTGTGTTCTATGTATGTGCCATCAGTAGTGTTCAACAGTTGATACTAAGCTACATTTTGATCTTCGAAAGGAAAAATTTTCCCTAAAAATATGAGTTATGAGTTCAATTTGACTTGCATTCATACTTTATATTGTTTAGATCCACTTATATATCATAATTTGCATAAGAATGAAATACGCTTTTCAAATTATTCTTGAAATTTCATGAATTGGGTTACATATATATATGTATTGGGGTGGTTTGTTGATATAAAATATTTTTCAACTGAGAAACACTGGATTTTTTGCAGATACTTTATATTTTTTTATATTATAATATTGAGTTTAAGAAATTATTAGAATACTCTGCATTACTAAATTGCACAATTCAATGCAAAAACCTTTAAATATACTGATTTAAGAAAGAAAACAAAAAAGAATGATACAAACCAAAATATTAATTACAATTTTAAAAGTCACTTCATTATTCAAACACATCATAAATTATGCTTGAAAACAAAAGCTTGGTTTACAAAAATTTTAACATTTAAAAATAAATAAATAAATAAATAAATGAGCATATGGGAACACTGCAATTAGCAACACATGTTCAATCCTTCAGCAGAACTAGATCCACTAAAATGTCATTGATCAAAAAATTAAAATAGAACATTAAAATACTTTTTGCACCGATGATTATATATAAGTCTATCCTTGTTGATACTGCTTTTCACAATGTTTTTCAGATAATTGTAATAAATGTAGTGTATTAAAAATATTATTCAGTCTTTAACATTTTAGCATACATAGAATAAACATATAAGCATATAGGAAGTGCTTATTTTAGTAAATTTCCATTAATGAATATAGTGCCTTTACAAGTTAGCCAACATACATAAACTAAGAAAAACAATTTCATGTTTTTCAGTTTTGATCCTTTGCTTTAATAATATACTGCATGCTGTAACTTAGTGGCAACTTGTGCTTTTATTTTAACACTTTAGGTGACAATATTTGGAGAACAAAGGTATATATATATATATTTTTTTTTTTTCCTGAAGGCCCAATAATTAGAATTAAAATACTTTTTGCAAGATTTACTGATTAAAAGAAAGGTGAAACCTTAAAACATTTTTTTGTGATTCATATTGTTAACATTTTTCTAGGAGTTAAAAACATAAATTTAAGCAAAAAAATTATTTTAAAATATGTTTTGGCGCTGTTTTAAATACAATAAAAACACTCACCCTTTACTGAAGTTAAAAAAAAAAAAAAAAAAAAAAAAAAAAAAAAAATTAAATTTGTGTTTTTATTGACTGTTTTTAAAATGGAAGAATGTAATGTATATTAATTGAAATGCATCGAGGTATGAGTGGAGATTCCTTTGCATCGACTCAATTATACGATTCTGTTGTTAACGTAGCTTCTCAGCAATTATTCAATGAATTTGCATGAAATTTAGAACATTTATAAAATTAATCAAGTTACAGGTCATGATGAAGCCTAAATTTTAAAATTCGATCTGTGAACTGAGATAATTGAGGTCAAAGGTCAACATGTTAAGTCTATGGGGAAAATTGTTTTTAAAACTTTTACATGCTATATCCAGAAATAAACCATTGTTGCAATTTAATGTTTTGACACATGAAATATAGTTTGCAGTTAATTAAAAGGATTTTAAACACTTAAAAACAGATCATGTGAGATGTATAGCTTATATTATTCAATATCAACGGAGGAACAAACTAACCATCGAGCTTAGTATGGCTACATAGTAGGATAACAATTAAATTTCAATGTTTTTTAAATGTTATTTTATTATTGTAGCAACATTTCTTGATTGTAATTATACATTTGTTAAAATTAGCATTCTTTTCAATTTAACTCAATGTAATGCATGTTCTGGTTACAATAAGTCTCTATATAAAAAATGTGCTTCTCCATATATGTCGGTAAAGCTTGGTAGCAAATTTGGCAACTTTTTATAAAATGACACTAAATTGAAAAATATTGCGAAATTTACAAAAATGTTGCCAAATTCACAAAAATGCAATATCTTGAAAAATTAAGTTGACTTGAGACAGTACAATAATAGAATTTTTCTCTTAACCCTGTTGTCAAATATTAAGCAATCAACTAAATGCCATTCAATTAAGAAATATTTTATAATTGATTTGAATCCATTGGTTATGGTGGAAGGATCGCACAGGGTAGTCACATGTTCAATCTTTGATGCTACCCAAAAACTATCCCCTTATCTATGCAGAGTATACCTATGATAAATCTGTAGGTCCAAAAGTCCATCTGAGAAGTAAGTGATGGATTAGGGGAAGGATGATGCTCATTGCGGCTGCCACCTGCAATGGGTTTTGGTCTAAAATGGATGGTAAAAGGATGCAATGTGATTAACATCTTATGGTGCACAGGGGCAATATGATTTACAGAAAAATGCTTTCATTCTTAGCTATTTTAAATAGGTAAATGATCAAATAATCAAGCACCCGGCCTTTGAAAAAGAAAAGGGATTATTGTGTACACTAGGCTGCTACGTCTCATTTTAGGAGTCTAGGAGTCGGTTGACTCAGCCTAGTATATTAGTTGAATGTTATTATTTCAAAATAATTATGTGTTATAATTAATACCACATTAGCATTTCAATGTTTTTCAAAATGCTATATAGAAAGTCAATTAATGGGTTAAGAGTTTTACAAGTGTCTAAAATTTTGAATTTAGTTTAAGTTATTTAGATAGAATAAATAACCAAAATTTTAAATAGATTCAGGATTTTTTACATTTTGTGCTATTTCATGGATAGATTCATTCCAGATTGTATATTAAGATGCAAGAAGAAAATAACTTTTGAAGTGTGTAGAAAATCAATATCACTTACCTTAAATTTTGCACAATTTTTTTTTTAAATACTAGGTCGTAACTCTGAGTAGTTTTAATTAAACATAAGCTACTTATAATTAATATTTTCAAAAGTAAACGTGATTTTCTTTTGAAATGACATTATTCTCTCTTAACTATTATTACAGAAATGTAAAAAGCTATAAAATTAAAAATTTCAGGCATGTATTCTTTCCATGTTATTCCAGCAAGCCAATTTTATTAACTTACGAAAAATAGTTTCATATTTTAAATTTTTATATTACATTTTTACATAAAAAAACTTTTACTGTCATTTTAAACTATAAGACAGAATAACTTAAAATATCTATTGAGTTATTTATATATTTTAATGCAAATAGGAAAAAAAAAAGTTTAAATTCAGTTTAAATAAATCTGTTTAGAAAATCACAACAAAGTTCTACAGATCTTACAATCTTTTTCATTCTGACAGTGAGATAATCAAGTATAAGGAATTTAAAAAAACATTATCACCCAAAACAGAAACTTCATATTAAATGAAAGTAAGAAAAATAAATATTGAAATTCAGTTTGATGAATCAGTCTGAAAAATGATGACATTCTCAAACGTTTGATGTTTCATTCTGATGATCAGATAATGGATTATTTAAGAAGTTAAAAAAGTCTCATCACTTGAACAGAGATTTAAAGAAAATCTGCAGCAAATGAGAAAAAAAAAATTTTAAAATTCAATTGAAAATTAATTTGAAAATTATGGTGCAACTTTAGATTTTATATAATTTTTTTATTCTAACTTTTAGGTAACTATCAAGGCATTTTTACTTTTAGGTAACTATCAAGATATTTTTATCATCAAAACAGATAGGTTAGAGAATATTTTATGCAGTTAGGAAGATTGGAAAACATCTATAAAATGATAACATCTCTTACCTCTTCAAAGTTTTCAATCCTTGCCATTACCAACTTTTACCAACAAGTGGTTAGGTAGTAGTTGATGAATAAATGAAGTTATGAAAATTATTACTTCAGAGAAATATGGGATGGGCTCTAATTTTATACAAGCACAATTTTATTTAGTGTGATTGATATTTAGCAAAAAATTCCTCCAAAATCATGAAGAAAATAACTGTAGGTCATTACTGATGTTAGAAGAACATGTTATTAAAATCTGCCTAAATTAGTCCTGCGCATAAAAATATTATTATAGTATTCTTAAAATCAACAAAATATAACCCAATATATTTTTAACAAAATCCTAAATTTGACACAAATTAAAAAAATAAAAGTCTTAATAATTTCACTAACTGAAAAGTAATTTCTTTATTCATAAAAAATATTAAAGTTTCAAGCATGGGGAATGCGTTTCCTGCTATAGTAAAATATTTAAGTAATAGTCGTAAAAAATTCGCTGTTTTTGGATGCAGTGATAATCAACATGTTGAACACTACTGTAATCTTCCATAAACTGGAATGAACTAGAGCATTTTCTGTTATTCGAGCAAAAATAAATAACAAATCTCTTCATACAATGGCATCTAAATAGTACTTGGATAGTTCTAGAAGCTTTCATATAATAAATAGTATGGATACACGTCAACTTTAATTAAACTCTAAAATCAAAGACAACCAAAAAATTAGGTTGTCTTTGATTTTAAAGCTTTCATTTAAATCAGTTTAAAAAAGAATAATTTTCCAGTCTGACAAAATTCAGAATATTTAATACCTACGAATTAACTAGTTCAGACAAATAGTCATTTTTAGTATATATCTCAATAAGTTACATTCTAAAATACTTATTATTTATAGATAAAATAAATGAATGAATGAAAAGAATCAACTGTATCAGAATAAAAGACAAGCGGTAACATAAAATTATCTTCAAGAAAAGGAAATTATAAATTAATTCATAGTCAAAATTCTAAAGACTATTTAAATTTAATAATGGCTTAATTTGCCAAGTTAATGTTTAAAAATAACCATAAAATATAGAAACACAAATAATACAGTATATTGTAAAATAATTTTAATTCAAAGCCCCGATAAAGTAACATCTGTATTAAATGAAATAATGCAAAAATAATAAAATAAAAGATCATAAATCAGAAACTGAAATATGACTTTTAAAGTTCTGCAATGCTAATAACGTACCAAAAGCATCATGCAGTAATTTTCAATTGTGTATTTAAAAACAATAAAATAAAATCTTATTGCACAAAAGTTTAACAGCAAAAAATATATTAATGGCAAATTTCTTTTTCTAACTATAAAATCAATATTGACACAATTACAAAAAGAAAAATCTTAAAGCAGGACTATATGATAAACTATGCAAGCATTAATGATGATTCCAAACAGTGAAAATATTAAAATAAATATCAAGTGCAGAAAAATAAAATAGCAATACAAAACATAATGTACACTTTATGTACTAGTAAAAAATGGAGATAATAAAAATACATAACATAAAGTAAAATAATTCTGCTTATAAAATGTCTTAAGTTGTGATTCTACACAATTTAAAAGCTGAATTGAATTAAAGTAAGTATAGCTACATATGTAAAATGCAGATAAATTAGAAGTAGAAAAATGACAAACTTTAATGTTTTATACCACATTTTGTTTCAAAGTAGGTAAATTTATTTATATTTTTGAATTATAGCTGAGAATATATAAATTGCAATATAAACTAAAGGAAGGTGATATATAAATATAAAGTAAATGAGAAAATTGCAGATTTAGTATTTAAAAGAACTTACGACAACATTTTATAAGCAGATGAAAAATATAAATAAAGAAAACAAAAATAAGAACATAAATTTTGAAGTGCTACATAAATAATAAATTTATTTAAGAAAAATGTAAATTTAAATCTTGACATGCTTTTCTGATATTTTTAACAGTAATGGCTGCCCTTAACGAAAATAAATTATTAAATTTATGCCTAAAATTACAAAATAATAATTAAAAACATTTTGTGTGAAATATTTTGATTGATATAAAGAATCCAACACATTTTTAAGTTCTATCAGTAAGAATTCTATTATTTTACGAAAGTATAGTCATTTTATTTTAAGATGTACTTTGCAATTATTTTTGCAAATTTAATTTTTTCTCCTTAAAAATTTTAGATTTAAAACTAAGTTATAAATTTCAAGAAAATATTTTGTATTCTGATGACTAATTCAAATTATCATTAGTAAGTAGTCAGTAGTTTTTATTATAAATGTTTCAAAATTATGCTAATTTTCAGAATACACTTAACAAAAAACGCTTTTTTTTTTTTTCATTAATAATGAATTTATTAATAAAATCAATTGTTTAGAAAAGCTATTCTGTTCATTTATGAATTCAAAAAATGAACATTCATAGAATAACATTTTAATACTTATCATTTTCACATCCGACAAAATATCAGTTTTTAGAAAGACACAAACAATATAATTAAGCACAAATTAATAAAACAAAGCAGCATATAGCTGGATACATATCCTCAAAACAGCTGTATGCTGCCTTGTTTTATTAATTTGTGCTTAATTACATTATTTGAGTTCTCCTTTTCCTTTTGCACAAAGTGTTTTTACTAATTAACATCAGTTTTTTTTTTCAACCAGAGAATTTTGTAAATTTTTAGTGCATCTTAATAATTGATTTTACTTATAAAAGAAATTTATTTTAAAGATTAATTTTAATTAAAATTTCACTTATTATTTTGATTAATTTCAATTATACGGCTTATCCCTTTTGCCTAAACTATGCAGAGGCATGTAAAGATTTTTTAAATAATATTAATAACACAAAAAAGCAAAACAATGCAAAGCAACCAAAATCTATAACAAATATGAATATTTCAAAGAAAAAAATGAGTACTATTAAGAAAAGGTGCTAGTTTTGCTTTATATACACATAATGCTGACTGAATTTATCTACAAAGATTGTATTTTTACTTTTGCAGAATATAAATATCACACACACATATATATATATATATATATATATAAAAATTGAAATTAATTAAATTGAAAATGTTTCACAAGCTTTGTAGGCCGGCCGCCCAAACAGTTACCTTACACCTTTCTGGTAGGTCGGACGGTCTGGGTCTCAACAACAAGCTTTGTAGGGAAATTCACATTCATATAACAGTCAACACAATTTGTTACAATCAAGGGGATTTGAAGAGATAGCAATACAGTGCAAAATGTGTATACACATAATGGCCATAAAATGGGAAAACTATAAAAAAAATTGTGACATTTCACATTCATGTGATGACATTTGTACCAAATTTGGTTTCAATAGGTTGAATAGTTTCAGAAATATTGAAACATACTGCTTCATATTAATGTTTATAATAATTATTTTTCACACCAATACACAGCATATATGAAGGGAAAGTATTGTGTTGGGGAAAAAAAATCCAGGCTTCGAATAATAGAAAAATTTGGTACAGGAGATCTTCAGGGTTTAGCAAGATCTTTTAAAAATTCGAATTAGTTTAAAAGTTATTAACATTTAAAGCCAACATTTTGCCATTTTTAATCCAATTATTGAGAAGACATATCTGATCAAATGCGATCACTTTCTTTCGTAGGTGGTTCTGCAAACAATGTTTAAGACTTTCGATTTAGACGTGTGAGTGTTATTTTAATTGCGATTTTCTGATTTTGTAGATTTTAAATATAAAATTTTGAATTTTAGAATATAGAATTATTAATAAATGTAATCCGAAATTTTGACTTAGACTGGGTATAGACATTTTAAAATAGTATATAGAATTTTGTATTTTTAGTATGTTTATTTAGACCATATTAAAAGAGCAAGTTTAGGTCATATTATACCCATATTGTACTTCAACATCTTGTATTGGCATGGTTTGTGCTAGGAAAAAATGGAGCACGGAAATGATTTTGGTTCTAAACAAGCTATTTGAAATTAAGTGGTGATATCTGTATCTGTGTAATTTATATAGCAGGTGCTTATATAAGACCTGGGCAATGCTGATAATTTGTTCTAGGAACAACAAAGTCAATAACAAAGTGAAATAACAAAGTCATTGAGGTGAAGTTCAACATGATTATTTCTACTGGAAATTATAGGACATAATGATTTTATCAAAATCTGAACATAAAATTAGAAATTTTTTTTATTAAAATTTGTTAATTTATAGATAAAGTCATATTTTTAATGAGACAATTCAGTCAGCATATGAGCATATAAATTGCAAGAGAAAAAGAAAGAGCCATAAAGTTGAAGAATAGATGATAATTGTACATGAAAGTAGAAGATGTGGAAATAAATGATGCGATTATAAGAAAGATGTTTTTAGAATTTGATTGAAAAGAGAAACTGGAATTATCCATCAAGTTTTATTTTTTACATGAGAAAAACTATTGAAAATGACCAGATTCATAGACCAGGAAATCATACTCCCAGAACAGTCATCAGTATCACTAGACTGGTTTTGCTCTATTCAAATATCAGTAGCAATATCAGTTAGCAGTATATAAGAACATGTTCTATGTGCTACAAATTTAAAGTCCCTTCAGTGACTGATTAAGTCAACTGTACACAATCAGTAGTGCAGCTAAAACGTTTTAAGGGTTATTACCGTCATTGGTTTTCTATTGATTCACTAGTAAACTTATTAGAAGTAATGGCATCTTAAGAACAACACATATTTACAGGAAGATCGGAAATTATCAGTGTGGGGTGAAAGTTTGTTAGTCTGGGGAGGTAGTGAAAATTTATTGTTATAATATTAAATATGTTATGTTCATATGTGTAAAAAAAAATGTATTGCAATGAAATAGTCAAGGAAGACAAAAAGTGAAGCAGCACATAAAAATGTAAGGCATTCTTAAAACTTAATATAGATTGTTCTTGCAATGTAAATCTTATAAGAAGAGACCATTGTAAATATAAATCAGCTAAAGGTGTGAAGTATAAAACTGAGCTAACTTCACAAAAGAAATAAGGTATGTCCATTAAATATATACATTAAAAACCACAATGACTATTTCTGGCACAGTTACCTGCTGCTATGATTATAAATTGACCAACATTTCTTACACAGAACTAAGGTTCCCAAATACCTCTATTTGTTTTAGTAACTTGAACACATGGCTAAAAAGGACTAATATAAAAGTGGTACATATGCAACACTGATAAATCACAGAGAATTGCGAAATCAAATTCTGGTTAGATTTAGCATCCTTAGATTGTACTTTTATGCACCAAAATAAGCAATTCTACACAAAAATTTTCTAATGAGAAAAATATTACAACTGTTGCTCTTCAGGAAGATAAAAGTAATCCAAAAAGCAGCAAAATACAGATTTTTACATAATCCATATGCTTTGTTGAGAGGCCCAATTTAAGAGCTTAGACTGACATAAATTGTCTCTCTTGTGCACCAAAAAATTCCCCTGAATACACACTAATGAAAACGCAATTGAAATTAGCTCATGCCTTATACTGTTTCCAACAATGTTCTAATTTCTGATTCTCAACAGTACCATCAACATCATTAAACTAGTTCACTCTTGATAAAATGTTGTCAATCACAAATAACCATGCATGATATTGCATATGAACCAAAGAGCTTGCTAAAGAGATATTTTAAAAGGGCATCAAACATTGATAGGCCCTAATGAAAAATAGAAAAGATAGTCCAACATGTGATAGCATTATATGTTTAGACACTGGTAGCAAATTAGATCACTATTATGTGTTGACTTACAAGAGAATTATAATGTGAATAGTATGCTTAATGCTTATTGGTAAAAGTAGAGTAATAACTTGGAAGCTAAGGGGTTTAGCATTCCAGTAATTGCTGCTACCTGACTGATGTGTGGCAACATAAGTAGGCATTGCACATCATCATGAAGAACTTTAATGTAAAAAAGATAACTTTATTTTTGAAACTTAAACTTTAATCATATTTCTTGTGTGTATATGAGTTTTCAAATCACTCTATTTTTGCCATAGGCAGAGAATTTGCTCCTGTGACATCAGACATGTACAGACTATAATAATGAACAAGCTTTGTCCCCATTTCCGCTTTCTTTTATTACAGTTACATTTGTTGTCACTAACATCAACTCAGTTACTTGGCGTTACTGCCATTTGTGTGCCATATTGTTTATTTTATTTTAGCTAGCATGCCTATACTTATAATTTAGAATTATGCACACTTTTAGTCTGTTAGGGTTTTATTAAATTGTTAAGTTTGATAGCATGTCCTTTAGTTAAGTGCGACCATTTTCCTATATGGTCATAGACTTATAAAGGAATGACCACAACTTGGGACAAAATCTGCTTCAAGACTTGGGACACAACCTGCTTCACAACTTGGGACACAATCTGCTTCACAACTTGGGATGCCTGAAGGTAAAAATGGCTGCGCTGCCAATGATTAAAAACTTTCCAGTTTGCTCAGGCAAAGTGGTAACCTGTCTGAATGTATACATAAATAAGAGAATCGGTCCGCTACACATGTTTTTCTGCTATAAATCAATCATCATTGGCAGAATAAGAAAAAGGCTAAGTACTACCAAAAATGTTTCAAATATACAGGCATTCTGCATAAAACTGTGATAGTTGGTGAAATAAGAATTTAACTCCATCAAAGTAAGAAATCTAGCTTTGCTTAAGTTTCATCATAAACGGACAAAACATACAAAAATCCTAAATATAACAACAATACTAAACAATTTTAAACCATGAGATTGAAATGCAATTAAATTTTTTAATATATTTACATTACTGCAATAATATTTTATAAATGTATAACACGCATGAGTTAGAAAACTTCTACTAAATCAAGAAATCTTCAAAAAGAAAATTTAGTCATTGAATTGTTATTAAGAAATCCACTTTTACTTTTATTATACATTGACTGAAAATAATCTATCCCACTCAGAAAATATTATAAATTACCCTGTGATAAAAAAATTGCTAAAACAGATATAACAGTGCTGTGCAGAACACCTGTACTCTGCTATTTGACAGTTGTACATTATTTCTAAATAGTTTGACATGAGTATAGCATGTGCATCACAGTGCACAGAACTAGGCAAAAAGAAACAGCACTTTCAATAGGCGATGCATGCGTGTTGTAAAAAAGAAAAAAATAATAATGCAAGTATTCTGAAGGTAGGTATGGGAAAAAGTACTTGATTCCTCATGCTATTTGCAGGGAGAGAGAATGTACTAATTTTTAAAAGGGTAGGGAAACTGGCAACTTTCTGTCATAATTATACACTATAATGGCCATTTTCAAAGAATAATTTTCAGTACTATCACAATATGAAATTTATAGAGCTAAAAAAATATTTTGGAAAAATATCAGCATTTGAATCTGCTAAAACGAAGGATTTATCATTTCGGAATATGACATGAAAGGTGGTTAATTCTAAAAGAAAGAAAAAATTATTTCATCTTTAATAATTTAAATAAATTAAAAAAGAATCATTTTAAGCATATCATACCAAAAAGAATTTAGATGCCTTTTAATTTTTTTTTGTTTTAAAATGTTATAAGTCTAGTTAAAATGAGTAAATGTCAGTATTTTGTCTTCTTTTGCCTTTTTTTTTTCTCATTGAAACAAATATCAATGCTGCTTTAGAATTGTTTGCATGTATATACTTAAGAAATAAAATGTTCCTTAAAAATTTTTTTTTTTCAGACTGAATTATAAACAATAAATATGGATTTAAAGTACTGTATCAACCTAAATAAACATAATATTTTTTATCCATTTCTCTTATATATAAGGACTCTCATTGTATTTAAAGACCGTAAAAAAAAAATATTTTGAGACAGTGGAATGTTATGCAGATATTTAAAGTTCTACTATGGTATAGCAAATCTTAAATACCCAAACGAGTTGGCATATGAAGATTCAAACAACTATGAATAAACAGCATAACTATTAGAGAAATTCTTTGTTACTAATGTAAATACTATTTTAATAAATATTTATCTTTAATAAATAATGATGTTTTAATTTATTTCTGAATTCCCTTGTGATAAAGTAAAGGGTCATGTTAAATTCTAGGCTATGTTATGTTTGTGATAATATGGTAACTGTCATAAATCTTAATCAGACTTTTTAAACCAAAAATTTGGTTTCAAGAATATATTGTTCAGTATATATTACATGCTGGTAGGCTGAGGATAGACCTAACAAGTAGTTACTATACTTATAAGGAAATTCATGATAAAGTATTTTAACAGTCAAATGCTGATAATTTTAATTAAATGTCCTATATAACTAATATCACAAAATGCAAAAACTGTACCAGGGAGATTATAAAAGAAATTCAATCTGGAAAATTAAATAATAGATGATAGAAAAATCTCAATTCTTCATTGAAGAATTTCTGCTCTGAAGAAGGAAGAGTTTGATCAAAGCTGGAGGAACTTTCTCAATAAAAGAAGAGTACAAGAGTTCAGGAATGAAGAATTCAGATCAAAGAAGACCACCTGAAGATAAAATTTTGTATTTATATACCTCTCATTGCATACTTACCATACTGATCTGTTCGAACTTGTGATGGAGGAGTAGCAGCACCTTCACCTTGCCTGGATCGTGCAGCAACCCACACAAAGTACAAAGTGTCAGGAAATAATTCTGTTAAGGTGTAAGTGTCCGTGTCCGGCAGATTTTGATGATAATGCTGTTGTGTAAAGGTGTCATTCCAGTATAACTCATACCCAATAACTTTCTCTCCTGGATGGGATGGTTTAGACCATGACACATGAACAGTGGTTGAAGAGGTGGCTAGAACACGTAAATTACTGGGTTGACTGGGTACTGAAAGGAAGAGATGAAATAAATTACTACATTTACTTCTACAATTTTCAATCTCCTATTTATAGCATTTTAAATCTAAATTGTGTACATAAATGGTACTTAGTATATAAGTACTCAGAAGCACATATGGGCAAAACATTAGCAAGGTTCCTACTCAAATGTAGAAATTAAATTCCCATGGTTTTCCAGAAGAATTTTTTTAAACTTGCAGAGTCTGATATATAATATTTTGTAGTAATTCATTTATTTAACGAAATAGAAAATTCAAATTCAGCAACGGGTAAAATATTTTCATATATAAATGGTGCTTGGCCATCTAAATGGATGCTCTATGTCTTCGGATGAGTCGGATGGCGTCGGTCTTCAATGTATAAATGGTGCGAGCACGGTAGCCCATTGGTTAGCGTGCAGGAATTGCATTTGGTAGGCCCGGGTTCGATTCCCTCCACTGCCAAAACTGCCGCTATGTTCACACGGAGCATGATTACATTAAACATGTGGGTCTGTAAGTCCTTCCAAGAGGTTGGTGGTAGGGGAAGGAGGGTACGGTCACTGTGGATGCCTCCCCCACTGGGTTCCGGTTTAAATTGGGTGGCTCCTCCCAGCTGTCCAAACAATTACCTTACACCTTTTTGGTAGGTCTGATGGTCTGGGTCTCAACAACAACAACAATATGTAAATGGTGCGAGCATGGTAGCCCAGTGGTTAGCAAGTGGGAATTGCACTCAGTAGGTCCTGGTTCGATTCCCTCCGCTGTCATAACTGCCACCATGTTCACGCGGAGTACGATCACGTTAAACATGTGGGTCCATAAGTCTTTCCAAGAGGTTGATGGCAGGGGTAGGAGGGTATGGTTCCTGTGGATGCCTTCCACACTGGGTTCCCGTCTAAATTGGGTGGCTCTTCCTGGCCGTCCAAATAGTTACTTACCTTACACCTTTCTGGTAGGTCAGATGGTCTGGGTCTCAACAGCAACATGTAAATGGTGCACAATATTATTTACACTTTCAGATACTGAAAAGGAGAAACTAGCAATAATAGTAGTATAGTAAAACAAATTTTGGATCATTCTTCAGGGGTTAGAATGAATGGTACATCTATGAAAATATATTTACTACCACAACATACTGTAATTTAGAATAGAAGAAAAAAATATATCAAAGAGTAAAAATTTTTGAAGAAAAACCTGTGCAATAATAGCTCATTTACATTTTGAGGAGGATTTGAGCCCTATGCAGATGAAGATACTACACCCAACATGGACAAATTAAAAAAAAAAAAAAAAAAAAAAAAAAAAAAATATCACATCATTATTTTCATAATCATTTAATACAATGGCAGCTGGTGTTTCTAAAAACAGGTAAAGTGCTTCAGGAAAAACAAAAAAATTATGATTTTATTTAATTTTTGTGTTTGTTTTCCAATGTTATTACTTTATTTCATAACCTTTTATTATTTTCAATTGACCCCATAATATTTTTTTTTTTTTGCTAATGACCAGGCACTTAATATATTCAATCATTGGGCCAGGTTATATAATATTATCCTGTAATATTATATATTTAAAGTAATTGGTTTTATTTGTCATCAACAGTATTTTTTTTTACTATACATTATTTGTGTTTCCACTTAATTTGAATTGGTGAATTATTTAATAAAGGAATCCTTCAAATATTTTTTGTCCTAAGAAACCAAAATTCTCAATTCAGTATTACCCACATGTTAAAATATACTTTTTGACTTGTGGCGTGGTCCTGTAATCCAGCTACCTGGAGGCTTGAACTGAGGTGTAAGTGGCACGGTTCTGTCCTCCAACAAGAAAATGCCATTACCAGTACGGCAATTGTACAAAATATCATTAACAAAATATCTAATTTTATCTCACAGTAAACAACACATAACAGTATAAATTACACACAAACAAATATTTTATAATTTTTAGGTTTTTTCTCCCTACAGATCTTATGTGAAAGTCGCCAAATAATGCATTGTCAATCATTGCAATGCAAGAAATTGCAAGAAAACATAATGCTTCATTGGTGCTTTTATCACCCCCTCTTCCCAAATATATCAGATCATTTGGCAGAGAAATATGTTGTTCAAATGCATTAGTTGGTAGCATGCGTGCCATAGATGTTATAGCAAAAGTGCATGCTCATGAAGAGTTGGCTAGTTTTTCCCACCAGCAATTATTTTGCTGATAGAATTGCATTAGAATAGTTTTAAATGCTGAAATTCTTGTTACAATCAAAGTTAAAGTCATGTAACATTATCATATTCTGCAGCGTGTGTAACAGTAAAATATGCAATACAGTGCATTGTAGAAATGAATTTCATTTCCTGCAATTTTAGTAGGCAAAGTGGCTCTTCACAAACTGCGTCTGAAAAGCCGTCACTGATTTAATAATCTATTTTTATGCAAAACTTGGTTGCAATAGGTTGGGCATTTTCAAAGAAAATTTAGTTACACAAAAAATTTACAGGCAGACCGGCAGTAAGACAAAATGTTATAAAGTATTTTTCCTGTAATCCTTACACTAAAACATCTAAATTTTCAATGTAAATTATTTTATCTTGACGTGAAAACAATACTAGTAAGACAATTAAACATGAAAAACATAATCAAGCAATAAATATAAGGAAAACTTGAGAAATGTATTGAGCACAAATAGAGCAACAATGCTGAATAAAAGATGTTTTGAGAATATGCTGGTTCTCTTTCGTCAGTGAAGAAAACCAACAAATCTAAGTCAAACAAGATGGGCACCCACTTTATCTTTTTGACTTCAGGTTTGTTGGTTACTTTGCCCTAACGAAGGTGATCTAGTACATCCTTTTAAAACAGCTCCATGTTGCATTGTTATTCTATTTGTGTTCAATACAATGCTCAACCTTTTCTTTGCACAAAGTGCATTCGACTTATTAAGCAATGAAGTCATAGTCCTTACCGCCTTGCTGAGTTTTTACTTGAACGGGAGCGGAATGCGGCCCCGGGCCACGGCTGGTGAACGCTTGAATACGAATGGTGTAAATGGTTTGAGGGGTAAGGTCACTAATGGTAGTTAATTGATTATTATCTACAGGCTGAGTATTCCAGGCAGAGGTGGGAAGATTCGGCCGTGTAGTGTAATACACCTTGTAACCCTGGAATTAGAAGTTTGGTTATAAGTTATCATTTAATTATTCACTGAAGTAGAATAGTAAAGAATTTAAAGAGAGAAAAATTAGGAGTGCTTGTTTTGATTCATAAAACCCAAATAAAAAATATTATACAAGGTAGGATTAAAAAGTTCAGAGACTGTGCTGATATCTCCAACCCTGATTGGAGGAGAGGGGAACTATTTTACTTTGCCATAGAGGTACATGTGATACGAGATATGAAAAGGAAGAAGCAGGTATTTTTACAGACAATGCGTGTCAGGGAACTGTAGTTGTTCGCGTTCATCGAAAATGGAAATGGCGTTTGAAGAACAACGTGCGAATATCAAATTCTGCAAGCATTTGGGGAAATTGCTGACAGAAACATTTAACCTGCTTACAGTTCGCTGGCACGCATTGTCTGGAAAAACCCTAACTGTGGACCTGCTTCTCAGGATTGGAGATATTAGTACGGTTTCCGAACTTTTTGATCCTATCTTGTATTAGAAACAAAATGGATAAGATTAGATGTTTAGTCATAATTTAATTATTTACTGAAGTAGAATAGTAAAGAATTTAAAGAGAGAAAAATTAGGAGTGTTTCTTTTGTTTCATAAAACCCAAATAAAAAATATTATATTAGAAACAAAATGGATAAGTTACTATTTCATTAGAAAATTAAAAAACAAGAAGAATATGGTGAAGGTGCGATGTCGTATCTTATTATTATTACAGAAGCATTTTATAAAAGAGAAGTTTATTTACAGGGACTTACTAACTATATTTACAAGTTATTTACATAGCATGGCACTACATCATAATGCCCGTGAACATAGTTATCCGAATCCGAATGTCCGTATCGCTCTGATGAGAATGTTCTGAGGCTGGCTTTTATGAGCCAGTGCAGAGGCATTGCGCATGCATTGAATGCAAAGCAGAGTCTCTGGAGATCAAGAAAGAAAGTTATTTTGCTAAATACTTGATCTGAAGGCTTTATGCAAATCGCTGGAAAAGTGTCGCCATAAGAACTATAAGAACAATTTTGAGTATCACAAGGGTTTGACTTAACCCTTTCGTGACGGTTGCTATGCCTGCGCGTCGGCTGTGAACATGCATTCAAGGACGGCTGCTGTGCATTCATGGCAGAGAAAACTGTACCCTAAAAGACGAGTGCCATGTACATGCGTTTTTATGTCGAACGTTTTTATTTGTCTACTAGATGGCGTTAAATGTCCGTGCGAACAACTCCAATGTATTTTGCAGATAATTGACCTTGGTATAGGAAGGATCCAATTAATCATTTCTCCATTTGGAGTGGTGAAACATGGTTTTGTAATATAAACAAATAGAGCGTAGCATCAGCTATTCTCGTAGCTCGTAGAATTCTCGTAGCATCAGCTATTTTATAATTGAGTTCCGGTTCTCGTTCTGATTTCAGCTTAATGATTTCGTTGGTGAATCATAGGAATATAAGAGAGTATTTTTTTTTGTTTGGGTTTTAGAGGCAGTGAAATTATTTGTTTATTTCGGATAAAAGAATGGGAGCAACTAACGAGTATTTTGTATTCAGATTTGTATGAAAAATATACATCAAATAGAAAATAAATATTTCTTTTATTCCTGAAAAAAGTAGATTTTTGTGTTGAATAGGCGATTTTTAGTGAATTTTTTTCGAGAGTCAGGCTTAGCGCAAAAAATTTGCCGTCCTTTGGGAATAGTTCAGAAGCGAAGTGCTCCGTCCTTTGGGCCGCATCAGTTCTGGAATACCGCCGTTGCGAAAGGGTTAACGAATACAGAAGTGTGTGTGTGTGTGTGGGGGGGGAGGCTTAAGGCCTAGATGACACTGAAGGTTCTTTACTAAACAATTTAAATTTCAGTGCTGTCAACAGTATATAAATATTTGAACTAAATGGTATAAAAAAAGAACTCAAATGAGGGCCCTATAATAAAAATCAATGTCATCTAATAGTGTAGGGAAAATCAAGATCATCAAAAGATTAGCCAACATTAATCGTGCTAAAATATTGAAAAATTTTGCCAGGCCATCTAACACATTGCTGATATTCTAAGTTAATTAAAAATATTTTAGCATCTTGCTAAAATTGATGGCATTTCAGCTGTAAACTGTTACTAAACTTATTTTTAAAAAAAATTGCTCAAACCACTGTCGAAATTAATCCGCAATAAAAATGCTTTGTTAATAATAGCAAAAAAAGTTGATAAACTATTAACTAGTTTCAAAGGTAGAAACAGACTTCTTTGTCAGAATAGAAATAGACCAATGCCCCCCCCTAAAAAAAATGTACCTGCCTTAATAGTTATAATAGACAGACATATGCTTGCCTTTTGTTGGTGTGGTTGCTCTGTCTTTCTATCTTAACTAAGGAGGCTGTTTTTTGCTTTGAAACCAGTTGATACCTTTAATTAATTTTTTTATGTTGTTACTAATAAAATATTTTTATTGCAGATTATAATAATAACAACACAGATTATAATAAACAATTGTATTCAAATTCCCCCACTACATGTAATAAGCAGAAATGAGTCAATAGACTCCTTTTATTAAGTAGTCAAGTCAATAATAATCAGCTCTCATTTAGGCAGGGTTGGTTGGTTTCATGGTTAAACTAGCAATGGTAAATATGAAGCACACATGTCAGACCTGGCATGTCAGACCTGGTCAACACATATGTCAGACCTGGCATATGAGAGATATTCAGCAGTACACTGAAGAATCCAATGCACAAAGTCATGAAAGAGAAAGCGAGACAAGAAAACTATGACCCTTGACAATACAAGACTAGAAATAACTAGAAACAGGTTGACAGAGGAAGATTCATCAGCATGCGTCACACTGCAATCGATAACATACAAGTCTGATATAAAAAAATCTTGAAAATAACACAAAACTAAATACTTTGAATAAAACATATTATTAATATAGTTTCATATATCTACATGTATACCATTACTTGCCAATTGATAATTGTATTAATTTTTAATTGTACCATTTTCATATGTTAAATAACTATTATTAGATGTACAGTTGCCAAAAAAAAAGTCTGAACACCACTTGTTATTTGGACTTCTTGTATCATACAGTTAAGCGAAAAGAATTATTAGACCCAAAATAATGTTTACTATAAACATATGCGCATCTAATTTGCATGCACATGGGGTCATCTTTATATTTAGTTGCTCATTATTTTTGAAAATTCATATGGCAACACCTATTTCTTATGTCATTATAAGATTGCCCATATAAGCATTATGCTAAATATAAACCTGTATGGGATTCTGATATTTGCCATCCTTGGTTTAAACCATGGTTTTTTGCTTAAAAGAAAGAGGGATCCAACTCTGCCTTTTAGAGGTAAATATACTTAAATAGGTACAGATCAGTTCATATATTTAGAATGACAAGTTTTATTCTATGTTTTTATCATCACCAAACTGAAAACCGATTTATCACTGCAGGTGGACTACTGCAAATTTTAAGCTCTGGCTATATCAATAAAAATACAAATAGAATGATGAATAAATTGGAAAATATATAAAACATTATTTCATACTGTGACTTGTCCATTCGGTTCCTTGGGAGGATCCCATTGAATGACAACAGTGCTTGAACTCAGAGGTCTTGCTTGAACGTTCCGAGGAGCACTTCCAGGTTCTTAAGTGAAATAAAAGCAAATAGCTAGTATTAGAACGTTTATCTACCTTAAAAGGTAAAACAATAACTTTTAAAATAAAATGTCTAGAATAGAAGCCAGTTTTTAACACTTCCACAGTTGAAAAGTGTTTATGACTTTGGTTATTCTGTCTGTCTGTCTGTTCACATGATATCGTAAAAATGATTTTATCAAAATGAAATTTTAGTATGTTGTTGAGATGGTCTATGGGACATATGGGAATGAAAATGAATAATATCACCCAATTAGTTTCAGATTTAATCCGGGTTGAAAAAATGAAATACATTGAACCCTATGGGACTTAATTTTTCAAACATTACTTAGGTGAAGTTAAAATTCATGTTGTATAAGAATTGATGAATCTTTTTCATGCAAAATTATTTAGCTCTGGAGTCTGGAATATAAGTGATATGAATGAAATATTCATTGATTTTACATAGAGAGGCAGACAATTTATATTTCCACAAAGTTTTAAGTTTTCAAGCACAATAAATTACTGTAGTACTGTGATAATTTAAAAAATATCCCCGCTGAATGCATCATATTTTAGAAATGTTTAAATAAAATTGCATTTCAGTTGGAAAGTATTTCATAATCAATGCTTTATGTACCATTGATCTTTATTGTTAGTTTATAACTTCATTCAGCAAAAGCAGGAATTAGGATTCAGTGTTCAATTGAACAAGGAACCATGTTATGGAAGGATGTAAAAATATTAAAATTGATAAAGGAAGTAGGATGATATACAACCATGACTTTTATTTACCTTTGATATAATATGGATGTTTTCAAACAAAAATTTAGGTTGAAAATAAAGAATATCCATATTCTTGTTTCTAATGATTGTATAAAATACATCTTTGTCATTTAACCTTTCAATAATTAAAATAAAGAAAATACAAATACTGTGGCACATACAAATTGCAGGAAAAATAACTTTAAAAATCAATATTTTTTTAAGGTATTATTATTTGGAAGTAGATAGATACAATGTAGCGATCGAAATTAATATATTTTTATTCGCAGTATGAAATGAAAAATCCCCACAAAACCTTGCAGTTAGTTCTCAGATTGTAACAACAAAACAGATATCAACATGGCTTCACAAACTGTAATGCACAGCACTGAGCAATTGTTATAACTGAATTTATTAAATGTATAACAGAGCCATCTAGTGGCAGCATTTGAGAATCTAGTAATAAACCACTGTAAACTTTTTGTAGTGGCTTAGTGAATGCAAATAAAGTTTGACATAAATATATTTCATTAATAACTGCATAAAAAGTTGACTATAATTAGCAAAAACAAATATCATATCAACAGCATGTGCAATGTGAGAACAAGACTTATTTTTATTGTGAATTAATTTATAAACAAATTGTACTTTTTAGCTTGAGCTGACAAAGGTCATATAATGCTTAAGTAGCAGGTGAATACGTATTTAAGTGCTTATTTAGGGTGGACCAGAATATGTGTAGCTATACAGTAAGCTTTTTATAGCCTATAGTAAGCCTTGCAAGTTAAGACTCTTAAAAAAGTGACTAAGTTCATTGCTAAAGCTGACTAGTATAGAATAAATTTTACATTCTGGGGAAAGGTTATTTGAGTATAAATTTTGAGACTTCTGTTCTAGACAACAAAGTAATAAACACAAGGTGTTTAAATTCAATACATTCACAATAACATACTATTAAATTAAAAGGAAATAAGAAACAAACAAAACAGGGAGAAAGCAATTAAAGTTTATATATATTTTTTTATTTACATTAGATTTTATGTTGTAAATACTTACAGTTTAGATGCATATAGAAAAAAAGGAAGTTAGAACATTATTTGATACAGTTTAATGAATAATCTGAAAGTGATTTTTAAAAGCAGAGGGATAAATTTCAAATAAAAGCTCAAAAAGCAATTCCAAAAGAAATATTAAAATCTAAGAAAGAAAATCAGAGAAAAAGGTTTGAAAAAATAATAAACCTTATGAAAAATAATATATGAAAAAACAAAAACATTAGAATACTTTGCTAGAAGCAATCAGAGTTCATTAAAATTGTTAAAAAAGTGAATGCAAAATATTATGAAGTATTGCAAAACATTATACATAATACATAACAAATATAGAAATACAAAATATACTGAACATACTAAATCTACGACATAATACATCACTATCTAATACTTATAGTTTGAACTACAACACACTTTCCAACAGTTCTGAAATACCAAAAATGTAGAAATGAAGGATAATGTTTACATAGGAAAATCAGAGGAAAGAAAGGAGAATTCGTTAGTTTATGCATGCACAGAGAATGATGAAAAGAAAAAAAAAATGCATTCAAATGAAAACGGAAAATAATTTTTAGTAAGTGTTGGAAACAGTAAACCATTTTACAAGAAATAAGAACATGTTTATCAGAATGTATATATTTTGATAAGCATATTAACCTATTTTAATGCATAACCTATTTTAAATACATTAAAAACAGGTTTCATCCCAATAGAAAATGATGCATATAGTATAAGCCAATATTTATGAGTATGTATGCCTCATTACTATTTGGCAACATTTGGTGTAACAGTGCAAACTTGAGAACTTTTGGGAAATATCACGAACTTGGTGCCACATTAATTTATCAGAAAATTAATCTCACTTTGTCAGACTTTATTTTAATATTTGTGTTTCAAAATATAGTAAATTTCACTATTCATGGGACATGTATGCTTTGTTAGAGGGAGGGGTGCAGAAGGGTTGTGAAGTAATTGCATTTTGTTAGGAGGATGTGTAGTAATTATGTTTTGTTAGAGGATTCAGATAGTATAATTAATAATATTGATTGAGAGAAGTGCATGGTCAATGTGTCTGGGGATTTTAGAAACACAAGTACTGCAGGCTGGTGGATGGGAGGATATATTTTACACAATTTTATGCATCCTGTCATATGATGGACCTAACATACAGTTCTCACAGATTATGCATTGTTAACAAATTTTAAGGAGATATTCAATGAATTATGAAAAAAATATTTTTAGACCAGGACCAGAATCTGGTCAAGCTGTCCAAGGGTGGATTTTTTCATGAAGAATTTTTCAAGTGAAGAGGAAACCATATTTAGCTTACATACTAGGGGATGAAACTCATCTATGACTAAATACAATATAATTCAACGTTAGCATACTAATTACTTGGCTACATTAATGTGAAATCATTAGAATGTGAAATTAGTGTGGTTATCAATGTGGAACATGATCAGTGTTTCTTTCAGAACTTTTGGGCTTTGGGGGGGGGGGGGGGGGGGGGGCGGGGTTCTATTTGCCCTATATAAATATATCTAAATGCTGTCACATAAATAGAAACTAGGCTAACATAAAATGTCTCCAGGAGGTATGTCTGAAAGAAACACTGAATACGATATATAGTGGGATTGCCACCTTACAATCACAGAACAATCTATTTCATGCATAAGTAAAACTATTCTGGAAAATTTCAGGTTTAGAATGGACAGTGATATTATTACCACTATTACTACTGTTCCTTCGGACCCTGAAATATTATTGCCCCTAGTGATAGTGATTACTCTTTTATTTACAATATCTCGCCACATGTATAGATCAAGTTTAAAATCTAGTATTTCTGAAATTTTAGATAGATATTTTGTTTGATATGACAAGCAAATACATTGTATCATTTGACTATAGAGGTAAATATTGACACAAGTTAATCGAAAGCTTTTGGGGGGGCAAATTTTATCACTTCTTATCTTACTTAATAAAGGAAGATGTCTGTGTGTTTGTCTGTGCAGTCTGTAATGGGGAATCTAATCATTGTATGACCCTGAAATTTGGTACACAAGTACTTCAAAACCTGAATAGGTGCACTTCAGCGTTGTTTTTTTAAACTTCAAATTAGTTTTTTAGTTATTTTAAAGGCACGAATTTCTTTTGTGACCACTAAAAATACGTGGAGAAAAATGTAGATAGAATTTTATTTGAGGCATGGCGGAAAGATCATAGACAAGTGTTTCGCTTACGAAGCCAGAAATTGGACAGATGGTGCTTTGCAGTAGGATTTAAGATTCAGAAATTTAAAACCAGTTTTACAAATAGAGATTTGAATTTTGAAATATAAGATTGTAACAGTAATATCACAGATTACTCTAGAAAAAAAAAAGTGATCTCAAAAGCCCAGCAGTTGATTAATTATAATTTTTTTTTATCTGAGGCATGTCTTTGATTTTTTGAATGAATATTCCAGGCTATCGCAAATCTTAAATCCTTTTGAGGTAGAAATGGACCAGGTAAGGAACAACTCATTTTGTCATAGGGGAGTGAATATTTTGGAATGGGCTGAGAGAGGTTGCATGTGGATTTCCTCAAAATCACCTATTTCCTGAGAGGTTGAATATATGGTCAATTGTGATACTTATATTTTTTGTTTTCCAGAAAGCATATGTGATTTGATGTGTGCAATTTTCTGAATACAGCCATTTTAAATTGTGTTGAAATGTATTATTTGAATGGCTGCTTATTTGATTATTTAAATGTAGTGGACGCTTATTTAGAACTCTGGCAATGTCGGGTTATTCTAGTTGATTAGTAAGTAAAAATACGATTACATACACTTATATCTTAATCACATAAAATACACAAGATCAAAAGTGAAATCGCAACACCATGAAGGAATGCACGTAACCATATGTAAATCATAGTACCAGTAGAAAAGAGAGTCATATGCAAATGATTAAAAGAACAAACAAAGATATGCAAAAGAAACATGTTTATTCAGTAAAGAATGTGGCCCCCAAGGGTAGCTATACAGGGCGCTCAATGGTGAGGCATACTATCGATGAGGCTATTAATGGTTGCCTGAGGTAATCCTTGCCAAAAAGTATCCACTGAGGCATGCAGTTCGTCTACGGTATGTACAGGTGGTCCCTGGTGCATCTGGTGTCCAATGAGGGTCAACAAGTGTTCAATGGGAGAGAGATTCGGCGAGACTTCTGACCAGGAAGGGATGTGAATTCCGTTCAGGCTTTTGAGAGTTCGCTGTGCGGTGTGGCATTGCCTTGCTGGAACACTGTGCCGGGAACGGCCTGCACCAGTGGCTGAACCACAGGCATCACAATTTCTGTGACGTACTGGTCTGCTGTCAGATTACTTGCAATATACACCAGAGCTGTCCATTGATCGAACATGATACCACCCCAAACTATGATGCCCGGTGTGATGCTCAGTGATATGGGCTGGCAAGTGGCATTCCCCGGGAAACCGCCACACCCGTTCACGGCTATCATTCCTCCCCAGGCAGAAGCGAGATACATCCATAAACAATACCTGATGACATTCATTGGTCCAGTTGCGATGACAATGATACCATACCAGATGAGCATCCCTGTGTCGAGCACTTAATGGCACTCCAGAGGCTGGCCGCCGTGTGCAGAGCTGTACTTCATGCAACCGGTTGCAAATGGTTTGGGTGCATGCAGGTGCAACCATTGATGGTGGCAGGCTGTTTCGAATATCATTTGACATTGCAAATGGGTCTAGACAAGCCATTTGGTGAATCTGCTGGTGTGTTCTGTCATGCGCCTGCTCAATCCACTCCCTCTTCAGCATGTTCTCTGATGCATCCATTATGTCACACATTACTGGATGGTACTTACGTCGTGCCCAACACACATGGCAATTGCATGCATCAATAAACCCAAGCCACGTAGCTCCAGAATATGGTCTCATTTCCCAGTCGT
Organism: Amaurobius ferox; assembly: GCA_951213105.1. NCBI lineage: Eukaryota > Metazoa > Arthropoda > Arachnida > Araneae > Amaurobiidae > Amaurobius > Amaurobius ferox. The sequence goes on from OX578150.1 coordinate 89,574,070, forward strand.
TAACTGCTGGTATACAGCTCGCTGACGTCTTCAAGATATAGCTTCTTCACTTTTTCGAAAGTACAGTTGCTGCAAATCGTTGCTGATAGAATTTATGGGATGAGCCATCTGTTGGTCTTTATCACCCGAAACTGGGTGTCACGTGACCTGATTTGTACGAAAACTTAATCATTTGAATATGATTATCTCTTCTACCGGTATTGTGATTTGCATATGGCTACGTTCATTCCTCCAATAGTGTTGCAATTTCACTTTTGATGAGTGTAATAAAAAAAATGAATAGTTTTATGAATTCACAATCTACAAGACGGCTTCTGACATTAAATGATAACAATAGGGTTAGCTCAGAAACAATCAAAATCATATGAAAAATTAAACTAATATTATTTCTACATATCCATTTTAAAATTGAGCCAGAACCTTGTAATAAAGTAGGTTTTAAAATTAAGTGACCATTCATTTACAAATACTTTCAATATACACTAATATATTGTTCACATAATTTACTTGCTCTAACAAAAACATTATCTTATAAGCAACAGGTTGGGTCCATTATTTTCCCAACCATGGATGCTCATAGGGGAGAGCAAGGGAGCACTTCCTCCTCGGGCATTCAAGGCCACAAAGGTGGCCATCAAATTAGTCGATGACGTACATCTTATCTTTGAGTTTGCCCCCTTCTGAAAAAAGTTCTAGTTCTTTGGAAGCTCATGTTTCCAACATTCACTTACAAATAAAGAACAATGTGAGTTTCATGCAAAACTATAAAACAAGGAAAGATGAGGGACACAGAGGAGATTGTGTGACACTTACTGCTGCCTCCAAGGGACTCCACTGGGGAAGGAGGGAATAAACAAAGAGACAAAAGAGGGTCAAATGCTAAAGTGCAGGAATCTTTTGGGCAAGCTATGCCAGTCAAAAGACTAGTCATGGCATATACTGTTCATTTTTAAAAATAATTTTAAAGTTTCATGTTATTTAGCTTAAAGCACATGCAATGAAATTGAGAAAAATAGGCTTTAATAAATTTTTAGAAATATTAATAGAATACATTTCATTAAAAAACTACTCTAATAAATAAATTTGGTGACTTTTACTTGACTTTTGCAATTAAGATGACAAAATGCCAAATATTCAATTTACTAAAAATGCTACGGACAATGCATCAAAATGACAGAATTTTACAATTAATTGCTTTCACAAGTGGGAATATAGACAAATATTTTAATTTATAAGTACAGATGAGCTAAAGTCGGGCTCATAATCAGTGCCATAGCAAGAGTAGTGTGGTGCTTCTGCACAAGATGCCATATGGAGGTGCCATAGTGCTCCCAATATGGCAAATAGAAAAAGAGGCACAGTCAAAATTACTTTGCACCTTGTGATAAATAGAGTTCTACAGCACTGTTCATACTTATGAAGTTTAAACCATATAGAAAGATATACTTTTTTTTCTTATCATGAAAATGCGTGAAATGTGTGTTTGCATTCTCATCAAAACAAAGCATTATTACAGAGTTACATGAATGAATGAATGGCATGAAGGCGGGTGGCTCCAGAAGAGCCCAGCACATCAACCAGAGGGCTATTGTACTACCCCGAAAAACGAAGGTCCTTAAGAAAAGAGACTAGTAGCCAAGGCAAAATTAAGCAGGCACTTGACAGGAATGTCATACAATTCCCAGGGTTCAATCACATGTCGACCCATGTGTTCGAACCTACGGGCAGAGAACACCTCACATTCACAAAGAATGTGAGTGACAGTTTCTTCGCTATAATTTTAGCCTCTGCAAGGCGAATCCTTAGTGACACCCATAATATTTAAGACAGAGTTACATAGTTTAGACCTTATATTAAAAAAAAAAAAAGATTGCAGAGATACCAATTAAATATAAAAGATGGATCTGCAAATAACTAAAGTCTTGCCTCAAGGACAAAAATACAATTTTGCTAACAAGAGATAGAAGTTTTAAAGCAGGGAACATGATTCCAAAATCATTGACAATCAACAAATATTTTAAAGCTAATGAGAATTTTATGTTCATTTTAGGTCTGTGTACAATTTTCTTTTTCCAGTAGGAAATATTTTGAAAGCCAAAGCACCATGAAAAAAAAAATTGCATAATTTTTCAAGAAACTTTGTTTAACAATATAAAATTTTAATTAGAAAAATTTGTAGAGATTTTTGGACTTGATTCTGCAAGTATAAAAAATATCTGTTTTCTCACATCTAGCATTGGGAACAAACATCTTAAATTATGAAGCATTAAAAGAGTATCTATTTTTCAGTCATTTTGATGCTTTCCAGATAATGATTTTCTTACATATAAAAATATTGGCAATTTATATTGCAACAACATATTTTTTCCTTGAACAATATATAAACTGATTATTTAAAAAGTATTTATTTAAAACGTATACTAACAGCAAAATTATTTTTTACTTATTACTCAGTCTTATATTTTACACAAATAAAAATAGTAACAAGTGAAAATCAGTAAACATTTTTATACAGAAAACAGTATAAATAAAATTTTAAATAGAGCTTAAATGCATATAACTGAGGAAATAAAAAACCATTTCATCAATGTATAATCTAAAAACTTTATTGTTGATTAGTATCATTATGTAATTAATTATGTAGTAAATTTGAAATTACTTTGAAATATCATAGGTTACAGTGAGAGAGATTTTGAACAAATAGATGAGAATTATAAATAACACTGGAGTCTGCTCGAGTCATTTGGCTCAATTGGATATATTTCCAAAGTGAGGTTAAATTGACTGACAAGTAACAACTTGGAAATCAAAGATTCCATAATGCAAAATACAAAATTAGTTGCTTTGAGAATCCCAATTTTAAGCTTGATCCGGAAAAGCCACATAGTTGGATTTACTTGATTTTGTCAGACATTTTTTTCTCACAAATATTTGAAGAATTCATACAGCAAGTATTAGAATCAGTAAAACTTATCTAAGGAAGATTCGATTCTGTTAAAAATGCATAATACAATTGAAAGCTTATTCATTTTTTTGTAACAAGCAATGATTCACCTTCAAGCTAACAGACTAACAAATTAAATTTTTATGAAATACTCATGAAACTATGCAATTTATATACTGTATATTTAATTTTAAAAGTTACCATTAAAAACGATGAACTAGAAAAATGTGGTATATAAAAGGCTGCATAAGAAATTTTAAGTCAATGACAAAGGTTGGTCAATGGTACATGGTCAATGGTTCTAAATACTGTTCAAATTATTGAAGTTAAGCAAAATTGGATGGTTAGTACTTGAGTGGGTAATCATCTAGAAATATGTGCTGTTGGTGACAGGCCGTGCAGCTAAATGGTTTGAGTACTTACATGTAAAATCAGGGTGTAAAGTCAATAATGTGCTGGGTTCAAATGCACAGTGATTCTAGACAGACAGTAATCCACCCTGCTGTGATGGGTATCTGACTACTGACACTATTAATTTCGGTGTTGTATGTTATTTTTAACAAAATTATTTTAATTGACAGCAATTTGAGCTGCACGTATCTGACCTTCAGTTGGATAAATTAAATTGCCTTTGTTTTGATGTTAGTCTCCTAGTCTTCTTGTGTAATGTTGGATAAGAAACAAAGTAACTCTAAACTACTTTCACCATTTACTTCATTCATGCGGTATAGCGAGACAGAATTTAGTTTTTAGTTATCTTAGTTCAAAACTTATGTTTAGTAAGATCAATCTAATTGGTAAGTTACCAAAGTATTAAAAACTGAACATTGGAGAATCAGGTGTGAACCAGAGAAAAACAAATTCCACAAATCAGCAATGATGTCTCACTTCCTGTGACCAAACAATTACCAGATAGATACAAGCAGGTGAGAGTTTTGAACACAGCATAATTGAACTGCAATCTTGTGATAAAATAAGTTTCTCTGAGGACAACAGAACTTTTGGTTGCAGATGATTAAAACATTTTAAATTGATTTGTAAATGTTGATTAAATACAGAGAATTTAAGAATTTGGTATGCAAATTAGAGATTGTTTTTTAAGAAGTAAGAAAAGAAACACAAAAGTCAAGTAGAACCAAAGAACTTTCACTATAAATAAAATTCATCTAACAGAAGGAAAGGTATGCCAAAGTTAAAATGTGTATTGTGTAAAAGTGCTAATAAGTGCTGAAATGCAAAATGCTAAAACTAAAGAATTTTAATGTCATAGAAATTTTATAAATTGGGAAGCAGTTATCTAGTTTAAATGTAAGATCCTAAATTACAGTTAAAAAAGGTAATATATTAAATTTGCAGCAACAGGATACAAAATATTATAAAATTTCACTTACAATATATCCCATCACAAAAATCAAAAAAGGATATTGGTAAAACAGTTACATCAGAGTATTTAATAGAAAAGGATAATTATTTAAAAGACTATGCATATTTTAATCTAATTTTAACTGATCATTTAAAGACACAATCAAGGTGAGATTTTCAATTCGAAATGATATTGCATTGCACATATAAAATCATTGCTATCACATCATTAATTAGTACTCTAATTTCAAGACTCATTTAAAAATTAGTCATACATGGAAAGCAAAGAATTATCAATTAATTAAAGCAATATTCACAGAAAAAAAATTGCAGAAAAAATATGTATGCAATTCAAAGTATTTACATTATTCTCGATTTTGAGATGGGGAGTAGGAGGGGGGGGGGGGGGGAATAAATGTTTCATTCTAAAATTGTTTCTGCAGAAAACTCATATTTTAAATCTTCTGAATTTGACTCATGCTTGCAGCAAGTTATCCAGATTTTTAGAAATTGCAAACTTTTTATGAAATTGATGAAGTAGATACATTGCTATACTATAAAAAAATTCAATTGACTTTGCGCAATTGTTAATAAAACTTACAGTAAAAATGAGTTATTTATGCAAATTTGAACTAGCTTGACTGAACTAGCTTTGACTAACTTGAAACTAGCTTACAGCTGTTTCATAACATCTTGATCTTCTTAGTGCTAAAAATGCCAGACTCAAAGTAAAAAAGAGATGACACTGTTTTTTTTCCCCCCAGAGTATGACATTTTTAGCTCTAACAAAGGGGATCAAGGGGTTCTCTGAAACAAACACTAATGTTTACTACCAAATATGGACTTAGAACACATTCGAAAGTAGAAAATATGCTGGTTGAAAGTATACCCACAAGGTTTAGAGGCAATTTATTAGAAAATATTTTAAACTACAAGTTGTTTTTTCTAAATTCAATAATTTTTTATCAATATAACATTATAAACTGATAAAGCAAAAAAAAAAGCCTCAAAGCTTTTAAACAAAATACAAATTATAAATGCACAACTTCGTTAAATATTTGAAAATATAGGATAATTACAATAAGCTAATAATCCTAAAAAGATCCTTCAGTTATCAAAAATTTAAACTTTGATGAAAAATTGAACTTGTTTCAAACTTTTAAAACTTGGAAATAATTGCAATAAGCTAATACCATGGAATGCAATTTTTCTCAGTAGGGTTGACTATATTTTCTAGTTTTTGGAGGCAGGGCAGGAACAAATTCTGTAAAAACCCTGTTTGTCGTAGATAATCTGGAGCAGTTCAAAGCAATGGGGGCAAAATATGACGTCATTGAACAGATGAATACAACATTTTATTCAAATTTGTGCATAAAGACATTTGTAAATGCCTGGTAGAGGTTGAGATGGATCTTATATGATGAAATTTGAATTGCATCTAGATCTCAAACCCTAGAAGCAGCATAAATTTAAGATCTAAATGTGAATCTGCAGATTTTTCTTAAGAGTATTATGTTATATTTTAATTGAAATTTATTTGTACTAAATATGCAAATTTATGTTTTAATTAAATAATTAAAATCCTTATATATTCATACCTGCCAACTAATTTTAACAAAAATCCTGAAAATTTCTTTAAAATACCCAGAAAAATTTTCATACACCAGTTTGTGATGTGATAAAGTAATTTAAATTCCTACATTATCACTTTAATGATGTTATTATCTCTCCATTTCATTAACATGCTTGAAACCTATATAAAACACACTATTTTCCCATATAAAACATAAAATAAACATTTTAGTTGGTAGATTTTTAAGTACAAATGCATATTTTCCCAATATTGCTAAATAGATTTTTACAAATTAATAATTAATACACTTCATATTAAAAGGAAAATGCTAACTATTGGCTGGGAAAAAAAAATTCAGTTAATTCATTGACTGGGTATTCAGCCAAGTAAAGTGAATTTTGCAAATGAGGAGGGGGGGGGGGGGGTGATTTGCGATTTGCTTATTTTCTCTTATATCAGTAGAAAATACAATGATCATAGTTTCTAGAAAAAATGAAGAGAAGTTATTGGCAGCTAGGATGTAGTAGTTGAAGTAAATTATGAGTGAACTTAAATAGCATTTAAAGTCACAATTCTCATTTCGTTATTTTTTTTAAGGGGGGGGGGGAGGGCAAAAATTTTTTTAAAGAATTTATTTGAATATGTTATATTTGATATTTGGAAAATTAATTTTAAAGATTCAAATTTATGATGTTTAATGAATGCATGAATGACAATATTTTTTAAACTTGTCTAAAAATGTTATGCAAATAACATGGTAGTCAACTTGTAGCACAATTGACATCACACACATGATCATAAAACTAGATATTATGCAAAAGCCACATATCAAACTTGTGATATTTTTACGATTCCATTACAATATTTGATCTGAATACAATACATTTCGTGAGTTGACTACATGACATTTTTAACAAAAAATTGTAAAATTTTTTAAATCTGAAAGAAAGTCACTTCTGACTACTGGAAAACTGGAAGATGGTCTAAAAATCAGAAAACTCCATGCACTTATACAGCATACTCTATGCATTTGATAATATTTAGCAAAAATTACAACTCTTTCAATATTGCTGAATCTATCTATACCATAATAGTTAATTGTTTTATACTATATAGGTAAAGCTCTTTTCTCTTTCTGTATGTTTCACCCGGTGACAAATTTAGTAAAATATCACCAATTTGATGACCATAATTTTTTTTTTTGTCAAATTGAAGAAAATGATGCCCCCCCCCCCCCCCCAAAAAAAAAAAAAAAAATTCAATATCTAAAATAAGATCATTTTAATTTCTTTGCTAATCTTTTTTGCTTTGTAGGAATTACTATTTTAATAATTGCAAAATATAGTGAGTTTCACTGATTGTGGGACATTTGGTAGTGGATGGTACATAGTAATTATATTTTTATAGAGGGTCGTATAATAATTAATAATATTGATTGGCAGAGGTTTGTATTCTATATGTATTCAGGGACATTAGGAGCCCAAGGGTTGTAGATAGGAGGATAGGAGGGATCTTTAACATAACTTTATACACCCTGACATATAACAGGCTTAAAATTTATAATTTTAATAAAAACAATTACCCCCACAAATGAAACATAATGAAGTCTTTATACAGTAGCTGATTAAATAACAAAGTGCACATATGAAATATATTGCTAATAAGATCTAGATTCAACTTCTTTACAGAAAATAATGCACCAACATTGAACGGAAAAACTATAAGTAAAAATACCTGGCTCAATCCTGTAATCTGGAGAATGCAAAACATTTTTGTTACATGAAATTCATTAAAGAAATACAAATAAAACTATCCTAAATACAGTAAGCAATTTTGAATCTAACATCTACTTAAATATTATTTTACTGGACAAAACATAGCTTAGAATAAAAATACATTTTTGATATTATATACTAAGTGGTAGTTAAATTCTAGGTATCTTAAACTTAAACAGCAAAGAAAATTCTGTTTTATAACAGGACACATACTTTCTGCCTAATAACTCGTGAGCAAGGTTTTGCTTAAACTTTATCTAAGATTTTTCCAATAAAGGAGATATTTTTATTATGCAAGATACAAACATTGGTGTGCTTTTAGATGATGGGATTACTTTTATGAAGGATTTCTAAAGAAAAATGCATAATATTTCAATAACTTGCTAAGAAAACGACAAAAACCTAGCAGATATAGTCTGCCAATGCCAACTAAGCATAGGACAGAAACCTCACCTTGCAGCTCAATGCCTCATATTTTAGTTGTCAGCTTCATAACTTCTAAATCAGCGGTTGTCAACCAGTGTTATGCACATTAGTGGTTGAGAACAGCTCAACCCAAAGATGACTGATGGTACGTGTTTATTTGCTAATATTTGATTTGTTGCACTGAAGAAAAGTTCTTTTTATGAGTATTAAAAACACTTTTACGTCATATAAACAATCTATACATGCAAAAGTGTGATTACAAAAGACAATTTTTAATACATATAAAGGGAAAGTTATATGATGCAGTAAAAAATTTAGTTTTGTAATCTTGATTGATTTACATGCTTTGAGCAGACGTGAACTCAAATCCACAACTTTTGAACTTATTTCTGTTTATGAGTTTGTGGATATAGCACACACCACTGAATTTTAAATGTAATTAAAATAATTGAATTTGAGCAAATTAAAGTAATTGAAATGAAATATGGTAAGATCCCTTTCATTGGTAACCACAAAACTATTTAGTATGATGACAGCACCAATCCATCAAAATGAAAGATAATTAATCACTAAAGCAAGGCATAGATTTTTTCAATCTATATATACTAATTGCCAAGTGTCCGTCTGTCCATCTGTCTGTCACGCTTTTTTCAGGCACTTCCCGAATAGATAGAGACTTGCAATTTGGTACACGGCTCGGTCGTTCGATAAAACCCCCTGGAAAAATCGAATTTTCTGAAAACGTTCTATAGAGGGGGTGCCCCACACCAAAACATTCGAAAAGTGAAAAGATGGGAAAGCATACTTTGCGATGAGATAGAGACTTCAAACTTGGTGTATAGGTAAATCATTCGAAAGGAAGAAAGTGTGCAATTTCAGATTTCCAATATTTTCTACTTAAGGGGGTGCCGCACACCAAAACGTTCGAAAAGTGAAATGATAGGAAAGCATGCTTTGCGATGAGATAGAGACTTCAAATTCGGTGCATGGATAAATCGTTCGAAAGGAAGAAAGTGTGCAATTTCAGATTTCCAATATTTTCTACTTAAGGGGGTGTCGCACACCAAAACGTTCGATTTACTGAATAAAAGAGAAAAGGCACCTTTAAAATTTGATAGAGGCTTAAACTTTGATATATGGGCTAATAATTTGACGAATACAGTTTTTCAAAAATGTTCGTTTAAGGGGGTGCTCCAGAGTAAAAAGTTTGAAAAGTCAATTGATAAAAAAACCATGCTTTGGAATGAGATAGAGATAACAAATTTAGTGTAAGGGAAGATAGTTTGAAAGGAAGAAAGTGTACAATTGCAGTTTCCTAATATTTTCTACTTTAGGGAGTGCCGCACACCAAAATGTTCGATTTTCGGAATAAAGGAGAAACGCTCCTTTAAAAACGTGATAGAGGCTTTATATTTGGTATATGGGCGAATCATCTCATAGAAATCACAAAAAGAATAGAGTTTTTAAAAAATGTATAGTTAAGGGGATGGGTACTCCACACAAAAGCATTCCGGCCATCCAAATAGTTGCTCAAGTCCTATGGATGAGTCGGACGGTCTGGGTCTTCAACACAAAAGCATTCGAAAGATGAAATGCTAGAAAAGCATGCTTCACGATGAGATAGAGACTTCAAATTTGGTGTACGGGTAAAAAGTTGGAACGGAAGAAAGTGCGCAATTTCAGTCTTCCAGCGTTTGCTATTGTAGGGGGTGCCGATCACTAAAATGTTCGATTTGCCGAACAAATGAAAAACGCCTCCTTTACAATGTGATAGAAGCTTGAAATTTAGCATATGGGCTAACCATTTGACAAAAAAACCAAACATGAATACAGTTTGACAAAATTGTTCATTAACGGGGTGCTACACAGAAAAACGTTCGAAAAGTGAAGTGATAGAAAAAACATGCTTCTCGATAAGATAGAGACTTCAAATTTGGTGTACGGGTAGATAGTTTGAAAGGAAGAAATCATGAAATTTCAGATTTCCAATATTTACTACCTTAAGGGGTGCCGCACACTAATATGTTCGATTTTTCGAATAAATGAGGCAAGCTTCGTTTTAAATGTGATAGAGGCTTGATATTCGGTACATGGGCCAATCATCTGATAAGAAACCCAAGACAAAGATAGTTTTTAAAAAATGTTCATTTATGGATGTGCTTCACAGAAAAAAGTTCCAAAGGAGAAATACTAATATAGGGGTGCCTCGGGATGAGAGAGACTTTAATGTGGTGTACGGGTAAATAATTCGAAAGGAAGAAATGCGGAAATTTAGTTTCCCAATATTTTCTTCTTTAGGGGGTTCTGCACACCAAAATATTCGATTTGTCTAATAAATGTGAAACGCGAATTATTAAAAAATTTATATTATTCAGGGGTTGCTTATTGCGAGACCGTTGATTTTCAACGGGTATTCGGCTAGTCATTTTCTATTATTGAGTTATAGATTTTGATATCTAAGTGAACATATAATTGATGAGGTGTGAAAGAAAGCAGCCAAAACAAAGTACACGACTATAAATAGATGAGAGTTGACGGATTATGGCAAATGTGATCACTTGCAAAATAGGACTAGTACAATTTAGTATTTAACAGTCTTATAAATTAATTTTTCAACAATAACTAAAAATTTGTAAATTGGGCACGTTGTCTAACTGAACTGAAAGCCTTTGTCAATATAAATATCCAGGAACAATTTAGATTTGTGAAAAATTACTTCTGCTGAAAATTTATTGGAAAATCTTATGTCTAAAGAAAAATTTTAATTAAATTGTTATACATGCATTTCCCGAATATTTAGCTTAATGAAGCATTATCTTACTAAAGGAAAGCAGTAATAGTTAGGCTAATTAAGTTAAAATAAAGTTTGAAATGGCTAGTCATAAACTAATGTAAAACATCTAATTCTATATCTATTCATCCATTATAACAGGGCAGGACAAACTCTATTTGCATCTACGAGTCAGACTAAAAATTTAAGGGCCAACCATGTATGTTGCAAAAGAATTCTGATGTGATTTTAATGTATCTTAACTCTAATGCACTTTTAGATAAATAATATATCAAAGATAAGATTTCTAGATAATTTCTAGATAACATAGGAAAATATAAGAGACAATTTATTAATAAAAATGCATATAAGCTTTTTTTTTAACTTGCCTTACGATCATATTTCATACCAGAATATCCACAGCACATTCTAAAAGAGTGTAATTGGTTCTGCAGCAGTGTTAAGTATTGTTAGAATATAAAGTATTGTGTCCTCAAATAGTACAATACATAATGTGCTATATCTGTGTTAAAATACATAATATTTTACATGCAGAAGTGAAAATCTTCAGAGTATTCCAACAAGCCTATTATGTAAACATGTTCTAACACGTACAATAAAAACAAATGTTTTAAGGGTTATGTTATCAGGTACTAACTATCCCGACTAGGATAGCAAGCATTTATGTTATTAGAAGGCTGGTGTACTAAGAATACATATTCATAGCATATTCAAAGACATTCGAACAGACTGTTATATGTGCAATATCACTGTTGATTGAGGTGACAAATAGATGCCAATATAATGTAGAAAGAGAACACTCTCCTTTGTTCCTGAAGAACTAATATTAAATGTGCTGTGAACATTCTGACAATAGTTGGGAAACATGTTGCATTATTTTGATAAATGCTTAAAATTTCAACAGGAGCTAGAGATCAAGTGCGTCTGCGATGATTAGTTATAATTCTGATTTTGATCACAACTGGAGGTGAAAGGTTTGAATCTATGGGAACTTGCCCTGATTGCTCTGCAAACTGAAAGTTTTTAACATGTCAAAAGTGTAAAAATAGTTATAGCCTAGCAAAAATGCTGTAAGCCATAATTAAATTCCCAGGTAGCCCAAAATTTGTCCAGCCCTGCATTACAACATTTGTGACCAGAAAAACTCATACCTGAAAGAAAATCTGATAGACAGGTATAAGTTAATAAATAATTAGAAAAAAAAATTGAAAGGTAATAAAATGTTACACCTCTAATCTAAAGATTACCAACAATAAGATCTAGTTAAAGTACTTACATGTATGTAAACACTTACATGTATGTATTTTACCTACTACATGTAAAATTTTTGGAAGCAATATACTATGTAATAAATAACTTTGTCAGGCATATTAAAGCTAACTATATGAAATCAATTTTCAGAAAAGTTGATGCAGGATTATAGAAAATACATTTGCATTACAAACTAATATAATATTTGCACTTCTAAACACAAGTAACAAAAAAGGCATGAAACACAACATACCTGTTTCACCAGTTGTAGCCACTACAGGTGTGCTTGGGGAACCTCTTCCGATTCCGTTGACCGCAATTACGTAAAATTCATACTCAGTATAGGGACTCAAATCGCGCACAGTGTAAAATAATGTCGTGATACCACTTATTTCACTATATTCTTGATTAGCCTGTTTAGGCTTATATTGTATCACATAGTAAATTATATTTTCAGAACCTATGTCATATGACCAAGATAAACGTACAGATGTAGCAGTTACATCAGAAATTCGAACATTTGTAGGTGGCCTTGGAAGAGCTACAAAAAGAAATAAACAATTAGAAAATGGAAATAATCAAACAAAGTATATTTATGCGAGTAGAAAAAAGTATAACATTTAACTTTAAACATGAGTTAACAACAAGTATTTTAAAATAAGCTGATTAGCAGGAGATGCCCTGGGCATCTTTTCTACAAACTAAGTCGTGAAGCCATATTTTATTTACTAAATGAAATTATATATTCCTAAATTTTAACTATCCTTTCCAACTGAAAATACATTTTATGAGAGTTGTCCCCACACAATATTCCTTAATAACTTAAAATTGCACAAAAAAGATGTGTAGTATATATTCAGATGCATATTCAGTTAAATCTTGATTGTTCAACATTCTCATAAAAAATTTAATTTTCTTTTCAAATTTTACAAGAAAAAAATTTGAAAAATCGGTATCATGGGTCCAAATGATTACAACTATAGAGTGTTACAATGCACTTTAAAAAATCTTTCGATTGATACCATACTTGACAATGTAACTCCCCCCCCCCCCTATTGCCCCAAAACATCATTAATATGCTTGTTAACAGCATGAAGAATTGTTGTCAGAGCTGTATGGCTGATAAAGGTGATTATACAGAGCATTAAACTAACATGTCCCCAGCTTCGAACAGTGTGAATATTGTATTTCTCTACCTTCTCCTGTGCCTACAAGTAATGTCTTTAATTTCGCTAATATAGTGACAACATTCCTCTCACATTTGATGAATCATGTATCAATAAATCACCATTTAAAAATTTCAATACATTTTCTTATTTATAATGAGAGTTACATACAGTTTTGCACATTATCTTTTAATTTTGAGTACCAATGCATATTACATTCTCGGAAAAGCATGAAAACTTAATATGCAGACTGTTAATGCTTTCTGGGACAAAGAATAAAACTTTACACCAACAAAGGTTCAATTTTGACCCTATTAAGAGATTCCAGAAAGGGTAAACTAAACATTTTGTCCGCATGAAACTGCCCCACTTAATCCTAAAGTGATTAACTTTGAGAAGAAAATATGGTTTCATGAAGAAGATTCATGAAGAAATTTTTTTTTTAATTCCAATCTTAAATTTTATATAACCATTGAGTTATGAATTTCATTCATATATGATTTTAGAATGAAAGATTAAACTAACAAAATTTAAAATCTTGGCCCAACGAGATTAAAACCACAGGGCCATGGATGCACCTTCTCCTCTCCCGTTAGGATCTGCGTACACAATCTTTATAAATTTGCATAAATACGAGCCTGTTTGTAATGAGAAATGAACAAAAAATTCGTTTGATATAAAAAAAATTATAGAAAAATTTTCCAGATCAATCGAAAATATTTTGCTGTATGAAACTAACAATTATATTGGAAATTATCCTTCATGCAAGTAAAAGACCCACTGAAAGCATCATAATAATCAATTAATTTTTGTACATAAGTTTGTTATAAGACTCTATATACATGCATAATTTCAGAGGTAAATATTCTTGCATGTGCCATTGAACAGTAGGTATGGCAAAACTTGCCAAAATACTTGAAGTTACTTACAGATATAATTACCCTAAAAATCCAAATTCAAGATTTTTGGTGAAAACAATACAGTATCAGTTACAGGCATAAGAAGGGGAAGGCTAATAACCCCATGGACCTTTCATAGTTAAAAAAATAAGCATACATTTCAAATATATTCAACTCAAAATCCTAAGAGTAAATTCTGAGCAACCTTGTATATTATACAATGTACAAGAAACTAAAATTGAAAAGTCCAGTTGCAAATAGAATTTTCTTTCAAAGATAAAAACATACCTTGTACAATAACTTGAGCAGTAGTTTCGATATTTCCTAACTTAGAGGCAGCAATGCAAGTGTAATTAGCAGATTCTGATATGTCTGTGAGCACTAAAACATTTCTCCCGATAGGAATTGTATGGTCAGGCGTTATGTCCATCAAGCCTTTTCGCCACTTGACAAAAGGCATTGGAGAACCAACTGCTACACAGGTAATGTTCAGTGCACTGCCAGGCATAACTTCATACAAGTTTTCGGGTCGTATGGAGAAGTAAGGTGGTACACGTCTCACTGTAAGAAAAAATAAAGATTAAAATGATAAATAATGCAAATACAAAAGAATGCACTAAATATGTTAATATGCAACACAAATAGTAATACAAACCAATACAAATAGTAATACAAAGCAAAACAAATAGTAATACAAATATAACAATATAAATATTAATAAGCAATACAAATAGAATAAAGAAACAATTAGAGCAATTAACTCTGTTACTCATTATAAACTGATATGAAGCATCACTCCTTTAGTATATTTCGAATGGAAAGGTTAATTGATTTGTGTTGTGTGTGATGATGGTGCCTAGGAAAATACCTAGGAAAATATTTAATATTTTTTTGGATTTTGACTTTTTTTTTTTTTTTTTTTTTTTGAATCACAGCTTTGATATATTAACAGAAAGCAGTTCATTTCATCCAAATCGAACTGCAAATGACTAAGTCATTTTAAATGAAATGTTTGAATATAACATTTTCAGCCACTCCACCTGGCGAGTGTGCGATTGGCATGAGCAATAAGCACATACTGGTATTGGCATATAATGCAAATATCAATGCACATATCTTGCAGATTTAAAATTTAAATATGTTTACACTTTCTACCGGAATTAGTTTATAATACAGCTTAAAGGGTACATATAACCAGAAGAAAAATTAAATATTGGGTTCTGTATTGAATTTTGCAGCAAGTATAGTGTTTAATAATAATTTTGTTTTATCCCCATCACATTTCCTTCATGATTTACTCTGCACCTTGCACCTAAGATAATTCACATAAAAAAATTGCTTCTAACTTGAATGAGGAAAACCAAAATGCAAATGCTGTAGTTTATATGTACAGTAGACTTCCTCTAATCTGCACAGCTTAGGACCAGAGGTTGTGTGAATTATAGAATTTTGCAGATTATAGGTCATTGCTACATAAACTAATGTGTAAAAATGAGATATTGGTTCATCTTGAATTATTTAATTAAAAATCACTCTACAATACATTTAAAGCAAAATTGGCTAATTTTATAAATTTTGTTGTTTGTTTTTAAGATTTACAAACATAGATTTTTAATCATCGCTTAAGGATTTTTGATTTAATATGTTTTCTATGAACCGTCATTATTTCTTGCTCTGTAATAAAACTCTGTTTCTGTATAAAGTCAAGGTATTTATATCCCAGAGCTAAGCCCTGCTCAAAAGTAACTTTTTCTCTTTTATCACCAGAATTAATTGTTGAGGAATTTAATACACTATTGTAATTTATTATAAATTTAACTGTTGACATCCAAAATATATTATGGATTATAGGGTTGCAGATTAATGAGAGTCCACTGTATCTGTTGATTCACTTCGAATATGCAAATAGTATAATTCAAATTATTTATTTTAATTTTATAAGAATTTTTTATGCATATATTTTTACACTATAACAAATATATCTATATTTTGTAGTCGATTTTCTGAATTCATTTCTGACAAACATTTCATATTGACTTTAAAAATAAAGACAACCAAAGTTGGTTAATTAAAATGTCTTTAATAAAAAAACACCATTAATGATGCACATAAAAATTAGATAACTAGAGCGCTTTCAGACAGAAAAGTGATCTGGTTGTGTAATTTTCATGTATGTCAATAATGATGTTTTTTTTATTAAAGACATTTTAATTAACCAACTTTGGTTATAAAGGTTTTCGCTGAATTGACAGGTTTTCCATACAATTTTATTTCATATTGAATTTAAAAATTTAGGAATTCTGTTATTTAAATTGTTTTAACCACTACTGAAATTATTTCCATAAGGGGTTGTGTTTGTGAATATACATTTTTATGACATATATTTATTATATACAAAGTTGTTAAAACATAATTTTATGTGATTTTAAAAATATTTATTATAGCAATTACAACAAAATAAAAAATAAAATAAACTATAAAAATATTTAGGGAATTTTTATTTATAACTTCTGTAAAATTATATTTGAAATATTGCGATCTTTCGTTAAGATGGACAAATTACACGTTAACATTTATGTCTGTAAAAGCAAGAGTATATTATAACAGGAACCTATAAATGTGAAGTAAAATAGTAATGAAATACATAAAGTGGAAATGAAAGCTTGTTTTCCCAAACTTTATGTAACATAATTAGAATGGATACACGCCAATTTTAATAAAATATTAAATTAAAGACAACCAATCATAGATTTAAAAATTCATTTAAACCTATGGTTGGTTGTCTTTAATTTAATAATTTATGTAACATGCTACATTGAAACCATAAAAATAGAAAATTTTAATTTAAAAATGTTATTAATACTATGTATAATTAGAAAAGAAATTATTAACATTCAAAGCATAAAGAAAATGTAATCATGCATATTACTATTTGAAAATGAAGTAGTCTTCATTTGTTTCTTCTGGCTAAACAATATTTTTTTTATGCCATTCTCAATTTTAGTCAATTAATCAAAAGTATTTTCTGGAACATCCCCCCCTAAGAATTAAATAAATGTTGTCTACCTTAATGAATGAACGGACGTATTAAGTGATGTTTATAACATACAACATCCCCATAGACCTTAAATAGGGAATCTGTATTTGTACATAATAATGAGAAATCCATCTGAAACAGGTGCAATCTCAATGAGAGTCCACTGTATAGAGATAAGTGTCAATCAGTGCTGAACATACAATAGTTCTTTATTGTTGGAAAACTCTTTCCATCTTAATTTCTTTAAATGTTCCTTTCTCATTCCTCCAAAATAAATTTATACAAAAATGTATAGATCTAGAGATCATTCAAACTGTTTATTTGTCAATTCATTGAATAATTAGTGAAACCCAAAATTTAGCTTTACTATAACTGTATTATATAAAATGAGTAAATTCAAAACATTTTCATCAATTGATAGTTTTTGTGCGGTAAATTAGGATGAACAGAAATTTAATTTGACACACACACTACTCCTTATTAAATATTTTTCTGGGAGTGATTTCGCATCAAGATTTCATCTGGCAATGATATCGCATAGTTTCACCCCAAACAGGATAATAAAATTTTCTTATTTTTCCTAATACATCATGTTAATCATTTTCATACCTCTTACAAACAATGTTGCCATTACAGACAAGGCAGATCCATGTGAATTTTCTGCCATGCATTCATAATTTCCTTGATCTTCTTCTTCAGCATCTGTTATTTGTAAAGAATCTGGAAAAAAAAATTTTTTTTTTTCATGATATAGGAAAAAAATGTGCATACACAAATATTAATGAATAATCAATTGTTCTAATATTAGAAAGGAAAGGATAACTGAAATATACTCAAATGAACAAGGTAATCACTAAAATTCAAATTATGTATTTTACTTATTTGAACTTTAAATCTGTACAAATTCAAAACATGCCCATTTTTGGAGTAAAATGCGCATAAATATTAAGGGAGAATCAATTGCTCTTATATTAAAAAAGAAATCTTAAACTTTCATTTGAGGTATATTTCATTATTTATGTGATAATGATCATGCATCTGAATGAATAATTGTTACTGATATGGGACTATACTAGGGAATCTCTTTATAATTCTTAGATTTTTGTATAAACTAATTTAAAATAACACTTTAATGCTAGGCTGTAAAAGCTCAATAAATAATATGGCAATTTTTAAGAAATATTTTAGTTTCAGAAGTTATTAGAGAGGCTGATAAAAGTATTGAAGAAAACATAGGGACAAAGAGTTGAATTAAATTATTTCTTTGAACATGCATCTATGAAACAATTTAGCCTAAAATAATTAAATTTATCAAAATATGCATTTTGATGTTATACATTTATAGAAAAAATATATGCATTTTACTCACATCTTAGACACTGTGGATTAAAGAGCAACAAAGATATGAAAAAAAAAACATCTAGCTGAAAATTTTCATAACACTTGGTATTTATTTATTCTAAATATATCCAAAATAATGGAATAGTATTTTAGGGCTCTAAATGAAATTATCTGTTGAGAATTCGAAGAATGAAAATTCATTCTATTCAAGAGCAATTGCAGTGGTATATGCTAGAAATATGGATATTGCTTTGCATTTATTTCAAAATAGTTATACTTTACTATGAATGATATAATCAGTGTTTAATTGGAGAAAACTTTATGCTACTTAATATTCTAAATAATGTTTTGCTTTAAAGCTTCTAAAATAATTTAAAAAATTTGCTTATGGACCATTCTTGCAGCCGAATCTTTTGGAACGTTAATAACATCAAAACAAAGATCCATAAAACAATATAGTTGGATGAAACTTTCTATGAATTTATCTGAAAATGACCCGACTTATTCAACAATTTGCCTGTGTTATTTTATCTGGAATGTTTCTTGAACTTAGATAAGCTTAGTCTCAAAGAATAAACAATATTTTGATCAGATTCATTATGCAATTTATGAGTTCTGAACAATGTTTCTGCTCCCCCCCTCCCCCAAAAAAAAAATTGTTCTGGGAATCTATTCTAAATTTCATGAAATTTTTAAATAAATAGCCTCAACAAAAGTTTTAACTTTCACAACTTAAAGCTCAGAAGTGTGTTTGAAAATAAGAAAAATATTAAAAGTTTTGGTGAAATATCTGTTACTAATACAATAGTGAATATCGAGGAAAAATGGACAAACTTACATCCTTGGACCAAGGAATACCTTAATATACTCATATCTAATGGTATCATGTTCTTGAGCTATTTGACAATAGATTCTGGGTCTTTTTCGACCTGGCAAGGAAGAAGGGCACTTTGGTCCTTTTCAATTCCTTGCAATTCGACTCTCGAACAAATTTTGGCCTCAAAGAATAAACAATATTTTGATCTGATTATGCAATTTATGAGTTCTGAACAATGTTTCTGCTCCCCCCCCCAATTGTTCTGGGAATCTACTCTAAATTTCATGAAATTTTTAAACAAATAGTCTCAACAAAAATTTTAACTTTCAAAATTTCAAGCTCAAAAGTGTGTTTGAAAATAAGCAAAGGATTAAAAGTTTTGATGAAATATCTGTTACTAATACACTAGTGAATATTGAGAAAAAATAGACAAACTTACATCCTTGAACCAAGGAATACCTTGATATACTCATATCTAATGGTATCATGTTCTTGAGCCATTTGACAGTAGGTTCTGGGTCTCCTTCGACCTGGCAAGGAAGAAGGGCACTTCGGCCCTTTTCAATTCCTTGCATATTCGGTTGTCGAACAAATTTTGGAAATCCGCCAGGTAATGAATCCTCTGAAAAATTGGAAATAATTTAGATTTACTATTTAGAAAAATAAAGCAGATTACTATAGAAAAGAAAAAACATATTTGATTTATATTGAATAAAATTATCCGAAAAACTACTTTGATTCAGTAAGAATTGATATTTTTAATAAGCAACTTAAAAGCTGGAAAATGGCGATACTGACAATGCAATACAGGAAGTCAGTGTTGCTAGGAAAATGGCTGCTAGATAGTGAATTTTTATATTACAAAAGCATTATTAGTGTAAGAAAATGGGAAAATATGTGTACTTTGGGGAAATTGACAATTGTCTTAACAAACATTATAATATGTATAGAAATATTTTAATATTATACTAATAAATATTTTAAAAAAACCCTTCGATTATGTTTATAAATATGTTTCTCCTACAATTTCTGAGAAAATTCTCACTTTGTAAACATAACATAATCATTATTGGAGCAGTATTGTTAGTGACACACCTGAATCATGCAAGGACAAAAGTTTCTGAATTAGAGAAAAATGTATCTGATGCTTACACGTTTATTTCTTTTTTCCACGCTATTGGTCTTCTATTCAAAAATTTCCTTTTCTGTGGGAAATGGATTTCATGATCTGGCAACATATGAAGTGTATATATTTTCAAGTAAACATTTCCAAGTATAAAAAATGCCTTTAAGCGGTGGATTTTGCAACTAGTAAAAAGGGTGAAGCACCCATAATTATCAGACCATGTTCAGCAATGAACTTAGTCAGTAATATACTGCCAATGCCATGATCCATGTCATGATATATTGTCAATGCCATAATCCAATGCCAGAATTCCATGATTTAGCAACATGTGAAGTGTCCATATTTTTCTTGTAAACATTTCTAATTATTAGAAATGCCGTCAAGTAGTGAGTTTTGTGACTAGTAAAAGGGATGGAAGACCCAGGTCACCTGACTCATCCTAGGGTATGAGCTGCTAGTTGAGTAGTAAAAGGGGTGAAGCAGCTATAATAATTATCAGACCATGTTCAGCAATGAACTCAGCCTGTGATTTATTGTCAATGTCATGACCCAATTCCAGGATTCTATAATCTGGCAACATATAAAGTGTCCATAGTTTCAAGTAAACATTTCCAAGTATTGGAAATGCTTTAAAGTGGTGGTTTTTGTGACTAGTAAAAGGGGTGAAGCATCTATAATAATAATCCGATCACATTCAGCAATGAACTCAGCCTGTTAATCACTAATTTATACTATATATCCAAATAAAAGAAAAAAAATAGTAAAGTTTTAGAGGAGTTATTGCTGAACAATGTATTAGTCAAGGTGCAACACATGCAACTTTAATCTGACCATATTTAGCAATGAATTTGGACTGTAAAACATTGATTTACATTTTATATCAAAATTGAAAAAAAAAAATCAGTCAAGTTTTAGAGAAGTTATAAGTCAGACAATGTGAAGATCAGAAATGAGGGTGTAGCATATGCAATATTTATTTGACTACCTCTAGCAACAAATTATGTCTGTAAAACACAAAATTGCACTAGATATCCAAATTTTATTTTATTGGAAAATTTATCAGTAAAGGGAACAATTTTTTCCCAACTAAATTCAGTACAAACTCAGCTTATAAAGTATTAATTTACACCACAGTGAGCAAAAAATTGTAATAATAATAATAATAATAAAAATAAAATCCCGGTAAAGTTTTACAGGAGTTATTATTGAACAAAGCATGCAGACAGACAGGCATAAAATTGAATCCATTTAAGTAAAAAGCTTAGTCATTTCACTCCCTTGCTTTAATTTATAATAACTTTATGAAATAATGCAAATATAATAAAAAGAAAAAAAAAGGCATTCAAATAAAATTTTAAGCATATTTTAAATCAATGTTTTTATAATGGAAATAGTGAAGGGAAAAAAATGTAACAAATAAGGATGTTTACAGTTTTCCATGTAGTTCATAATAAAACTCTTTCCTTATTAAAGATTTGAAAAATGTTTACTCTCGGAAAACTATGCTTACTGATGCAACTTATGCATGAATATTAAAAATCAATGATGCAGCAGATTGTTTGCTCACAAATATTGCACTTAATTCGAAGGTATATGGTTAAAAAAAGAATCATTTTGCTGATTCAGTAGTTTTTACTTCATTATTAACAAATAAATAAGCAACAATCATTGTAGTACAGAATTAAATTGACCCAATAAATGTGTTTCACATGTTACTAGCTGAAGAACTTAGCATATTTCGGATAATTTTAAGGATAAATATATGAGAATTGAAATTCTCAGGCATAAAAATATTTAATCTTATGGTGATTTATATCAAAGTTTCTGAACCTGAAAACTTGTAGAAAAGCATTTTTTCACCTTAATATATGCTTTACAGGAAAAATGCACTCCTTGTTTTGTAATATATGATTAAAAATCTAATAGCCAAAATATCAAGTATACATATATATAATTTTTTAAAGAATTAAATAAAATGAATTCAACTAAATTTAAAATAATGCCAAAGGAGATAAGTTTAGAATCCATATGTAGAGAATTGAAGGTTTGCATCTTTGTTTATGTCAGCTTTTGAATAAAATTAAATTGTTGATTTTTATTCAATTTTTCATTCCAACTAAAGTAGAAAGTGTAGAGAAGCCTAGGAGAAACAAATCTGTCCCTCTTTTGGTGAGAGTGCACATTATAAAAACGGTGTACGTTTTTTAGATATCTATTTAGAATTTCCAGAACTGTATACATTGAAGCACATGACAAGGTGAAACTTTGTGAGAAATAAGACAGACATAAGAGAAAATTGTCACTAAATGGATGAATAAGAAAATAATACTTCACAATAAAATAAATTAAAAAAATTAGATAGGAAAATTTTCATTTATTAAGAAAGGGACACAATAGAAAATTGTTCATTAGAATTCCAGTCAATGAGCAGAATAAATAATTCAATACATACTAAATAACAATTTTATAAGAAATGGAAAAGAAATGTTGACACTAAACCGTTCATTTTGATAAAATAATAAACTGTGCGGTTTCTGATAAAAGAAATTGTCTTAAATGATAAAAATATGTTTTGGATGTAGATGGTAATTAGCCACATCTTTGTTACATAATTAATTGACTAGGTAAAGTAATATGTCTGAAATTCTCCTCCAAGGTCTCATGTGCTGTATATTTAAAATTGATTTCCTTATGTTGCATCACATGAAGGTATAATTAATCAGTCACCTGCACTGCGCACATATCTTAAGTAAATGACAAATATGATAGATCATTTAAAATCAAAGTGCTTCAAATAGTAATGATAAATGCTATCCCTTAATATTATTATATTTTCCTCATATTATATAGTAATTCTTGGTTTGATATTGAGATAATCTAGATATAATTGTCTAGCATGTTTTTGGAGACCCACTTATAGTATAAATTTACAGTTCATAATGTAACAGAACTGGATTTTTTGATTTTCCCCCAACAGGGGTGCCAAGAAAATGCGGAGTTTTTAAAAGTCTTTCAGATGCCCGTATGGTGATCTAGAAGACTAAATCTTTGCACACTTATAGTATTGTCTACTGGACAGACCCTAACAAAGCCAGACTGACAAAATAGGAGGTGGTCAAAAAGCAATTTCAGCCCCCCCCCTCAGAACCTTATTGGTGACTTAAAACGCTGATACTTCATATTCTTAAAGTATCCCACTATAAATGTATGAAGACCGAACTTAGACCAAACCACCACAGACCAAACTTATCCAATTTTGGATAAAATTATTATTTTTGAAGCTAAGTGTCATACACTGTTAGACAAAATAAACTTATTAAAAATAAATGTTGCAACCTAATTTTTTTTAGAGCTTAGTTTTCCGGTTCTTGAGAGGCTTAAATCTAGTACTACAGAGGTTGCACTGTCACATTTTGCAAAATAAAATTCAATTTGGTGATTGAAAAAAAGATTGGCAGAAATTTTGACGATTATGAATTCTGCCAGTGTCAAAATCAAAATTTGGGGTATACTAATTATAATGCATACTACTACATGTCTTTTTCAAAACAATGATCTTTGAAATTTGTGAATTTATAAATAAATCAAATTTTATCGGGTGAATAGGTTGGTGAATATAATCAAAAAACCAGAGCACAAACTCTGTAGTAGTAGTATATTTTGAGTGCGGAACAGAAAAAAATATTTAATAGTAATTGTGATGAGAACAGATTGGCATTAATTCTTCTAATTCTGATATTAATCACACACAAATAATAGCACTTTAAAAGATAAAAATTTCTGAATACCTGGAAGAACATTGAGGTCGGCAAGTGCCCTAACAGGCTCTCCAACGCCGTTTTCCGCAACACATTCATAGGTTGCATCATCTCGTCCAGCTCTAACTGGTTCAATTCTAAGCACAGAACCATTAGGCATGTCCCATGCAGCATAGCGCTGTGTGGTAACCCTTTTTCCATTCTTCCGCCACTCAATTTGTGGATTTGGATTACCAACAGCAGTGCAGACAAAGACAGCGATGCCACCACTAGCAACAGTCTGATCTTGAGGGTATGTTTCAATGCGAGGAGGATCTAAAAATAAATGAATAAAGTCAAACCATTGAAATGTAATGAAATCACTCATGATTGCATTAAGTTTCCTATTCGAACTTGGGAATGAAATTCCTCGAGTTGTTCAGAGGAATTTTTCCAAACTTCAAGAGTTCTAGCATATCATAGGTCAAATAGATTGTTATAATAATTCATTAATCATTTAAAATTAACAATTTGACCTTAAAACAGCCATGAAATCAACTTTTACAAATCAAAAGAGAAACAGAAGAAGATTAAGATAAATAGAAGAAAAAAAAATCTTTTAAAAATGTTAAAATTTTTAAAAGGTTAATTCGACAAAGGGAAAAAAAAGATTTCTGCTAAAATCATGCAATTTTTTTTTCTTTTTTTTTTTTGGATTATGAGTTGAATTTGAATTTTCAGGTAACTCCAGGTCCTTATGAGCTCAATGAACTCTGTAAATATTTTTTTTGTTTTTTTTTAAGCCAGGGTATTATTAAAACAGAGTATTTTTACCATTCAGCTAAAAATTTAAGAACATATGCAATTTTAAAAGAGCAGATACATTTTTGGCAGAAAATTTTGTACTTAACTTTAAATACTTAATATTTCATAATAAAAAAAGCCTATGGGATATGCAATAGCAATAGTAAATATTTTCAGTTCTTTGTTAATAACATGTGTTATAAATTTCACAGGTTTGCAAACTAAATGCATGTACATAGTTAATATTTAATATCCAAATGCGAATTGTTCATTATAGCTGAATTTTGAGAAAAGTTTCTAGATTGTGTTATTGAATAACACTGTAAATAATATAATATACATTTGATTGCATGATTTTGTGGAAATGGAAATGCACTAGACAAGAAACAAACGAGTTGGCTGTTTCTATAAGGTGGAAAAAGAAATCTAAAATCTACAAAATGCAACATTTATAGTAACCTTTGGTTAACAATTTGTCAAAATAAATTAGCATATATAAATTATATTTTCTAATATAGGTAACAGAAATTTTGAATAACACTGTGTAAAGCAGAATATAGCTTTCACTACTACAGAAATTGTATTGTGCATTAGAAGATATCTACGCTCTACGTAATAGTTGTCAAAAGTCAAATTGAATCGAAAGGGAAAAATAAAAACATTTAACTCAATATTTAAATATTTTAGAAAAAATTAAAGTGAATTAGAATATAAATTATTCAAATGTAACAAAAATGAGATTCTTAAAGAATAGTATAGTTTAGTTAATTCTAACTAATATTCTGCATTGTTGCTTTTATTTTATAGACATTCTTGTTCCCCACTTATTCTGGTTAAAAAATAAAATAGAAGAAAAAAATTTAATTTTTGCCAAATTAATGCATTTAAAAAAAAAAAAACCATATTTATTTCACAATTAATTAAAATCATTTACATTATTAATTGGAAAATATATAACCTTATTATGTATATCAGTATTTGATTCAGAGTATAAAAAATGAAACTTTAAAATTTTTACAAGAAAAACCAGTAAAAAAATATTAATGTACAAAAATTTAAAAGACAAATTCTTTATGGAGAGCACAATTTTTCATGGTTCAAATACAGGATAAGCAATGCACAAAGTTTATATTTAAAATTAAATAGCACCAGCAAAAAACACCAAGTATAGAAATCTTTGAAGTGCAGGAAAATTTTACATACAGAATTCATTAAGAGTCAAGTAAGCATTAACTTTCACACATTATGAAAGACAGTTGAATAGTGCATATACTGTGCATAAAATAAATATTGTAAAAATTAGTAGCATGTTCCATTAAATATATTAAAATAAAAAGTAAATACACAGTATATTTATTCATCAAAAAATACACAATAAAAATAAAAATATTTAAAAAAAATATTTACTGTAGCAAATATAAATGTTCTCATTTTTTATTTGGTTCAAAAATATAATTCAGTTTTGATTTTCACATATTGGAAGATGAAAATTCACTGTCATGAGTTCAATTTTAATTAAAATAAATTAGCTGATATTCAAAGCTATGTACCATGTACTATGATATACTAATAAACATTAACATTGCTGTTTCTGCTTTTAAAATGTATATAACAAATGCAACATCCTACTAAAATATAAGGTAGCCATAATCAAAGTATCTGAAGTCAGCGCCATCAGTGAGAATCAGTGCAACAGGCAATCAAACTTAGTGTACAAGCACTACCCAGATCAAGGGGAAGAAATAAAAAAATATTCAACACCAGTGCTGCTTGAAAGAATAAAATATTGTAGATCATCAAAAAATTGAATATGTTAAACACAAGGTCATTATTTGAAGAATTTTTTTGGAATGGTGTGTGTGTGCAAAAGTTGTTGGAAATCTGATTCAGTAAGGAAAATTATATAACAACTTGGCAATCCTTGGGATGGGAGGAGGGTTGCAGACTCTTCCAGTCCCTTAAATGGCACCCCCCCCTGGTTAAACACCTAATGTGACGCCTCAAAAAATATGAGAGAAAAATTTAATAAAATTCCATAAATAAGTGCAACACTTAATCATTGTTACTTTTCTAACAACATTCTCATTTATTTGAAAGCCTGATGTATTCATTTCTTGTTACACATATCCACCTACCTCTTAGTGAATATATAATAATAATTATTTTTTTTTATTGAAAATACTATAATTTTCTCATTTTCTAAATGGTGTTTATGTTAAGTTTGTTTTATTTTATCCAGCGATTCTCTCTATAGCTGATGCTGAATAGGGATATTTTAATTATGGTCATCTTTTATTTAGAGTATCAGTAAAACACCACCGAAAATAAATATGTGTGCAATTTTGCAATATTTGAAATGAAATGCTTCCTAGCATACTCTCGCAACTTACTTGTTAAATATTTGACGTATTCTCTTTGCACATAATCTCCTGAAAACGACACTAGTGATTAATAAACTACTCCATGGAAGCTACATATACAAATGTACCAATTTACTGCATATTGTACATGAGATACGTACAGTGAAACCTTGTTAAAGTAACCACCAGTGGGATTGAGATATGATGGCGGTCACTACACTTGGTAAGAATTGATCATTAGTAACATATTGCAACCAGCGGTTCTTACATAATATGGCTACTTTACTTTAGGTGGTCAGCATACCAAGGTGATCATTTTACTAGGTTTTACTGTAGAATTAATTAAAGTTGATGATCAGTTATCCTTGACAGATTATATAATTTTGGTAAAAAATTTTTTTCCCACAACGAGGGTATAATCCAAATGTTACAATTTACAAAACTTGACCTAAAGCTTTATATATTTTACTTAGAATAATGGTTAGCAATCTTTTCCATCTGGTAGCACAGGGATCGACAACCGGAAGCCAGCATGTGGCCCTTGACAAAGTTTTATGCGTCTCACGACTAATCTTTTGTAGTAACATTTTATATGGTCTGAAAGTACCAATAAAAAAAATTGTCAATTTGAAATTTTAATGTTAACGCTTTTTATAGTTTTGTGTACTTTTATTTTAACGCTTTCTACTTTAAATAAGACATATTTAAATATTGTTTTATTTATGAGAATTTTAAAATGTGCATCATTTTTTTGATTAAATCTGAAAGGGTTTTTGATATTCAGGAAAGTTATCAATACTTTTATTAAGTGTGCAGGTGTCACATTTAATGACTACTAGCCATTTTAATATCACAAAGTGCTGGTGGAAATGCAGGGTCCGACTAAGCATTCAACTCCCCATGACTGAAAATTTGCGAAACTTCCCCATTTGAATGAAATAAAACTAAGACTGTGAAATCTTTATAATTTTCCATATTATATTGATAATGTGTTTTAATAAGTAAAAATTACACTTTTACTATTTTTGTTGTCAAATATATATAAATGTGCACGCTGCATAAATTCTGAAATTATCACATGTTAAATACTATTTAAAATTGCACACAATTACTATATCTTCGATACTCAAAAACAGAAATTATGGATCAAAGTGTAACCTTTTATATAAAAATAAATAAATAGATAGCAAGTTTTATAATATGCATAAGAATTTTTGCAATGGAAATGCGGTTATTAAATTTAATCCCAGCTACGTTGCAACCTTCAGTGTACATGGGACCATTTCCAGATTTTTACAGTCACACAACTTTGAAAAAAATTGCTAAAATAGTAAAATTTTCCAATTTTTTTTAATTAAAATATATAGTAAAAAATGTTATACAACAGATAAAAAAATATGCATACATCATTGAGCACAAATTAATATAAACGTAGCATACATATGTTTTGAGAATATATTAGATCCCCTTCAATTCATGTTAAAAAGACCAACGAACCCAAAGCCAAAAATGATAAAATAAGCAATATATAAACAATTATATAAAATGGCAACTGTAAGAAAAGGGTTATTGAAATGTCATCAAATGGAAAATAGTTTTAAATATCACTAAAGAATTAAATAATGGCCAAATTTGATAGTTATGCTTTTTATTTTAATTCAGAGCATATTTTCCATCAACATATCCAAACAGTATTTGGTTATTTCTTTATATAATATTACCCATGGCAAATTACCAAACGATTGTCCATTATTCCCAAGGTGTAGATAAATTTTCATAACATGATTTAAAATAATTTTCACATTGCCATTGCTATAAAGTCTCCCTAACACTCAGTTCAAATTACCTGAGGTTTTTCGCATATGTGGCCTATTCTATGCTTTCAGAGGCAAAATGCAGCCCCTATGTATAAAAAGGTTGCCAACCCCTGTAATGTAACATAGGAAATTTTTCATGCCATACAAAGAGGAAATTCTTTTGGTTAAACTTGGAATATATTAGAATGTTCCTTGAACAATACTACATTGCCCGAAAAATGTATATTTATTCAATTTTAATGTACAAGAAAATTTTTTTGTTTGAAAAATCTTTTCAATTTTCCTTTTATGTTATTAGATTCATTTTAATCATGAATTCATTTATGATGAATGATATAATTGTATATATATTAAACACATCTGTTTATTTATATTTTGTTACTGCCATAAGATCCTTATATGTATCTCATGTAATTTTTTATTCTGCCATTTTACAATTAGATCTAAGATTTTTATGATTTTACATTTTTTTTATGCAATATACTAAGATGATTTAAGTATTTTTGTTAAGGTATTTTGTAATTTTACATGGTATGGCATTTTTTTTTCATGTCACAATATTTTGCTATTTTTGAGTAATTTTTTCACAAATTTTGGTATTTTCAATAAAAAGGGCCTCTTTAGTGGGATTTCTCTCCTCTGAAAGCTAGAAGCAAGAATGAGAAAATAGGGGGAGTGCTTGTGTAACGTTTGGAACATTACAATTCTGGGCTGATAAAATAAAAAATTCCAGTTTGCAAGATACTATGGATGCTATGGTTAGTATTGGGTGCAAGGATAACTGACCCTCATTTAAAAAAAAAAAATATTTCATAATATACTACTTTTAAATTGATAATACTGTCTGTTCTGAAAGTATCATAACAAATAACAAGTCGATATAGAAGCGGTAAATTTTGAATTATTTGAGGATGTTTTGAAATAGATAAAATATAAAACATTTGAATTAAAACATATTATTAAAGAAGTATTATTAAAGAAAGACAAAATTTCATATGGAAAATCTTTCATGTTACATAATATAAGATATTTGTGTGCCTGTCTGGGTATGTTGCCTGCAGCGAAAACTTGAAGCATCAGATAATGGCGATATTTATTATAGAGGGCCTTCACATCTCCGTATAATGCACCTTGGTAAGATTTATTAAAAATTTGAATTCGTTTAGAAATTATGAACATCTAAAGCTGAAAATCCATCGAATTGCGACATCAATTTCATTTTTATTCCAGGCAGATGATAAAAGATAAAACTGTCTGCGAACAATATCTCAGAAGACAATTTTGAGTGTTATTTTATTTGCTAACTTCTAAATTCATGAATTTAAAAGATAAAATGCCAAGATTCAGAATATATAATTATTTCAGTGTTATAAGTATTCTCTGAAAATTTTACTTGAATCAGATAAAAAAATAATTGTTACTCAGTGAGTTTTCAAATTTTATTTCTGAGGTAAAGAAACTTACTCTTTTTTTTAATACCTGGCATTGCTTGGGATTTAAGATGGAAACCTATGAACAAGTAACCATTGCCTAAATACTGCATATAACACTATTTAATTAAATAAATAAATAAAAAAATTCTGCTTAGCAACAGATGCAAAATTAAATAATCATCTCTCTAAAAGCACTGTGTCAGTATGTCAGAGCACCAAATGTAACCCCGAGGGCTGAAAAAACTCATGCATACTAATTCGACCATGCTGAATCTAAATCTGAAATCCATTTTTCAAATTAACCATTGGATCTGGAGAAATAGCCTCTCAAATTTTGGTCATTCTTGCTATTTTTATGTTTATAATCTCAGGCCGAAGGTGTTGTCACAACATAAGGGAATTACATGGTCATGAGACTTTAATGTTTAAAGAAATAAAAGTAAAACTGAATCCAGCTTATGGAGTTAGATAAAAGACCACCTCCATGATTCGGCTGAATAGGAAAGTTAATGAGAGATCATCTCAATTGAAAAATTCAGAATATAAATATTTAAACCATGAAGTTGCCTCCTGCTTCATCTTCAAGTTCATACTTTAAACAATGCAATTATTGCAATTTTTGTTTATAGATAGATTGTTTGGAACTGAATTGTATGACTATTAGAGAGAGTTAGTTTCTTTTCTTATATGGTATGACCAGAAATTGAAAACTTGAGATAAAAAGTTCGAGGAATTTATTAAACTTGATAAATTTGTTCGTTACATGGGAGCGTAAATTAATTGCATTATGTTAGGGGCTGGTACAGTATGTGTGTTTTGATAGAGTTGTATAAGAAATAGTAATATTGAATGGGAGGGGTGTATGGCTCATATGTGACTGTGGATATTAGGAGCCGATGGGAAGGTCGGCAGGAGCTGATGTCTGTCTGTTCTTGTTTCCCATGCATGGCTGTACCGTACTTGGCTGGGCATAGTGTATGAAGCATGCAGACTTTGCTGGTTTTACTAGAAACGCATACTTGCAACATTTTAAAATGTAAGTATACTTTTTAATTATTTCAAAACTAACTCAGATAATTCAAAATGTTGCTCCACAGTAATGTAGTGCCTAGGAAAATCATTAAGCACCCAATAACTTTGTAAGTAAAGGTCCAGGAGTGTACATATTTGGTCTATCTGTAGTACAGCGACCATACCCAATCAAATAAAAGGAATTGCAGTGACACAAGCGGATAATTTAAAAAGTTAGGAAAATGGTCTTGGCAACAAAGTGAGACAGAAGAAAAATATAAATTATAAAATTGTAGAGCAGTGTTTTCGGTGGAACCCTTGGTGTTATGTGACAGTATTCTAGGAATACTGCAACGTGATAGTTTCTTGTAAATTTTCATAAAAATAAAAGAATTTGGATACATCATTTGGACCGCGTTGCACTTTTTCTTATTTTGGTGTTCTGCTATCAAATTAAATTTCAAAAAGGGTTCTGTGACACAAAATGTTTGAAAAACACTGTTGTAGAGGATTATCTAATTAGTAGCAATTGACATCAGGAATGCATGAAACACATGTATGGACGGGAATAAATACCTGTCAGAAAATCATCATTAAGGACTGTAACACAGCGAAACTTGCAATGTCAAAGTACCGTAGCATATTTTTTCTCGAATTCAAATTTACATTATTGATGCTGAAGGGCTTTTTGAATAGGCTGTACATTAGATTCCCATGCGTGAAAATACTGTTTATCTTAGGATTTCTGAATAGAACAGTCATCCCCCAATTATTATATTATGTGAAGTAATGGCCTTTTGTAACAGTTTTATTATCAACTAGCAGTATACCTGTTCTTTGTATGGAATATACTTCAAATTCATAATTTGAGGTGAACTACTTTGAGTCTTTCTTCTTGAAATTTTATAACAATTCTAATAAAAAACAAAAAGGTGAGTTCTCCTGTTCTGAGACAATAAAAAGATAAATAAAAGAGCAACTTGGAATTTTTCTCATATAGATAGCAGATAAACTAGAAGATAAACTAGAAGTTACTTGTAATAGCAGATAAACTAGAAGTTATTCAGGATTTAAAATAGGTGCAAATTCCTGTAGTATTTATTCTAAATGATATTGTCATTCAAAACATTCTATCAAAATATTTAATTTAATTCTGGTAAAAAGAAGTATAAGAATCTGTATTCTCGTTCTATGAAATTATCTTCACAGGCAAATCTGAAGAATAAAACACTAAAACATACCAAAATGAAAGTGATAAAATCGTATTAGAAGATACACTCATACCATTTTTACTCTATTTCAAGAACTAGCTAAATACAATATATGAGTTTGAAAATCTTTGCAAAAAAAATAAATCAGATGATGTAAAAAAATTGAAAATATCAACAATTCCCGTAATCTTGAAACAGGAAGGCCGTAATTGATATAATCCAGCCAAAAATGCAATACAGCTTAACTATAAAATTTATATTTATATACATTTCTTTATTATTGAAATCGGAAAAAAAATTAATAAAAATCGTCTGCCTTATAAACACATTTGATTTAATAACATTGCTAAGTAACATGATATAATTTTCTTCAAATACATTTGCTGAAAAAATATCGTCTGCATAATGCTATTTCTATAAAAGTTTTAATTGTGCGTTATCTATATAAATAAAATTGAAAATCTGTCCCGTCATCACGGGAGAACGGCTCAACCGAATTTGATGAAATTTGGTGGGTAGCCTAGAAATAGCCCCACTTAAAATTTAGTCCATGTTTTGAGTTTCTACGACCAGTGGTTCTCGAGATATTAGTAAAAAACGAAATTTTCGTTTGTCTCATCATCACGGAAAAACGGCTGAACTGAATTTAATGAAATTTTGTGGATATCCTTGAAATAGCTCCCCATAAATTTAGTCCAAGTTTCGCGTTTCTAAGACCAGGGGTTGTCGAGATATTAATGAAAAACGGAACTTTTTCTTAGGAGTTCTACTCTCCAACTCCGTGGTTTATCCAAACGGAAAGGATGAAAATCGTTTGTGAAATGCAATAAAACTTTATTTCCGAGTTTGGTGCAGGACTTTTGCATTAATTAGTCACTATCGGGAAAACACGGATTGTTTGAAACATGAATTTAAATGGAAAAATCTACCTCCATGGTTTATCTTTCACAAGCTTTTACTCAACAATGTATAAAGAAATCAAAATGGCTATTTAATTTCGCATTTTATGAGGAAGATTCTATCTTATTCTTATATCATGTTGCTCGGCAACGGAATGAAATTAAATGTGTTGTTAATATTTATTATTATTTTTTCTATTTGAATAATAAATAAATGGATGTAAAAATATATTTTTTAAATGAACGGTTTGACTATTCTTTTAATTATATAAATTGCGGACTGCGTACATCACTTTCATTTATTTTAGCAAAGAGGTTTCAAGCTCATATATTGTGTTTAGCTAATAAACTCATATATTGTGTCTACCCAATAAATTCATTTAGCTGATTGTTGAAGCAGAAAAAGAGTAGAACGGGTGTATCTTATAATACAATTTTAGTGTTTTCATTTAGTATATACAAACGGGATCAGGATATTTTATTCTTCAGATCTGCAAATTCTGAGCTACGAATTTAGCGGAATATCTCTAAATAACTTTCTAACTTTCCTTAAACTTTACCAAATTAGCGGAAATTTTCCAAATTTATAAAAATGACGCAAATCAATGATTCGTTTTTTTAGAATAGAGTACTGAAATTATGTTTCGGTAGCATTTGTCGGTCAGTCCACATCCATCCTACTTAGTAACACATTTAACGAATTTTTTTAATATCACCAAATTGATAAAAATATTTGTCAATCCATAAAAATATCATGGAATTGATAAAATCGCGCGTAATAAATGACATTGTGTTTTGTTAGGGGATAGTATTGTGATGATGTCTCGTCAATTTGTCGCAAAATGGGACTATCAGTTGTACAGTCCCACTTGGCGATAAATTTGGCGATTTTTTAAGTTATCGCTAAATTGATTAAAATGTCGCCAAACCTTCCATGGAGATCGCATTATTCAGACGATATGATTCCCATCAATTTATTTGAAGCAAATGATATCATGTCGCTTAGGAACGGATTCAATGTGTTATGCGGCATACGATTTTATATTAAATCTTTTCCGATTTGAATAATAAAGATATGTATATAAAATAAATTTCATTGGCATTGCATTTTTGACTGGATAATATCAATTACGGTCTTCAGGTTTAAACATTATTATTATTGATATTTTCGGGGACTGTTGATTCAGGGATTATTGATTGATATTTTCAAGTTATTATGCCATTGTTTTATTATGACGAAAACTGTTGAGACTCATAGTACGTTGTACGAGTAATCTTCTACAAATGCATTATATTTTCTAATCTACGAGAATATAAGTAGTACAGGTATATTGGCATATATTTTGATATATATTGGCATATATTGGAATCAATTACGACCTTCTGGTATAAAGATTACGGGGATTATTGATATTTTCAATTTATTACGTCATCTCTTTTATTTTGGCAAATATTTTTGAGACTCATATTGTAATACGGGTAATCTTCTACTAACACACTGGCATATTTTCTAATCTGCGACAATATAAGTAGTACGGGGTTGCATATATGAATTCAATTCCTTTTGTTTTGTAAATTTGCATACAAAACGGGCCAGGATGTTTTATTCTTCAGATCTGCCCGTGAAGATAATTTTGCATAGTGAGAACAGATAATCTTAAACTTCTCTTTATGAGCAATAAATTTAATATTTTAACAGAATTTGCACATGATTGCGAATTATAAGTTTCTTTATATTATATACTCCTTACGAAGAACGGGTACTAGTTTTTTAATATATCTCGAACACTCCTGGTCCCAGAAACTCAAAACATGGACTAAATTTTAAGTGAAGCTATTCCAAAAGGCTACCCATAAAATTTCATAAAATTCGGTGCAGCCGTTCTTCTGTGATGATGAGACAAACAAACAAACATACATACATACAGATAGATGGATTTTCAATTTTATTTATTTAGATTCCTACGCAGTAGACAATGCTCTACAACTATGTATTTGGAATTTTTTGTCTTCCTCGCTTTGTTGCCGAGTTCGCTAGCTTAACTTTTTTTAATTTTCCGCTAGGGAAGCTGCAATCCCTTTTATTTGATCCGGCATGGTCACTTTACTATATATAGACCTAACATGTAAACTCATTGACCTTTCCTTAAAAAGTTATTGGGGTGCTTAATGATTTTTCTAAGAACCTTGATAGATGTTTAAAGATAAAAAATAATAGTTGGAATCTTTTATTACAAATGTACAGTAATGAGAAATCTAAATGTTAAATACTAAATTTTGTTAGAAGATAGTTCACAAAAACAGTTCTCGAAGGACAACAAACAGTTTTTTTTCCAGTCTTAAGATGTTTAATAATAAGTAATGCATACATCTTTTTTATACAATTTACTAGAAATGTTGAAGCTTAAAATACAGCTTCGGAAAAATGTAACAATAGAAACTATATAGTTAATCATAAACTAAATGACTATATACATAATTATAATATAATATAATAAAAATTAAGATAAAAAGAATAATTAAACTGCCACCAAAAGTTCTACCTTCAATTTTGAAATTTCCCTCGAGGCTATATAACTTTTAAATGTGAATTGAATTAATTGCAAATCCTGTAATATTTTGTACAGCAACTTTCTACTTGCTTAACAGGAATGGGGAGAATCAGAAGTTTTTAGAGAAGTGCAAAAGATAAAGATAAAATTCCTACGCAAATTACATTACAAAAACTTGGAATACAATCATGAATATTCAGCGGATTTTCGAAGCAAATAAAACAGATTTCTAAAGCATACACACAAAAAAAAAGTGCTAAAAGACGGGATAAAATGGTAAATAAGTATACGATTTTTGAAGCGCAAAAAACAGAAAATTTCTAACGCGCAAAAAGGACATATAAAATCGCAAATAAGCAGACAATTTTCGAAGAACGAGAAACAGAAGATTTCGGAAGCGAAAGAAGGGGAAATAAAATCGTAAATAAGCATACGATTTTTGAAGCGCAAGAAACGCAAAATTTCTGACGTGCAAAAAGGAGAAATAAAATTGTAAATAAGCAGAGGATTCTCGAAGCACGATAAGCAGTAGATTTCGAAAGCGCAAGAAGGGAAAATAAAATGGTAAACAAGTATACGATTTTTGAGGTGCGAGAAACGGAAAATTTCTAAAGCGTAAAAAGGAGAAATAAAATCACAAATAAGCAGACGATTTTTGAAGCACGAGAAACAGTGGATTTCGAAAGCGCTAGAAGGCGAAATAAAATGGTAAATAAGCATACGATTTTTGAAACGCAAGAAACGGAAAATTTCTAAAGTACAAATGCAGAAATAAAATCGCAAATAAACATAAGAAAACACAAGATACGGTAGAGTTCCTAGGCGCAAAAATGGATTGATTCATTTATTGAAAACTCCTACTCGAAATCGAAAACGATCACAGTTATTAAAAGAAAAGACAAAGTCACAGTTATTAAAAGAAAAGAAAAAGCCATAGTTATTAAATAAAGTTTTGGAAGTAGTCGTGATCGAGTTTAATGGGCATATGATAAAACTGGGTAAAAGGACTAGGACCAGATTATTATTTTGTAGGCCCCAGGAGAATAGTTAATCCTAGAGTGTTGGGGTTGATCTTATTATTTTTATCGTCACAAATTACGTATACAACAAGTATTTAATTGATACATTTGAGCATACGTAGTCTTTTATTTTAGATTTTAATGATTTTGCTGCAGCAGGTGCAATGTTTCTGTCGGCGATTTCATGGGCGCTAATGCCTGCAAAGGGGGATCGAACTATTTGGGATGGACGCTGTCCCACCCGTAAGAAAATGTTAAATGTATAATATAATGTTATATATTAAAACTTTTTTTAATCGATTTTTGCTCATTTCAACGTCCACCGTCCCCTTAAAAAAAACTTTGGATGACTAAGTAGTGCTTTACTTCATGATTAGGCACATTAAACCAATTCCAATTACAAGAAAAATCGCGTCCTCGGTAATAGTTTCAGCCTCACGCAACCAGTATCGATTCGAGGACGAATCGTCATTAGAACAGCGTGCTCGTACTGATTACTGAATTTTAAAATACCACCGAAATCGATAACACTAAATAAAGAGCAGAATAAGTGAAAGCATTGGGAATACGAATCAAGACCACAGCTTTCCAGCAAGAGTGGTGCAGCGGCGCATTTATGAGAGGTGCTGAAAAATTTCTAACAAATCTTTTAAGGACCGCATTGTGAATCTACATTTTTAGTTATTTTTTGTCAAAAATACCCCCCCCCCCCCTCCCAAACTCTCCCAAGTAAAATACGCCGCTGGGTACACACACTGCGCAGGCAGAAACATTAGCAAAGACGCTGTAGTATGTCGGCGTACAAATGCAAGATATAAAATTTTCTATACAAGCAGAAGAAGCTTGTATGCAGCCAAATTGCTGAAAAATAAATTTGCAATTTTGCGGCCAACATCGCTCGTTAGCACGGTGCAGGCGATGAAACGATCAGTGAGCAAGCACAAAACTCCTTAAAGAAAGGGTTTCAGAATTTTTTTGGTTAAAATATTCACTGCAAACCCAGTAACAACGCAGAGCATTATTTTAGCTCCGTCCCTCGTTAACAAAATTATAAGCGTTCAGGATTACAGTGAAGGGATTTTTGCCCTACAAAAAATGGCGTTGCATAACAGCAAGAAAGTTCTGGGCTGATCACCCATTACCACTCACGGACCATTTCTTGCTAATAATGCAATGCTCTGTTATAGGGCAAAACTCACTTTACTATTAATCTGCTTCGAGTGTTTTCTGATACTTTTGTTTTAGAGATTATGTACATAAATACTTTCTCATATTTTATTGTGTTCCAACCGGTGTTTGAAAAATCCGTGAAGTTGATTTATTTCATACAAGAGGGCTGATTTAATCCAGATCTAGAGTTTATACCTGTAGTTAGTTGACTTTGAACGAACTTCCATGCATGCTCAACAGGCTACCTTAACCTCTGCCGGGGCCCCTTAAGCTAAATTACATGCTAGGATCCCCATAAAATGTTTATAGTAGAGATGGATATATTGAACACGAAAAATTGACCCCCAAAGTTCCGTCCGCAATATTTGCTACTTTGTCTATGGATAAAAAAAGTCCTGACCCTCAGAAACTCTTGTACTCGGGTTTAGAACCGGGTACCATGGAAAGCTTAACTAATGTAACTTTAAATTATCAGAAGCAGGGACAAATATTATACTTATATTACTTTAAAGTAAAAAATCTGATGTGGGCAGCACATGACTTTCCCTGCAGACTCATCCCAGGTAGCACAAATACGTAATTCTTACGTATCAAGCAATACGTAATCTTTACGTGTCAGGCCATACGTAATTATTACGCAAAAATGGTACGTTAGAATACGGTATACCAACCGTTATAAAAAAGGTTATTATTACGTATCCTTATACATTATTATTACGTATCCTTATACGTTAATATTACGTATATTCACATACGTTATTATTACGTATATGCACATACGTGTTTATTACGTATCCATATACGTTATTATTACGTATATCCACATACGTTATTATTACGTATACCCACATACATTATTATTACGTATCTACATACGTGTATATTACGTATCCACATACGTTATTATTATGTATATCCACATGTGTTATTATTACGTATCCAGATACATGTTAATTACGTATCACATACGTGTATATTACGTATATCCACATACGTTATTATTACGTATCCAGATACATGTTTATTACATATCATATACGTGTATATTACGTATATTCACATACGTGTTTCTTACGTATATCCACATACATGTTTATAACGTGTTCCCATATGTATTTATGCGTTCCCATACGCATTTATAATGTATTCCCATACATATTTATATTGTGTTTCTACATGTATTTATTACATGTTTATATTGTGTTTCTACACGTATTTATTACGTGTTTATATTGTGTTTCTACACGTATTTATTATGTGTTTATATACATATTTATCACACATTGGACAACTCTACAGAATAGTGCATGTTGCAGACATGATATTTACAAAGTTTTATGCATCTTTGTAAAACAAACATATTGAGTCAGGTGAATATATTTTTATAATAGATGTCAAATTTTCAGATTGTGTTGATTTCAATAATGTACTTGAATTTATAAATTTGAAATCAACACAATCTGAAACAGTATCTTTAAAATTTAAAATACATTCATCTAAATCATATTTTTACAAAGATACAATATATCAAATGTGTCATATATGCAAAATTCACAATACTATAGAATCACTCTGTTCATATGTAATAAAATTTTTATTTTAATTTAT
Source organism: Amaurobius ferox (assembly GCA_951213105.1). NCBI lineage: Eukaryota > Metazoa > Arthropoda > Arachnida > Araneae > Amaurobiidae > Amaurobius > Amaurobius ferox. The sequence continues at coordinate 89,614,199 of OX578150.1, forward strand.
ATTATATATTGTTAATACAATAATTTTAATGCAAAAATGTTTTTTTCCTTTATTTTCAGTTTATATTTAAATATATTTTTAATTCTAATTATTTCTAAATATTGCAAAAATTATAATCTACTACATTATGAAATATAATTTTAAATCTAAAAGATAAGCTATTTTAAATTGAAAATAACTTAAAAATACAGAATAAAATTTTGGGATATATTAAAACACATAATACTTAAAACATTTTTGCAATTTTTAAAGAGTTAATTTTTTAAAAGTAAACTTCAATACTAAAAATATATAAAAAAAACAATATTAATAATATTGTAATTAAGTTTATAGGCTATTTTAAATTACAATTATAGGCTATTTTAAATTTTAATTTAGCATGCTAAAACTACACATCTCTGATCAATGGTGGTATCATGCAACTGTGATGATTTTTAAGAGTGAAAACAGTGAGTAAGGGCACAGAGCCCAAGTAGAACATGTTTCTAGATACACAGAACACAAACTGTTTCACAATTATTTCTAAAAATTGCAAAAATTATAATCTACTACATTATGAAATATAATGTGTTTAATGTTTTTAAAAAAATTCCCAGAATTGTGTTTTTATTTCTTGTACGTATCATGTTTATTTTCTTTTAAGTATAAGGCTTTTTTAACTTCTTCCAGGTATTTTTTTTTATTTTCTTAAAAGTATCAAATTATTTTAATTTAGTATTGTGTTTTTTAACATTTCACCCCAGTATCAACTTTTTTTTAAAATTTGTCCTAAGTAGCATATTATTTTAAAATTTCTTCCTAGTATATATTTTTTTTTAATTCTTCCAAATCATGTATTTAAAAAAATTATACCGAAATATCGTTTTTTAAATGCTTATAAATGAGACTTACTATTTAACCTAGAGAGCTTAAATTAGTGTTATTTTCTTTTGCTTTTAATGAGTCTTAATTTGATATATAACATGACTATGCTATTTCAAATTTGAATTTTTTGAAAAGCTTCAAATTTTTTTTTTTAAATCTCAAAAACACCCCTTTTAATTTTTTTGAAAAAAAATATATGCTTTATGGACTACTTGTATGCCAAGTTTCATAATGGGAAGCCAATGGGTTCCTATGAAAATTATTTTTTTTTTGTATTAAACTATAAGTGAAATTAGCTAAATTACAAAAAATTTAATTTCCATAGGAACCCCTTAACGACCGACTATGAAATTTGGCACACAAATAGTCCCTTAATGTCTTTAATAAAAGTAAATAACTGAAAATCTAAAAGCCCCCAAAATCTGAAATTTTACAGTTTTTGTAAACTTTACTGGTACTATCACTGTACCAAAAATGATCGATTTCTGAGGTATCAAGGTTCAAACCATTAATTGATTTGACACGGAATAACATATACTTAGTACATAACTCATTAACCAGTTGTTTCAAACATTCAGCCCACATATGTTCTTTTCAATTTTAACAATTTGCTACACACTTAATATTTCACATATGTCACTCAAAATTTAATTTTGTATTTACAATCAGTTACAAAACGTTACTTTTCAAGAACTTTTAAAATAAGTACTTCTCCAAACAAGTGAAGACAATTTCATCTCTTCCTTGCTCAAGAGTACAAACTCTCCCAGTTGCAGTATCAGGCTCTACTTTTTGCGAAATGGTCTCACCTAGCACATTCAAATATTCAATACGTCACTTGGTTGAGGATAAAAGAAAGAAGAAGGTCCTTTAGGATGTAGGAAGCTAACTATATAGTCGCTCGTCTTTTCAAGAATACATGCAAGCTACCAAGATCCTTTATAGAGTATAGTGACAAATCCAGATTCAATTTTTGCTTAATTAGTTGGTGTAATATAGTCTAATGCTGTCACACGTTCAGTAAATTGGTGTTCACTACAGTAATTATGCTTAACATGAAGTATATTTTCAGAAATTGGGTAGAAAGAATGAAGTTTTTGAGTACCCATGATTGCCTTAAAGTCATTCAACTGTGGCGACAGTATTTCTTTAACTTCTTCATACTCATCAACTGTGCTGTACTCAAAAACTTCATTCTTTTTACCCAATTTCTGAAAATTGGCTTCTTGTTAAGCATTATTACTGTAGTGAACACCGGTTTACTGAACGTGTTACAGCATTCGACTATATTACACAAACTAATTTAGTAAAAATTGAATCTGGATTTGGCACTATATAGTCTATAAAGGATCTTTGTGGCTTGCATGTATTCTTGAGAAGAATAATGTTACGAGCGACTATAAAGTAAGCTTCCTACATCCTAAGGGACCTTTTCTTACTTTCATCCTCAACCGAGTGACGTATTGAATGTGCCAGGTGAGACCATTTTGCAAAAAGTAGAGCCTGTTACTGCAACTGGGAGAGTTTGTACTCTTGAGCAAGGAAGAAATGAAATTATCTTCACTCAGTTTGGAGAAGAACTTATTTTAAAAGTTCTTGAACGTTTTGTAATTATAATTGTAAATATAAAATTATATTGAGTGGCATGTGAAATATCAGGGTGGCCACTCTTCAGACACATTGAAATTCCCTGACTTTTCCAGGTGAATTGAAAAGAAATTCCAGACCAGTAATTTTAACATAAAATGCGTGCACATCCCTATTTAGTTACAAATTTGATTAAAGAATCTTAACAATTACTCCACTATTAAAAAAAAAGTTATATTAAATCAGGAGAAAAAAATACACATTTTTTGTTTTTACAAATAAATTTTGACATTTTTAATAAAAAATACATGTAAATGCAGCAAAATTGAACTACTGAAATATTTAAAAGAATTTAATGTTTTTTTTCCCTGAAGAAATAAAAAGAAATAGTCTAAACTGATGTCCTTAAATATGGGCATTGCAAATTGTTCACAATGACAGACATTAAAGATATGCAAAAACTACACTGTAACAAGCTACAGCCATTGAATAATTAATGTCAATTCAGCAATGTCAAAAGAATGTCATTAAAATAGAAAAAATATTGTAAAATGTATATAATATTCTTGGCAACAGTTGTCCAAAATGGAGCACAAACTCTGCATTTTTGTTTTTATACGGAATCAAATGGACACATGGCAGCCTTTATTTAGAAGTTACGAGTACAGCATAATACTTGGCGAAATTTTTCGAAAATGGCATACAAACTGGGCAGTCCTGTTTTTATAAGGACAACTAGTATTAAAAAAAAAAAAAAAAAAACAGAATTTTCACAAAATTCCCTGACTTTTCCCAGTTGAGTGGCCATCCTGAATATTAAGTGTGTAGCAAATTGTAAAAATTGAGAACATATGTGGGCTGAATGTATGAAAAAACTGGCTAATGAGTTATGTACTAAATGTATGTCATTTTGTGTCAAATCACTTAATGGTTTGAACCATGATATCTAAAAAATTGATCATTTTTGGTACAGTGATAGTACCAGTAAAGTTTAAAAACACCGTAAAATTTCATATTTTTTGCGCTTTTAGATTTTCAGTTATTCACTTTTTTAAAATAGCCAAATCTGGTAAAGTTTTGAAATTTTAAACAGTGGTAGATCAAAAACTATTTGACCAAGAGAGTTCAAATTAGTGCAGTCTTTTGTTTTCGATGGACCTTAATTTGATATACAACATGATTATAGTATTTAACTCTTTTTTAAAATTGGAGTTTCTAAAATAATTACAAACTAAAAGAGAAATTGTTTTTAGAGAATAGCATAGTCATATCAAATTAAGACCCATTAAAAGAAAAAAAAAATGACACCAATTTGAGATCTCTAGGTCAAATACTTTTTTTTTTTGCCAAATTTCGCTTTTAAGAAAGTCAATAACTGAAAACTAAGAGCCCAAAAAATCTAATATTTACAGTTTTTGTCAGCTTCACTGGTACTACTATTGTACCAAAAATTATCATTTTCCATGATGTCAAGGTTCAGATCATTGGTTGATTTGACACGGAATGACCCTTGGATGAATATTCAATTTGGCAGTATTTTAATTTCTTAAGTTTTACACCATATATGAAATTGTTTAAAAACAAACTAATTATTCTTTGTAATCAAAGTTAGAGGTAAGTTACGGTACAGGAAAATTAAGCGTTCTGCATTTTCAGGTTGCAGCCTATTACCATCTTTAAGTTTAAAATCTAAGTTAAGTTTAAAATTTAAGTTATACCATCTTTAAGTTTAAAATACATAAAAACATGTAAAAGAATAATTTCTGATTTTACAATATTTGAAATAAACATGCATGCATGACAACAAATGCAATCTCGGACCACGTTTTCATTTAATCTCCGCTTAGATAGTATTAAATGCGAGCATGGATGCACATACCACGATGCATGCACTTTTCCCGTTTGCTTTTAAAGCAATATGTGCATACATACAACAAAGCTAGGAAGATATATAAAATAAAAGTTAAAGCTAAATATAATTAAATAAGTTATATAAATTAAGCAACATGTTAACCTAACACGGGAAAATAAAGTTCAAGATACAAACCTTTCTGTGCTACAAACCATGGCGGGAAACGTAAAGAATGATTACTGCACTCAGTGTTGCCAGATGCACAAAGCTTATGGCTTCGTCCCCTGAGGTAGAAATGAGTCCGTTCTGGAAGCTTCCAGAACTGCGTGACGTCACGGCGGGGTTAGAGCTTGGGAGGGTGAAGATAAACAAGAAGGGATACATGAAAATGCCTTGGGGAAAAGGGTTCGAGAACAAAGCTGAAAGAGGATTTGAGCAAGGGGGAGCGTTAATGGTTATTTTTACGTATGAAAAATGGTAATTTTAATGTAATATAAACGGTATTTATAACGTATGATAAACGGTATTTATAATGTATTTTAAACGGTAATACATAAAAATGCCTTTGGGAAAAGGGTTCGAGAACAAAGCTGAAAGACGATTTGAGCGAGAGGGGAGCGTTAATGGTTATTTTTACGTATGATAAATTGGTATTTTTAACGTAATAAAAACGGTTATTTTAATGTAAAATAAACAGTAATACATACGTATTTAAAACGGTATTTCTACATACGGTATGTTCATACACGGTAATTCATACGTATGATATACGGTATTTTTATATACCGTTTACTCATAACGGTATTATAACCGATGTATTACCGTTTATCGTATAACACATACGAAAATATAACGTATAAACGGTTTATCAACGGTTATAATACCGTATGTGTGTTACCTGGGATATTTACGTTCTCTTTATTTCTCCAATAATTCATTAAATTGAGTTTAATTGTACAAAATAACACCCATAATTATTTTAAATGACACTGAATTTGCACTTTTAATTCAATTTTCTTTCTCATTTGGTAACTGGACTTATTTGCAAAGGTGGCGCAGTGAAAATATCTCGAGAACAGCTAGTTCTAGTGTAATGGGGTTGGTCTTATTCTTTTCACCGTCAAAAATTACGTATAGAACAAGCATTTGATTGATATATTTGAGCATACTATATCACTCAATAAGTCTCCGGTCTAACTAAGAAAAACAATTTTTTTTTCAGAAATTCGACTTTATTCATCAACATACTCTCCTTCAAGAATGATACATTCATTCCAACGCTCCTCTAACTTTTCGATGTCTTTTTTGTAGAACGATTTGTCTTTGCTCTCAAAATAGGCCCCAGTTTCGGCAATCACTCCTTCATTTGAGCCAAATTTTTGAATCGAAATCGATCTTCTTGATTCAGGTGTGTAGTAATGGATCCATGTTTCATCCATTGTCACATACCGACGCAAGAAATCCTTCTTATCTCGCTTGAACAGCTCCAAACAGCGCTCTGAATCGTCGACGCGTTGTTTCTGGTCCGGTGTGAGCAAACGCGGGACCCACTTCGAAAGCAACTTACGCATGCTCAAATTTTCGTGTAAAATTGTAAACACACTACCTTCTGATATCTTTAAGGTGTCAGCTATCTCACGCAACTTCACTTTACGGTCTTTCAAAACCATTTTGTGGACTTTTTTTATGTTTTCCGGAACAACTGCCGATTTTGGGCGACCAGAGCGTTCAGCATCATCGGTGTTTGTACGACCGCGTTTAAATTCAGCATACTAGTCAATAATACTTGATTTGAATTGAATAAGTCTTCACAACGCTTATCAAGCCACTGTTTGGCTTCAACAGTATTTTTCCCCATAAAAAAAACAATGTTTAATCAACAGACGAAATTCTTTTTAACACTTTACAACAAAGTTGAAAAGTGTTTATGACTTTGTTCATTCTGTCTGTCTGTCTGTCTGTCTGTCCGTTAGCACGATAACTGCCGTAAAAATGACTTAATCAAAATGAAATTTTAGTATGTTGTTCAGACGGTCTGTAGGACCTATGGGAATATAAATGAATAATATCACACAATTAGTTTTGGATTGAACCCGGGTTGAAAAAATGAAATACATTGAGCCCTATGGGACCTAATTTTTCTAACATTTTTTAAGCGGATTTAAAATTCACAAATTGCTTCGAAAATTTTAGGTAATAGTCAAATTGTTCCATAAAATATATAAAAAAAAATTCAGCTAAATATATTCAGTAGTTTTTTAAATAAAAATTAAAATAATAATTATACATCTTATATGAAACGATCACGTGACCATGATATGAAACGATCACATGACCCACTTCAAAATGATATATGGCATCCATCTTGTTTCAAATTCGTGATTTTTTAAAGTTCTTTTTAATTCATATTGAGTGTTGTATCCATCCTAAAACTACTTTATTTCTGCTTAAATTCTGTGCATCTACATACTAAAACAACACAATGACAATATATTTGAGTTTAAATTCTCATTCAAATTTGATTATTTCTACAACTAAGCCTATTTTTCACCTATGTAAAATGTAAACAGCAAAATAAGTAGAATGAGTTGTATTAGAATTACTGTATTTCTTTAACACAAAATAATTCAGTCCATGGAGTCTGCATGGCTGATATGAATGAAATATTAATTGATTTTATAAACAGAAGGACGATTTTTTTCGATGAAGTTTTAAGCATAAAGATTATGAATTGTAGCTCCATGGTCTTAATTTTTAAATAAAATAAATTATTATAGTATTGTGATGAATGAAATGGAGAAAGTTATGAATGAAATCCTGCTTTTATAGAGAGATCCAGGCGTGTTATTTTTTCTATGACGTCATTTGAATTAATTTCAGTTGTTTTCGATGAAGTTTTCAAATATAAAAAATTATCGTAGTATTATGATAGATTTAAAAATATTGCCGTGGAATGTATTGCATTTTAGAGATATTTAAACCACGCAATTTATATTTCAATGCCGTCATTTGAATTAAGTTCATTTTTTTCAATGAAGGTTTAAGTTTTCAAATATAATAAATCAATGTAGTATTGTGATAAGTTTTAAAATATTACCGAGGAATGTATTGCATTTTCGACTTTTTTTAAATAAAATGGCATTGAAGTTGGAAAGTGTTTCATAATCAATGCTTTAAGCATGATTGATCTTTCTTGTTTATGCATTGTTTTGAAAATTACAAAACTGGGGTCACTAAAACCACTGTAACCTGTAAATTAATTGTCAGAATGTCATGAAATTTTTTACACGTGTCGTTTGAAGGTTGGTACTATTTAGAAATCATATGGGTCTGTCAACAGTCTTGCCATATATGTGTCAGACCGGAGACTTATTGAGTGATGTGTTACGTAGTCTTTTATTTTAGATTAGAACGATTTTTGCGGGTTATTTCGCCAAAAAAAAAAGGCAGGTTAATTTTTTCGGAATCGTACCAGAATCTAATCAGCACCAGGGTAACCCACAAGTGACATATCTACCAAATTTTATAAAATTTGGTCTATTAGGTGTTTAGCTTGAGTGGATACAGACAATATTTGGGAGCCATTTCACAAAAAAAGGCGGGTTCTTTTATCCCGAATCGTACCAAAATCTAATCAGCACCAGGATCATGCACAATGGATTTCACTACCAAATTTTATGAAATTCGGTCAATAAGTTTTTTTAGAGTGGATACATACATTGCACACACACACACAGACGTCATACTAAAATGGTTATTCTAGAGATGTCAAAACGGGTAGATCCGTCGAAAACTCGAGTTGCGATTTTCTATATGATTTCAACACTTTCTCTATACATTACCATGTATTGCAGGGAAAGTAAAAGTTTGGAAGCTGTGCCCCTAAATCTGTTTTGTGTAGATGTTTTGCACGTGTTTTATATACCGCTGCAGTATGGGGGTCCCAAATTAACACCGGGCTTTGGGCCCCACCTTTGCAGTCGGTTAAAAATTAAAATCCCGGAAAATACTAGCGTATCATGCATACGCCCTGATAATAACGAGCTTTGTAAAGAGGACTCGACTTAGAGTCCCTATCAAAAGAACCATGTAACTCATATCACCTACGCTGTCCCAAATTGGAAACAATTTCGAGTGGAAATGACACCCCCAAGGATCGTTTGTCTCACGTAATTATTTATCGATCCGGTGGCAAGAAAAATTATTAGGAGTACTACAGTTTCGGGTTGGGCGAAAGGAATAATTTTTCGGAAATGGAGAATTAGCAAGGGTAGGTATAGGAAGAATGACATTTTCGAACGGTTCTGCATATTGTTAAGTAGTATTCACTGGATTGACAAGTGTAGTAGTTTTGGGAAACGAAGTCGGATATATGTCCAAATTACGCAATGGCGTGGCGTATATATATGCACTCTTTTGCAAAAAAACCCAACGAAGCACCCCTAAAAAGTAAACCGATCATCTCGAATTTCACATGCAAATTCCTTTATACCAAGTATGCAAATTATTAAATTTGCAAGGCTAATGAGTGTTAACTTCGGTCATAGTGCGTGTTTCTACTGCGCAACTAGCATCCAATAATACAGGTTATAAATGTGGACGGTTTATCTTTGTTCGTTATCAGCTTTGCAGTTCCGTGGAATCACAACCAATAATGCCGTTACGACGTTGTTGAAGACCTTATAAGCAATTAGACGGGTTCGAACGTGGTCGTATAGTCGGGATGCGTGAAGCTGGCTGGTCATATCGAGCAATAGGCCGCCACCTGCACCGAATGGACACTGCTGTGCAAAGGTGCTGGCAGCAATGGTTGCTACAAGGAACTCATCGACGGAATGAAGGCTCTGAACGACCAAGGTGCACGAATGCGAGGCAAGATTGGATGATTGGGTGACAGGCCCGAACTTGCTCAACGGCATCATTGTCCGGTATGCAATGTGCTACAGCCTCTTCCATACCACCCGTGGTACCTTCCACCATCTCACGGCGCTTGGCTGAGGTGGGAGTTACGCTCATGGCGGCCTTTAAGACGTCTGTCCATAACTCCACAACATCGACAGAGTCGTTTGGAGTGATGTCGTAGCCGAGCATCATGGCTGCCAGTAGACTGGCATAGCATAGTGTTCAGCGATGAATCACGCTTCAGTCTTTCAGCAAATGACAATCGGGTACGTTGTGTGCAGGCGCCAGGGCCAGCGGTCCCAATCAGCCTTTGTTTTACACAGGCACACAGCCATTAATCCTGGTGTGATGGTGTGGGGTGCTATCTCTTAAGGCAACAGGTCGCCCCTAGTCATCCTGCGTACAACTTTAACAGCTCAATGACATGTTGATAAAATCCTACGCCCGTTTGTGAAAAGGAGTGTGAAAAGCCCAGACCACACGACTGACCCGAAGGCTTACAGTAGCTATTTGTGTGGCCGGTTGCACCCGTTTGTGTTACACTTCATAGCACACCATTCTGGGACCATTTTCCAATAAGATAATGCCATGCCACATACGGCTCGCATATCTGTGGACTGTCTCCGTGCTGTTGATACCTTTCCTTGGCCAGCAAGGTCACTCACCAGACCTTTCGCCAATCGAGCATGCATGGGACATGCTAGGACGCCAGATTCGGGCACCCCGAAATGTAGCAGATCTGGGAGCAACAATTGACGAATGCCTGGCAGAATGTATCGCAGGATGACATTAGGAAACTTTATTACTCTTTACCTAAACGTATACAAGCATGCATTGCCGCCAAGGGGGTTTCACCAATTACTGATTTGAAAATTCAATGTGCAATTGCTAATCACTGATGGGTCCTGCGACCTTGATTTTGTAATCATTTCATTACCTGTGTATGAGTTGTACGCATATTTAATTTCAATTAAAACAGTCACTTTCTTCATGGTGCTTCGTTGTTTTTGCAATAGAGTGTGTGTATGTATGTATATATATATATATATATATATATATATATATATATATATATATATATATATATATATATACTATAATAGTTGTAGAAATCATACAGAGATAATCCAGGAAAAATACACTTTACTTACATAAATCTATTTTATTAGGTTGACATCTTAGAGATCTCAGATTAGTCTGCGTAGTTTTTCACAAGTACAAATCTCATTTACATTTATGGCGGAGGGGAATCTGATGTCGACACGGGATACATGCTGTCTTCGCGTTTCATATGCTTCAAAAATGTGATGGGGATACAGTTACGTAGAGGTTAAGATTACGTAGAGGTTAAGACTTTACGTAGAGGTTAAGATTAGTGAACATATATGGTTTAGTAGAGGAAAAGAGGTTGAAGTATGGGCAGACTTTGGCAATATTAATAGTGTGTGACAGAATTTAATATAGTTGCAATAAGTGAGTGATATAAAATAGGATTTTTGAATAAGAAATATGAAAGAAGGGCGCGTTATTGGGGAAAGATTAAAATTTCTGTAGTATATATATATATATATATATATATATATATATATATTGTAAAGAACCTTGCTGCCTCAACCGGGAATCGAACCCTGGACCTTCGAACTGGCCAGCCGACGCTCTACCGTTGAGCTACTGGAACAGAATTGCAAGTTCTTATCTTTGAAGTGGACTAATAAGTGCGTATATATATATATATATATATATATATATATATATATATATATATATATATATATTGTTTCAACGTATCCTCTGAAATCGTGGGTGTGCTCTCAGGATACAAGAGTGGTCCAAATTTCTGGATAACTAACACGTTTATTTACAAGCACAGAGTAAACAGGAAATAGTTCGATAACTATCTCACAAGGTCACTAAAAAGTTGTCAAGTACAGTACAACAGCAATTGAATGTTATGTTTAATTACTTTCACAAAATATCTGATACTATTCTCAAAACACTGACGGATCTCATAATTCAATGCCGCTCGTATCACGTCAACTGCTCACCAACTAAGCGATGTCTTCTTTTATATACTGTCGGCAGAAATTTCTAGAAGGGACTAGTATCTCCCAGAATATTAGTTATTTCTAGAAGAATTCGTTATTTCTACATTCGAAAAATCGCCAAATTGGCGCTGAATCACCAAATCTGGAAACCCTGCACCGAGTGTTTAAATATGGCAACCCTACATTAACCTAATATAGGAATGACTGCTTTTAAAGGTGTTTTTACCTTCTGAAGCCTCCAATATGGCTTTTACATGTTCGTAACAATATATATATATATATATATATATATATATATATATATATATATATATATATATATATATATATATATATATATATATATATATATATATATATATCGGTTTTAATTCGAATTGTATGGCTGTCCTGATGAGAATGCAATTTCGAACTGACCGCCATTTTTTGTGTGGTTTCGATTGATTGTTCTCTATTCTTGATCTCTTGTCTTGAGCTGATTATTATTGCCTATTCTCATTTTTGCAGAGTTTTATTTACTTTTATATACTTTTAATTGTGATTTTTGAATCCTAATATTCTTCTCATCCCCCTTTCCAATGTAGTGATATGTAACCTTCTATCTTTATCCTTAGACTTGGCTTATAGTTACTCATTTGTAACAGATATGCTAGAGATGGGTTTTTTTGTACATACAGTAGTTTATGCATAATTTTCGATTAAAATCCTTCAATTTTTATTTATATATATATATATATATATATATATATATATATATATATATATATATTATATATATATATATATATTATATATATATATATATATATTTCAAAAATTAAAAAACATCAGGTAAAGTACAATTTGCAATGCCTGCTATATCATTGGTGTATATGATAAATATTCCAACAAAAAGTATTGATATCTCACATGGTAGAAAAACTTCCCGCCAAGTACAAGAAACAAAAACATCTTTAAAAAAATAACAATAATAATAATTACGAAATCTTAAAATGGTTTGCGCACTTCTGCAGGCAAGACCGAAGCTGTATACTTCCAAGTCTAAAATTTCCTGTTGAAGAATTCCCAACACTGATTTGAATAAGGAAACTTTCGGAAAATAAAATTAAAAGTTTATCAGAAAAATTGAAGGTCTTTCACGATCATCTTGAAAATCAATAAGCCTTTAACGTTTATAAACTGAAATAATTGTGTCAATTTTCATTTGATGTTTTCAATTTATTCAAAATGCATCATGTCCACAAACACTCACAGACATAAACACATATAAACATCACTGTAAAAATGGTTGATTCGTATCCAGGGATGACTCTAAACGTGTAGATCTATCATCCATCCTGATTCGATGGTCGGATTTTTGACCTTATCACAGACATATCCTACCAAAACTCGGCATTTATGTATCGTTTTAGGATATATGCAAATGACTGGAATTTGGGAGCAAAAAAGTGTTTTATTAAGAAATGATGGCAACAAGAAGATGACATTTTAGTAAATGGTAAATACCCCCCAAGCAGGTATACAAGCCGATATTCGGTGTGTCATAGTGTCAATTAAGTTGATTATGTCGAAGATTCTGCCATAAATGTTGTAACGGGTAAGCTAATTGAGTGGCATTAAGAGAAAGCTGCAATTCCTATCCCAGCATGTCTCAGACGTGTTCTATTGGTGATAGGTCTGGGGACCTAGAGGGCCATGGGAGGGTATTAAATCCCCCGAAGGCACTGTTGAGAAAGTCGTGCAGTATGTGGTTGAGCGTTGTCTTGTTGGTAAGCATAAGAAGCACCCGTCCCACCCTAAGGTATACGGAAAAGACGATCCGTCCTCGCGACAGCCATCCTGCCACCACCGGAACACATTCTCGGCCCAGCCACCAGAGAAAAAGCTACCACCACGTCCAAAAACCAACGTCAAAAAATCCAATTCTCCCGGACCACCCCGACACCGGGGGCGCCGAGCAGGTCGTCGGGAGACTGTCTTGATGGTAAATGGAACCTGGGCGGCTTGAATGCATATAGGCAGAACAGAACAACCGGTTCTAGAATACCGTCGGTGTACAAGCGTGCCGTCAGATTAGCGTGCAGCACAACTAGAGGAGATCGCCTCTCCCACGAGATGGCTCTCCAGACTGTCAGACCACGTGTGATGGCCGTGTGTCGCTCTACAACAAACGCGGGATCGGAACGCTGGCCAGTCCTCCTCCACACACGTATACGGCGGTTATCAGCACTGAGAGAGAATAGGGATTCGTCGCTAAAAACAGCCTGCCTCCAATCGGACACTGTCCAGGTTGACTGAGCTTGGCACCAATCCAGACGGCCCTGCCTATGTTGAGGGGCAGTGGTAGGCACCTACACCTAATCCCACCTTCTAACAGTAATTTCTGAACAGTATCTCTTGATACAGGATGTATGGAGGATGGCAAATACCTTCGAATGGCTGACAGAGACGCCATCGGTGCGGACGTGGCTTCTCTTTTGTCTGCACGATTCTCTTGAGCAGTTGTCTGTCTTGAACGCCCTGAGCCTCTGTAACGCTTACACGTGCCTTCCCTTATCCACTGTTGCTAACACAGAGTAACTACCATATCGCTTCAACCAATAGGGTGACTGATACGTCGGTTGCAACCAGCTTTCTTGCGACCTCTCTCTAAATCCGACAATTGTCCGTAGCGCCGCCGAGTACGTCTCAAAGGCATATTTGTACACAACTTGTAGCATCAAAGCAGAAAATAAAGTTTCAGAGTGAGTGAGGACACAGGTTGTTTTAAATGCTGCACGATGCGTCATTCTCATGCACGTTGGATGAGCCCTATAACATCACTGGCAATTTAATTATTTGCATACACAATTTAATTATTTGCATAACTCTTAAAACTGCATTTGTATGTCGAGTTTCGAGGCTGTAGCTCAATTTTTTTAAGGTGATTGCTTATAAACGAAATCTCGTCTGGATTTAAAACAGAGATGTCGTCCCATCCCTTGGTTACGAGAGATGGCGTCGTAGTTGCGCAAGGAAAACTTCGGAAATAAGAGATGGAAAACTTGCACGAAAGAGAGGGAGGGCTATGCTTTTTATGAAATTTGGTAAATTAGTTTTTGAGTTAGAGTGGATACATGAAATTGGATACATGAGTTAGATGGATACATACCACAGACAGACAAACATACAAATAGACTGACAGACACATACACAGACGTCAAGTTAAAAATAATTTTTTCGTATTTTAGAGGTCCCAAATCGTGTCGATTCATCGAAAACTCGAGTTGCGATTTTCGGCATGATTCCAATACTTTCCCTATACATTACCATGTATTGCAGGAAAAGTAATACATTAATTTAACTATGAAAAATCTGACGTGGGCAGCACATGACTTTCCCTGCAGACTCAAATTCATATTTTTATGATTTTTTTAATAATTCATTAGATTGAGTTTAATTGCAGCAAATAACACCGAATTTGCATTTTTAATTTAATTTTTGTTTTTATTTGGTAAGTGGATATTTTTTCGAAATCAGGGTAACAAAAATGCATGAAATCTTAAATATCTTGAGAACGGTTAGTCCTAACGTATAATGGAGTGTGTTATATTCTTTTCCTCGTCAAAAATTGCATATAAAACAAGAATTTAATTGATACATTTCAGCATATCTTTTTTTTTTTTTTTTTCAGATTTTGGCGATTTTTGCGGGCCATTTCGCAAAATCAGGTTGTTCCTTTCCGAATCGTACCAAAATCTAATCAGCACCACAGTGTCCCACAAGTAACTTATCTACTAAATTTTGTGAAATTTGGTCAATTAGTATTTTAGCTAAGGTGGATACATAAAATTTTTGAGGGCCATTTCGTAAAAAAAGGCAGGTTGTTCTTTTCCGAATCGTACCAAAATCTGATCAGCACCAGAGCATCCTACAAGTAACTTATCTACCAAATTTTGGTCAATTAGTATTTTAGCTAGAGTGGATACATGAAATTTTTACGGGCCATTTCGCAAAAAAAGGCGGGTTCTGTTTTTACGAATCCTACCAAAAACTAATCAGCACCAGGGTCTCACCCAAGTGACTTATATACCAAATTTTATGAAATTCGGCCCATTAGTTTTTGAGTTAGAGTGGATACATAAATTGCACAGACAGAAAGACACACAGACGTCACGCTAAAAATAGATCTTTCGTATTCTAGAGGTTTCGGAACGTGTAGATCCGTCGAAAACTCGAGGTGTGATTTTCGGTATGATTCCAATACTTTCCCTATGCATAACCATGCATTGCAGGGAAAGTAAAAATGTAAAACATTTGTCCCGTTACCGCGCGCAGATCAATGTACTGTACTTCCTTTTAAATGATACTAAACACACAAATAGATCAACAGGGCCGCAGATAGGGTACAGTTAAAGGATAGCAAAAGGCATAGGGCCCCCGAGGGTCAAAGACGGCATAAACAGTATAAAAATAGTCCAATAACTGTAAAATATGTAGTAGTAGGGGGCTGCATAGGAGCCGTAAAATTCTGTCGACGTCACTGTAGGTCAATGAAATCCTAAATACAAAAATGTTAGAACATATATTGGTAAACGTTTTTAACATAAAAAAAATATGCTTAACATTTAAGAAAAATTAGGTGTCCAACAAGAATAGGCCAAAGTAAACGACTACTTCAGCATATGAATGCGACCTTCAAAGAAACCATAATAAGACCCACACTCCATTTTGCAACAGGCAGAAAATTTCCCATTCACTAAAAAGGCGGCAACATTACAGGAGCGTATTCAGCTTGGATAAAAGCCAAAATAACAATAACATCTAACCAGTGTAAACAAGTGCAAATACAAAGGAGAACAAAAGCATCTTGAAGTTGGACAAAAGCAGACACGTCATTTATCTTTCTTTCCCGCCAAAATCAAAATCGTTCGCGTAACAACGAATTCGCATCTGAGCAACAAACGGAGAAAATGAAAACACCATTGTTTCTTTTTATTTAAAAAGATAGGAACAGCAAAAAAGAAGTTAGATTCGATATCGCAAAGCTGTCAGGCGATGTCAACAGCGCTATCGATATCAGTACTGACGGAAGCGCCCCCTTGCGATTATGGGTCAAAGCGGAGCGCTCAATACTTCGTTCTCGGATTTCGAAGTTAATTGTCTCGCGGCTTTCTCCGTCTTTTCTCTTCCGATGAGACGTAATATTTTTTTCGCAGCTGACGAGTTTATTTTGCAGAATGGCAACAGCATTTGATATTTTGTGCACTGCGAATTGATATGCTATTCAGGAAAGTGATAAATTTAAAAGATCGGAAGTTGCCCAGAGATATTTAGATTTATAAAGCTAGGAAGAGTAGGAGAAACACTTCCTGGGATGATTGAAAAGAGTATTAATAATAAAAAAAGTGTACAATGTGATTCACTTTAAAACTTTGATAAACTCGGAAAAAGATTTTAAAAACGATCTAGGTAGGGAAATAAATGCGTGTATGTGGTATATGTGTTATAGTCACATATAAGGACCGCCTGGGGGAAGGGGGGGGGGGACAACACCCCCGGAGATGATTATTAGCCCTCCCCCCGAAGACATATATGTTAATGTTAACCTATTTTTAACACTTTACAACAAAGTTGAAAAGTGTTTATGACTTTGTTCATTCTGTCTGTCCGTTAGCACGATAACTGCCGTAAAAATGACTTTATCAAAATGAAATTTTAGTATGTTGCTCAGACGGTCTGTGGGACCTATGGGAATATAAATAAATAATATCACCCAATTAGTTTTTTATTTAACCCGGGTTGAAAAAATGAAATACATTTAACACTATGGGACCTAATTTTTCAAACATTTTTTAAGCAAATTTAAAATTCACAAATTCCTTTGAAATTTTTAGGAAATATTCACATTATACCATAAAATATATAAAAAAAATTTCAGTAAAATATATTAATTTTTATATATATTATAAAATATATATAAAAATTTCAGTAAAATATATTAAGTAGTTTTCTAATTAAAAATTATTTAATATAGGGAAAAAAACAAATTCAATTAAATTCTGACTTTTGGGATATCCTCCAGAAAGAACAAGAAAGATCAATCATGCATAAGCATTGATTATGAAACACTTGCCAACTGAAATGCAATTTCATTTAAAAATCTTTAAAATGTGATACATTCAGTGGTGATATCTTTTACATTATCACAGTACTGCAGTAATTTATTATACTTAAATATTTAAAACTATCGAAATAAAAATCATCTGATTCTCTATGCAAAATCAATGAATATTTCATTCATATAACTTGTATTCCAGACTCTAGAGCTAAATAATTTTGTGCGAAAAAAATTCAGCAATTCTTATGTAACTCACCTTACAATCGCTTGAGATATTTGCATTCTGATTAAGTTAAAATTAGGCTTCGTTGAAGAAATAATAAAAGTTTAGGGATCATTTAAAATCGCAACTATCGTAATTGCGTAGGCACGGAATTTAGATACACAGATAATATATGTGTGTGCGTGTGTATGTATTCAAAATATTGGAATCGTGCCGAAGATCGGAACTCGAATTTTCGAAGGATCTACACGTTTTGGGACATCCAGAACACGAAAAAACTATCTTTAGGAAGACGTCCGTGTGTGTAAGGGTGTATCTGTGTGTATTTCTGTGTGTCTGTGAGACAACAAAAAGAATAAGACTAACCCCATTACTCTAGGACTAGCCGTTCTTGAGATATTTTAGTTTTTTTGCGTTTTCGCTACGCCACTTTTGACAACAAGTCCATCTATCAAATGAGAACCAAATTTAAGTTTAAGGTGCAAATTCAATGTCATTTAAAATACTTATGGATGTTATTTTGTGCAGATAAACTCAAATTATTATTGAAAAAATAAAGAGAACATGAATATGAGTCTGCAGAGAAAGACGTGTGCTGCCCACATCAGAATTTTTAACAATATTACAACAATGATTTATAGAAGTGAACGGGGATTATTTGCAGGCCATTTCGAAAAAAATGTAGGATCTATATTTAAAGATCCATCAAATTGTTGTAGAATAAAATGTTCTACAAATTTAAGCTGTATACCAAATTTTAACTATCTAGTACGTGGGAAAGTGCATTAAAAACGCCATCAAATAAGTATATCATGAAAAGTTATGTAAAATTAAAAAAAAAATTTGAAAAATTGTTATCTACCAAATTTATTTTAAAATGTGAAACCTCTCTCACATACAAAATAATGAAACTCTTGGGAAGATATTAATTATATAATATATCTATTTTTTCTTTCTGGAGGATATCGCAAAAGTCAGAATTTAATTGAATTCGTTTTTCTCCCTATATTAAATAATTTTTAATTAAAAAACTACCTAACATATTTTACTGAAAATCTTTTTATTTATTTTATGGGATAATGTGAATATTTCCTAAAAATTTCGAAGCTATTTGTGAATTTTAAATGTACTTAAAAAATGCTAGAAAAATTAGGTCCCATAGGGTTCAATGTATTTCATTTTTTCAACCCGGGTTCAATAAAAAACTAATTGGGTGATATGATTTATTTATATTCCCATACGTCCCACAGACCGTCTGAAAAGCATACTAAAATTTCATTTTGATAAAGTCATATTTACGGCAGTTATCGTGCTAACGGACAGACGGACATACAGCCAGACAGAATGAACAAAGTCATAAACACTTTTCAACTATGTTGTAAAGTGTTAAAAAAGAGATATATTTTATAATAAATATCTTTCCAAGAGTTTAATCATTTTGTATATGAGAGAGGCTACACATTTTAAAATAAATTTGGTAGATAACAATTTTTAAATTTTTTTTTCATTTTATATAACTCTATATATTAAATTTTTATTTCATTTTATATAACTCTATTTTATATAACTCTAACTATGATATACTTATTTGATGGCATTTTTAATGCACTTTCCTACGTCCTAGAGAGTTAAAATTTGGTACATAGCTTAAATTTGTTGAACATTTTATTTCACAAAAATTTGGTGGATCTTTAAATATAGATCATACATTTTTTTCGAAATGGCCTGCAAATAATCCCCGTTCACTTCTATAAATCATTGTTGTAATATTGTTAAAAATTCTGATATGGGCAGCCCATGTCTTTCCCTGCAGACCCATATTCACGTTCTCTTTATTTCTTCAATAATAATTTGAGTTTATCTGCACAAAATAACTGCCATAAGTATTTTAAATGACATTGAATTTGCATATTAAACTTAAATTTGGTTCTTATTTGATAGCTGGACTTATTGCCAAAGGTGGTGTAGCGAAAACGCGAAAAAACTAGAATATCTCAAGAACGGCTAGTCCTAGAGTAATGGGGTTAGTCTTATTCTTTTTGTTGTCAAAAATCACGTATAAAATAGGAATTTAATTGATATAATTGAGCACACGAAGTTTTTTATTTTTATATTTAACGATTTTTGGGGGCCATTTCGCAAAAATAGCCCGTTCCTTTTACCCGAATCGTGCTAGAATAACCTACAAATGATTTATATACCAAATTTTGTTAAATTATATAAATCACTTGTAGGTTATTGAAATATTATACACCAAATTTTGTTAAATTTGTTTCATAATTTCTTAGCTAGAGTGGATAAAGGCAATTTCTGCCGGCCATTTCGCAAAGAAGGCCGAATCTTTTTTTTTACGAATCGTACTATAATCTAATGAACATCTGGATTTCCCACAAAAAACATACCTACCAAAATTTATGAAATTCGGTCTATTAGTTTTTCAATAGAGTGGATGTAATATCCTCACAGACACATTAGAAAAATACACAGATACACCCTTACACCCACAGACGTCTTCCTAAAAATAGTTTTTTCGTGTTCTAGAAGTCCCAAAACGTATAGATCCTTCGAAAATTCGAGTTCCGATCTTCGGCACGATTCCAATATTTTGAATACACACACACACACATATATTTTCTGTGTATCTGCGTATTATCTGTGTATCTAAATTCCGTGCCTATGCAATTACAATAGTCGTGATTTTAAATGATCCCTAAACTTTTATTATTTCTTCAACGAAGCCCAATTTTAACTTATGCAGAATGCAAATATCTCAAGCGATTGTAAGGTGAGTTACATAAGAATTGCTGAATTTTTTTCACACAAAATTATTTAGCTCTGGAGTCTGGAATAAAAGTTACATGAATGAAATATTCATTGATTTTGCATAGAGAATCAGATGATTTATATTTCGATACAGTTTTAAATATTTAAGTATAATAAATTACTGTAGCACTGTGATAATGTAAAAGATATCACCACTGAATGTATCACATTTTAGAAATTTTTAAATGAAATTGCATTTCAGTTGGAAAGTGTTTCATAATCAATGCTTATGCATGATTGATCTTTCTTGTCTATTTATGTGACAGCATTTAGATATATTTAAGACAAATAGAAAATCTCCTACAGGCCAAAATGTCCTGAAAGAAACACTGTTCATTTATAGGCTTTCAAAGCGCTGCAAATGACTCGCTAAGTGTTTTATAGCTAGCTAGCACTTTTAGTTTTCGTCCCGATTTCAATCAGGATACCCAGACAATATAGACTTCAAAATATCAAATTATTTTACTAATTTGCTTTTCGGTACAAAAATTAAATTTATACTACGTGATTTTACATTCAAGTTAGTCTATAAACTTGCACAAATACGTACTTGAATACGTAAATTTTCGTCGAATCTGTTCAAACCTCACTAATTATTAAACATATTTGGAATCCCCAAGTTCTCTTAATATGCTACTTTTTTTTTAAACAAAATATCTCATACTTATGCAGCAATATTTCACCAAGGAGTAAGTAAACAGAATGAGCTGCAACAATCGTGACATTTTAAAAATTACAGCTTTCTCAGCAATTGGAAAACTCTGTTTAAAATACTCAAGTATCGAAATTATAACCACTCTACTTCGAAAACTAAAAGCTCGATCCAAAATCCAATTATATACACTTGTAGGACTTCAAAGAGCTGCTACAAATTCCTGCTTATTGTTCCTAGCTAGCACTTTTAATGTTATATAAGCATCACTAACTTGAAAAATGGAAAATTTGAAATTTTCTTCAACTTGACAAAACTATAACACTTTAATATATATATATATATATATATATATATATATATATATATATATATATATATATATATATATATATATATATATATATATATATATATATATATATAGTTTTAGAAACTAAATTTTCTAATGCAAATTTTTATCGCTTACTATTTATATCTATATTTTATAGTTTCGAAGATATTTCAAGTGAAAGTAAGAAAAATGAAAAACATTCGCTCGGACAGAAATTCTTTTGAAAATAAATAAATAAATAAAATTAAAATATTGAAATTACTTTTATATATTCATAATTCGGGCTCTATTTCCGACAAAACAAGAACAATTATATACATTTTTATCTATTAGGTTCGGAGGTATAAGTGTTTATATTTTTCGTAATGCTTCGATTTCCGCCACAGAAACTACAAGCATAGATTCCACACCAAATTCATGTCATATAGTCACGTCAGAAGTATATCGACATGTATTTAAAGTTCCAAGTTCCAATTGCCTTTCACAGTTAAGCCATTGGAGGTCCGTTTATGAAACCTAGCTGGCTTCTAAAAATGCCACCTAAATCCTATTAAACTACGTTTAAGTAAATACATTTCTGGAAATTTCACCAGAATTCCCTCCCCACTTTGCTATTAGCTATTTAAAACTTTCGCAGCATGCACCCAACATGCGGGGTAACAGACAATTACTATGAAACCAACAGGGGCGGCCTAATTGTTATCATTTTTAGGAAGACACAACAAATTTAAATAATAATAAAAAAAAAACCACGCATCTTTCTCGTGAATGGAACGTGATAGGTTCACGGGAATTATTTTAAGATATTTGTCGCACAACATAATTTTATAGAAAAATGTTTCTTTCTTGTGAAAAGAATGTGCTAGATGAACGGGAATGATTTTAATAGATTTGTAGCACAATATTGCGTATGGTAAATCAACTTATTTAACAATTGCTTTTTAAATTGTATGTAACTTTCTCGATAAATTCATTTGGGGAGGAGGAGTGCAATATCACGAGATCGGATCATGAGAGAGTTCGAAAATAAGTGCTACTCGTTTTTTTTATTAACACTTTACAACAAAGTTGAAAAGTGTTTATGACTTTGTTCATTCTGTCTGTCTGTCTGTCCGTTAGCACGATAACTGCCGTAAAAATGACTTAATCAAAATGAAATTTTAGTATGTTGTTCAGACGGTCTGTAGAACCTATGGGAATATAAATGAATAATATCACACAATTAGTTTTGGATTGAACCCGGGTCGAAAAAATGGAATACATTGAGCCCTATGGGACCTAATTTTTCAAGCATTTTTTAAGCGGATTTAAAAATTCACAAATTGCTTCGAAAATTTTAGGTAATATTCAAATTGCGCCATAAAATATATAAAAAAAATTCAGCGAAATATATTCAGTAGTTTTTTAAATAAAAATTAAAATAATAATTACACCTCTTATATGAAACGATCACGTGACCATGATATGAAACGATTACATGACCCACTTCAAAATGATATATGGCATCCATCTTGTTTCAAAATCGTGATTTTTTTTAAGTTCTTTTTAATTCATATTGAGTGTTGTATCCGTCCTAAAACCACTTTATTTTTGCTTAAATTCTGTGCATCTACATACTGAAACAACGCAATGACAATATATTTGAGTTTAAATGCTCATCTAAATTTGATTATTTCTACAACTAAGCCTATTTTTCACCTATGTAAAATGTAAACAGCAAAATATATAGAATGAGTTGTATTAGAATTTCTGTATTTTTTTAACACAAAATTATTTAGTCCATGGAGTCTGCATGGCTGATATGAATGAAATATTAATTGATTTCATAAAGAGAAGGACGATTTTTTTCGATGAAGTTTCAAGTATAGAGTTTAATTTTTTGTAGCTCCATGGTGTTAAACAAAATGTTTAAATAAAATAAATTATTATAGTATTGTGATGAATGAAATTAATGGGAGAAAGTTATGAATGAAATCCTGTTTTTATAGAGAGATCCAGGCGTGTTATTTTTTCTATGACGTCATTTGAATTAATTTCAGTTGTTTTCGATGAAGTTTTCAAATATAATAAATTATCGTAGTATTATGATAATTCTAAAACTATTACCGAGGAATGTATAACATTTTAGAGATGTTTAAACCAGGCAATTTATATTTCAATGCCGTCATTTGAATGAAGTTCATTTTTTTCGATTAAGGTTTAAGTTTTCAAACATAATAAATTAATGCAGTATTGTGATAAGTTTCAAAATATTACCGAGGAATGTATTGCATTTTAGACTTGTTTAAATAAAATTGCATTGAAGTTGGAAAGTGTTTCATAATCAATGCTTTAAGCATGATTGATCTTTCTTGTTAGAAATTGCGCATAAAATGATTCTTTTATGAATGGATTGATGTCGATTTTGAATAACAATAAGAGCTGTACTACTAGAGTTTTAATCTTTGCCAAACAAACTGCCGATTTCAAGAAGGGAGAAAAAATTAGAATAAATATGTTAACAGCGAAAATCACAGGTTTCACATTTAAAAGTAACTAAAAGAGGAGTTTTGCATTTTTAACGCAATTTATGAAGACTCGGGTCAGTTTTAAAAAATTCGGATCGGGTAAAAGTAAATGAAAAAGCCAAAAGTACATCAAATTTAAACAAACGAAAAAGTTTGAAATTAAGTTTGAAACAATTATAATATAAACACCTTGATTTATCTGTCCGTTTATTTATCAATCTGTGGGTAACGCTTGGCGAAATATTGGTGTCGGAATATCGCCAACTTGGCGAGATTTTTAAATGTTGCTAAATTGACGAAAATGTCGCCAAATTGATAAAAATGTAACTAAATTGGTAAAAATGACGACTAATTGATGAAAATTCAATATATTGGAAAAAGTATAAAAATCTACTATAAGAATAACCTATTCTGTCTGTAACGCTTGGCGAAATTTTGGAGGCATATTGCCAATATGACGAGCCTTTTTAAATGCTGCTAAATTGACGGAAATGTCACCAAATTGATAAAATTGACGCTAAATCAATAAAAATGACGACTAATTGATGAAAATTCAATATCTTGGAAATAACATAACAAACGACTATATGAATATCCCATTTCTCCGCCTATCCGTAATGCTTGGCGAAAAATCTTTGTGGAATGTTGTAAACTTAGCGTCTTTCTAAATATTGCCAAATTGACGAAAATGTCGCAAAATTGATAAAAACGTCACTAAATTGATAAAAATAACGCTAAATGGGCGGCAATTCTTTGCAAATTTTTAATTCCGCCATATGACGGGCATACCTTCTAGTTTCTCAATAAGCGGATGAACGTCCCTTGTCCCATATTAAGCAATAAAAGTTTGCGTAGCACGGAGAAACTAGATGGGTAAATTAGAACCGGATACAGAAATATCAGAATATATGAGAAAGTTGAGTGAAGTTGATTTTTAAATTTGGAAAAGAAATGAAATAGTTTTCCGGTCTTTATATTAAATTAAATGTGCTTCAAGCTTAATGTAAAGAGTACTTTGTTACTAAAATAATAATAACAATAATAATAAAAACCCGCCATGTCTGTTACTTGTCAGATCCGTAAGCAAATTTGGGTCATGAATCTGTCAAATTAAGTAACGGACCTGACATTGTAATATGCAAATTCACATTTTCAAATCCCTTTATTTAAAAACGTTTCTCAACTTCTCTGTTTTGAACATATATTTTATCTTATGCCACAATTTCTGAGTTGGTGGAAGATGTAAGATTTTGTCTAGGATGGGTAGTTGGCATTTCTTGTTGCCTTTCATACCTAATCACATAACTTTCATGACTTTCATTTCAGTAAATTTAATTTAAAATACCTGAAGTATGATAGTCTCTGCTTGACTTTTGTTACACATTCATATTCCATATTTTTACTTTCCCTATATACATAGTATAATGTACAGGGAAAGTATTGTGAAGGGGTCGAATATTAGACAAATGAGAACGTTTCAAGCATCACTGAACTCGAAGCAAATGGTTTTGAGGTGATGTCTGTGTGTGTATATGTAGTATGTGTGCATATGTATGTATGTATGTATGTATGCATGTATGTATGCACTATGAGTCGGTGAATCTGTGGATGCGATATCTCACAAACGAATGGAGCGCTTCGGATGAAACTGGGAGCAAATATTACAATCGGTGAATACTGGAAAACTATTGATTTTAATCGCAATCGAATGTTCGGAAGGTTTCTCAATTTTCGAAATTTTTTTTTAGAAAAAATCATTAAAAAATAAGAACCTTTAATAATGTTATATAAATGATCGTTTCTTATGTAATTTTTCATTAGAAAACGAATGACATTCGGCTTAGCTACTATTATTATATAGCAATATACTGATCATCAGAGGGGGTGGTAACCCTTGGACGACTGGACATAGGTCTCCGGACAACTGTTAGACTTGTTTGGAATTGTTTCCATAATCGTGAAATTACCGAATGATCAACACCAAAGAAAATAGCGATATCTTTGATTGACTGCCCTGCTTCAATGCGTCCGACAGGACGCCAACGCCCACTATCTGCCATAATAAAAACTAGATGGGTAAGTCTTCTTTCAGCCATAGAAACACCAATATCATCAAAAAGTAATCCTACAAAAGTTATAAACACTTCGTATCAGTATTTAAATGCACCTCCTCAAACCCTTCAGAATACTGGCGTCTTCAACGATTGCCTAATTAGCATATATCCAGACAGTCAATCGTGATTGGCTGTAACATACGATATTTGCATACTACCATCTACATCCGCAGCGATTTTTAGCCACTCAAATTCAAATACGCTTTCGAAAAACGAAAATTTGCATTGCGTGTTTAACTTTTGGAAGTGAGTTGTTGTTGTTGAGACCCAGACCGTCCGACCTACCAGAAAGGTGTAAGGTAACCGTTTGGACGGCCGGGAAGTGCCACCCAATTTAGACTGGAACCCAGTGGGGGAGGCATCCACAGGGACCGTACCCTTCTTCCCCTACCACCAACCCTTTTGGAAGTGAGTGAATATCGATAATTAACTGCATATTCTAGCAATTGTTTGGCATCTATTTATCATTTCTCTGTTCTGAAACTCTTTGACCCGCAAAGATCGTTAAATCTAAAATTAAAAACTACGTATGATCAAATATATTCATTAAATGCTTGTTTTATACGTAATTTTTGACGATGAAAAGAATAAGACCAACCCCATTACTCTAGGGCTAGCCATTGTCGATATATATACATATATATATAATTGAAGATTTTTATGATTACTTGTAATATATATACCCGAGAAATACCAATGAAAATTGCTTGTAAACTGAAGGTTTTTGCAAATCAGAAGCCTAGTGTAGCACGATGAGCTATGCAAGAAGTTTGGAAATTGAATAAATGGAATCTAGTGATTATAAAAGGAATAAAATGAATATGAAAAGCATTTCTGAAACCATGTACGTTATCAAGAGCCACACATGTTTCATTAATGCTGATTCTACGTTTCTGTTTACATAACTGTAAAATGTATTACAGAAATAATGTAAATGGCCCGACGTAGAAGAAAAGACAAAGTGGATCAAAAACACAAAAAAATCAAACATGAATATAAAATATTCTGTTACACCAGCTTGTGGCTAATTATTGAAATGAGGATGCAAAGTATTATAAAGTAATATCAATAGAATATAATGAAAATAAAATGAAAATATATCTACCCCTAGTACTGTGGTACTTCTGGAAAAGCATACATATATATATATAATGTATATATATATATATATATATAATGTATATATATATATATATGTAATGTATATATATATATGTAATGTATATATATATATATATATATATATATATATATATATATATATATATATATATATATATATATATATATATATATATATATATTTATTTATTTATTTTTGTTACGCAAATTTTGAAAATAAGTCCAATACCAAATGAAAACGAAAATTGAATTAAAAGTGTAAATTCAATATAATTTCAAATAAGTATGAGTGTTATTTGGTGCAATTACGCTCAAGTTAATGAAATATTGATAAAGAGAAAATGAATTGGAGTCTGTAGGTAAAGTCATGTGCTGCTCACATCAGAATTTTTTTATACAGAAGTATGATAAAATAATGCAATTATAAGAATTTAATACGAGACTAACAGCTAAATTTTATGACTACACAGCGACTACGAAGCAAATTGAAAATATAATACAATAAAGTGCTATTACACGATTAAGGTAACCGAGTCAGAATACAATTAAATTCGATGTAGAACCCCAAACACTGGAGCGTTGTTAGCTCCCCCCCCCCCCTCCCCCTTCTTACAGAACATACGTCCAGATGAATATGCAAAGTGTCACAGGTTGCTGTTCCGTCGACATGACATTTTGACAAATACATACGGAAATTCTCGGCGTTTTGAAACTGAAAAATGAGAACGGAACGAGACAAGGAGAGACGCGCTGCATGCTGGGAAAGGCTGCATTCTGAGAAACAGTCACATTTATTTTAAAGGGTACATGTTGGAAATCACTACAGATTTTGTGGAAAAATGGTGGAATAACCCAGAGACATAAATGCACATCTTAAAATATCAGGGGGTTAAGACTCCACTTCAGCCACTCATATATTAAAATTCACGATTATTCATATTGATTAGCAACCAAATAAAATCAATAATTCACAGAACCCGCCTAAAGAAGGCGTTCCCAAAGTCATTGAGCAATAAATAACTCCGTTTATGCATGCTTACGTCAAACTTTGTCCCATGCTGCCATGTTAAAAAATCTGATGTGGGCAGCACATACATGACTTTCCTTATATAATGCAATGAATTTACTACTTTTACAGTAAAAGGTTACTCTTATAGTAGATATTTATATTCTTTCCAAGATATTCAATTTTCGTCAATTAGTCGTCATTTTTATCCAGATGACGATTTTCGTTAATTTGGCAACATTTCAAAAAGTCGCCAAGTTGGCGACATTCCGCAAATTCGTCGCCCAAATATCGCCAAGTGTTATGGAGGGAGAAATAAGTTTTTCTTATAGCAGATAAATGACTATTGGCGTTCAAATACAAAAGTATCTTTCTCAGAAATGGAACGAGCTAGATCCACGAGAATGATGTCACCCAATTTATCGCATGATATTAAATATGTTTCTCAACAGTCAATATTTTTTTTAATGTATGGGATTTTTTGATAAATTTATTTGAAAATGTGCAATATCTCGAGAACGGTTTATGCTAGCGTTCTAAAGTTTATGTCAATCGTTTTCCAAGGAAAAATTACATAAGAAATGTCTATTTGCGCAACTTTATTAAAGGTTTTGATTTTTTGATGATTTTTTTAAAATTTCACTCGAAAATTTAGTGGGGTTAAGCATTCGATTACGTTTAAAAACAATAGTCTTCCAGTATTCACAGATTGATTGATTGAAGACCCTGACCACACGACCAACCCGAATGTTTATGGTAGCTTAATGTGTGGCCGGGAGAGGGAGTAAGCCGAAGCTGACTCCCCCGGTCAACTCCCAACGATCCGCTAGCGTTTATTAATGAGATTAAAAGTATTTACAGAAAATTACATGCTCATGGCCAGCAGGATGCCATGGATAATTGGCACACAGTGCACGCAGAACAACACAAAGATAGTATATAGAAACAAAAACAACAACAACAAACAAAACAAAACAAAACAAAAAAGTACAGATGTACAGAACACAAAAAATGTACAGGTGTATAGATATGCAAGATATGTCCAATAAGTTTATTTTTAAGGTAAGATGGCTGGGAACAGTGAGAGGGTTCACGGATCAGGGGAGGGGGGGAACCCAGGAATTAATTAGTTTATTTTGTTTGAGATTTCTTTTGCAGCGAGGACACAGTCTTTGATTTTATGAATGGAGGTGTCATTTTGACACACCCTGGAGAACCAGGCCGCAGCGTTCCGAGGGGAGGGTTTAGAGAGGTGGAAAGGTTTGGTAAGAGGGCAAGAGAAGATATAATGGTCGGCATCGCCGAAGGAGTTACAGGGGCAGTTAGAAGAGGATTTAAGTTTGAAGAAGTGTAGGTGATCCAGAAAGGGTCCATGACCAGTTACAAAGTAGGTAAGAAAAGGGTTGGTAATTTGGAAATTAGTGTTTACAGTGGGGAGATAGATTGAAACTCTAGAGGGATCATGTGTACGGGGGGAGATGTAATCATTTAGAAAAGATTGCCACGAATTGATGATGAATTTAGAACAGTACTTTTTAAGGAGAGAGTAAGGAAAGGGGATAGAAAGGGGGGAACCTGAGGAAGAGGCTAATTTTGCATGAAAGTCTGCGACCTCGTTGCCCAGAATGTTAGCGTGAGCTTTTACCCAAATTAGATTAATTAGATGTTTGGAGGCATTTGCCTTAATTTTGATGTTATTAATAAAATTGGACTTATTTTTAATTGACTTAAAAGTTTGGATTGAGGATTGGCTATCCGAAAAGATGCTTACTTTTGAGTTATTTTCCTTTGCCCAGGATATTGCGAAGTCGATTGCAGCTAGTTCGGCTTGAAAGACCGTGTTCTCGCTGTCAAGCTTAAAGGTAAATACCTGTTCCAGGATATCAAGTTTATAGATACAGACTGCGAAGCCGGTGTTTCCGTTTATGGAGGAGCCATCCGTATAAATATTGAAAGGGGAAAATGAAAGAGGATCATGGGAGGTAAAAAGGGCAATACGGTTTGAAGGATGAGTTTTTGAGAAAAAAGGGGAGTTAAAGTCGAAAAGGGAAGGGTCCGGAATAAAAGAGGGGGGGAAGGAGTTTAGTCTGCGTTTCCAGAAGGAATATTTAGAGTGGAGGGATTTTATGACGAAGTGAATAGGGGGAATTCCGGTGACGGAGAAGAGAGAGAGTATTCACAGATTGTGATTTTTGTACCAAATTTCATTCGAATCGCTCCATTCGTTCGTGAGATATTGTCTCCACAGACTCACTGACACACACACGCATACTTTCACACACACACACACACACACACAGACATCATCTCAAAAATGTTTGATTCGTGATCAGGGATGCTTGAAACGTGCTCTCCCGTCGAAAACGCTAATTTGAATTTTCGACCCAGTCACAATACTTTCCTTATACATTATGTAATATAAGGAAAGTAAAAATCTGATGTTGGCAGCACATGACTTTCCTTATATAATGCAATGGATTTACTACTTTTACAGTAAAAATAAAATAGGTTATTCTTATAGTAGATATATTTTTTCCAAGATATTGAATTTTCGTCAATTAGTCCTTATTTTCATTGATTTAGAGTCATTTTTATCCATTTGGGCAGATTGTCTTTAATTTGGTAACATTTTAAAATGTCGCCAACTTGGCGACATTCCGCCAAACTCGTCGCCAAAATATCGCCAATAATTTACTCTTATAGCAGATAAATGATCTTATAGCAGATCTCTTATAGCAGATGGGGCGGTTTTCTGAACATTCGATTGCGTATAAAAACGATAGGCTTCCAGTATTCACGGATTGTATGTAATTTTTGAACCATATTTTGTTCGAATCGGTCCATTCGTTCGTCAGTTATCGTCTCCATAGACTCACTGACACACACACACACACACAGACATAATCTCAAAAATGTTCGATTCGTGATCAGGGATGCTTGAAACGTGCTTTCCCGTCAAAAACTCGAATTCGAATTTTCGACCCCATCACAATACTTTCCTTATATATTGTTGTATATAAGGAAAGTAAAAAACATAAAATTTCGAATGAATTTCGAAAGGTTTCGCTCGAATTTCAAAAAATTCTATGTAGTTCTAGATTTTTTGATAACAAAGTCGACTATAAAGTTTCATGAAAATCCATTAATACTTGTGGCCGCTATCGTGACAAGAAACTATCAAGTACTAACACAAGAATACGACCACACATATGCAGACATCGCTTCAAAAAGTAGTCAAAAACGTGTTCAGGAGATCCTACAATATAGTATATTGGCATTAAAATCTAGAATTCGAAAATTTTCGTGAAAACAATACTTTATACTATAGTACGTAGTATAAGAAAGCAAAAATCCTAGGTCTGAACTAGGAACAACAGAATTAAATTCCTATTCTCTCTTCTATCAACTCCAACCCCCACTAAAATTGTTACTTATGGAGTAAGACACGCAGTTTGAGACATAGATATATGGAAGAAAATCTATGGCTTAGAAATATGAGGAAGATTGAAGGTAGTCGAAAGCCCAGACTGCCCGACTCGTCCTGAGACATGAGCAGCAAAATGGACGGCCGAGATTGACAGGTTCAGAGAACGTGTTCTTGTCACGTACTCGAAGACTTGGATGATAAAAATGGTAACGTATTTTTAGAAATTGAACAGACTTGCGGTTATATATATATATATATATATTTAAATCGTTAAGAATAAACTCCTTCGAAAAATAGAACAAGAAAGATCAATCATGCATAAAGCATAGATCATGAAACACTTTCCAACTTCAATGCAATTTCATTTAAACATCTCTAAAATGCGATACATTCCTCGGTAATATTTATTTATCATAATACTACAATAATTTATTATATTTGAAAACTTAAAAGTTCATCGAAAAAAATAAATTTCGTTCAAATGATGTCAATTAAATATAAATCGCCTAGCTCCTAGATAATGTTTTTAACATTATCGTAATACTACAATAATTTATTATATTTGAAAACTTCATCAAAAACAACTGAAATTTATTCAAATGACGCCATCGAAATATAAAACGCCTGGCTCTCTCTATAAAAGCAGCATTTCATTCATAACCATTTTCCCATTCATTTCATTCATTACCATACTATAATAATTTATTTTATTTAAAAGACCATGGAGGTACAAGTAATTAAACTCTATGCTTAAAACTTCATCGAAAAAAATCGTCCTTCTTTCTGTAAAATCATTGAATATTTCATTCATATCAGCTATGCAGACTCCATGAGCTAAATAATTTTGCGTTAAAGAAATGAAGCAATTCTTATACAACTCATTCTACATATTTTGCTGTTTACATTTTACATAAGTGAAAAATAGGCTTCGTTGTAGAAATAATCAAATTTGGATGATCATTTAAACTCAAATATATTGTCATTGCGTTGTTTCAGTATGTAGATACACAGAATTTAGGCAAAAATAAAGCAGTTTTAGGAAGGATACAACACTCAATATGAATTAAAAAGAACTTTAAAAATCACGATTTTGAGACAAGATGGATGCCATATTTTATTTTGAAGTGGGTCACGTGATCTCTTCATATAATGGTCACGTGATCGCTTCATATCAGAGGTGTAATTATTATTATTTTAATTTTTATTTAAAAATCTACTGAATATATTTATACAACACTCAATATGAATTAAAAAGAACTTTAAAAATCACGATTTTGAGACAAGATGGATGCCATATTTCATTTTGAAGTGGGTCACGTGATCTCTTCATATCATGGTCACGTGATAGCTTCATATAAGAGGTGTAATTATTATTATTTTAATTTTTATTTAAAAAACTACTGAATATATTTTGCTGAAATTTTTTTTTATATATTTTATGGGATAATTTGAATATTATCTAAAATTTTCGCAGCAATTTGTGAATTTTAAATCCTCTTAAAAAATGTTTGAAAAATTAGGTCCCATAGGGTTCAATGTATTTCATTTTTTCAACCTGGGTTCAATCCGAAACTAATTGGGTGATATTATTCCCTTATATTCCCATAGGCCCCACAGACCGTCTGAACAACATACTAAAATTTCATTTTGATTAAGTCATTTTTACGGCAGTTATCGTGCTAACGGACAGACAGACAGACAGAATGAACAAAGTCATAAACACTTTTCAACTTTGTTGTAAAGTGTTAACAGGATGAACAAAGTCATAAACACTTTTCAACTTTGTTGTAAAGTGTTAAAAACCAGAACCACAGATTTCGTGGAAAAATAAATTTTTCCTTTTCTTTTCTCATACATACTCTATAGAAGTAGTTGTAAATAAAAAGGGGATTGTTTTTAGATATTCTCATTAAATAAATTGAGTATAAGATAATAAATAATTATTAGACTGATATTGTTACTTTCTAAAATAATTTCTTATTTAAGATTTTCACAGACATGCAAGGTATGAAAAAACTTGAATTCGTTTTAAATGTTTCAAGGGTCGTGTTGCACGAAGCGGCAGTGTAACACATATACATAGAGGGAGAGAGATAGAGGATATGAAATGGAGGATGTATAAGGCGGGACTACAACACACACATACACAAAGACACAGGGAGATGGGGGATATGAAACGGAGGATGTATGAGACGGGACATGCAGAGAGGAAGGTAGATGCAGGATATCAAATGGAAGATGCATGAGGTGGGACTACAACACGCACACAGAGGGAGGGAGATGTAGGATATGAAATAGAAGATGTATGAGGCGTGGCTTTAACATACGTACACTGAGAGAGAGAGAATTTCGCAGTATTTACGGTGAAAACTCGACTTGCAATTAAATCACGATTTCATAGCCTACATCGGTTAAAGTAAAAAGTTTGCTTAATCTACTGTTAAAAGCATATTTATCAAGAAAAATGGTACAATTACTATTCATAGGGAAAATAAATAAAACCTAGTGAGTTCCTATTCGAAATAGAACTCTTTTCACATATTTCTAATAGGAAAAGGTGTGACGATGGTACAGAGTACCTAGAGGAAAATGTCAATATTTTCTGGATTTCATTTTTTTAAATTTTTATTTTTTATTTATTAATTTTTTTTAATTACGCAGTTTTGATAGACCAATAGAATGCAATTTAATTTGTGAGAATAGGACCACAGAAAAAGAAGTTATCGACGATAAAAACGGTTGCTTGTAATATTGGCAGTCACTCCGCCAGGCGAACGTGAGTTCGGGGCAAGCAATAAGCGCATACTAGAATACAGTGCAGATGTCGATGAGCAGAGGTAGCAGATTTAAATTTATTACATTTTCCCACCAGAATTGTTTCCTAATACAATTTAAGTGAGGGGTATGGACGGGAAAACCCAGTGGTTAAAGCACGGGAATCGCACTCGGAGGACCCGAGTTCAATTCCGGGCTCTGCCCAAACTGTCCCCGTATTTACACGGAGTTTGGATACGTTAAATCCATGGGTCTAAAAGTCTTTCCGAGAAGTTGGTGGAAGGGAAAGGATGGTACGGTTCCTATGGATGTTGCCTCCCTGGGTTCCGGTCTTAACTGGGTGGCACTGTCCAGGCCATCCAAACAGATACGTCACACCTTCGGGTTTCTCCGGTCGTCCAAATAGTTGCTCAAGTCCTCTGGATGAGTCGGACGGCCTGGGGTTTCCACACCTTCGGGTTTCCGGTCACCCAACTGGTTGCTCATACCCTCGGGTGAGTCGGGTGACCTGGGTCTTCTACACCTTCGGGTTTCCGGTCACCCAACTGGCTGCTCATACCCTCGGGTGACCTGGGTCTTCAACACCTTCGGGTTTCCGGTGGGGACAGTTTAGGCAGAGCCGGGAATTGAATTCGGGTCCTCCGAGTGTGATCCCCGTGCTCTAACCACTGGGTTTTCCCGGTCATACCCTTTAAATTGTAAATCTGCAACCTCTGTGCATCGACATCTGCGCTGTACGCCAGTATGAGCTTATTGCTTGCCCGAACGCACGTTCGCCTGGCGGAGACTACAAACATTACAGGTAAACGTTTTTAGCGTCGACATCATCTTTTCTTGTGGTCCTATTCTCACAAATTAAATTGTATTCTATTAATCTATCAAAACTGCATAATTAAAAGAAATGAAAAAGAAAAAAAATTAAAAGAAATCCAGAAAATATTGATACTTTCCTCTTGGTACTCTGCAGCATCATCCAGTAGCGTAGCGTGAGATTATTGACTGGGGAGGTTGAACATTTGGTAAAAAAATTTGGTATTACAAGTAAAAGCAGTGGGTCGCCGGCCACTCAATCAGCTGCTCGCACTATTGGGCGAGTCGAGTGGTCTGGGTTTTTAACACCTTTGGGTAGGGCGGACTAGGACTCAGCCTTGGGTCGGACGATCGGCGTCCAAAGAAAGTTTAAAAGGTTTTCACTGGTTTCACATTAACCATGTTTTCACAAAAACCCGTGAAACTCAAAGCTCGACAATCATAAAAATTTAAACTTTAGCTTCGTGATCGCGAAAAAGAAGTGTGGCCGAAAAGAATTAAAGTAATTAGAAGTTAAAAAGGAACTGCTTTTGGTGACACGCATTAGCATAGATAATCTTAAAAACACAGTAATACTTGTCAACTTTTTCTGTAACAAACAAGGCTAATTTAAAAATAAACTAGGAACACTTTTGACAACTTCTTGGCGTATTCAAACGGAGAGATGTGCAATCAGATTCGAATTTGGACCATGTTTTAACCTGCATTTAACGTTGCATTGTTAATAATCATTTCATCTCAATGTTAAAAATGTTTGGAGCGAGAAACTCCACTCGGCTTTCTCGTAGTCATAATCCATGCTAACAAAATCTACATAATAATTGCCTAAAGTGTTTTTGTCTTTTTAGATCTCCCAGAAGCCCTATAACTAGAAGGCTGAATGTCATCACATTTTTAGAATTAACAACGGCACAGGACCTAACTGAGCTGGAAGTTCGAGCCCCCCTCCCCCGGTTGCACAGAAAATGGGAGGTGGGGCGGGGCGCATTTCAAAAAGTCTTTACGGACCCGACTCGCCAAAAGCCTAAGGTGACCTGGAACAGGTACGACCATACAAATTGTGCCACTCTCTATAAATATTTATCACGCCCCCCCCCCCATCCATATTTGATTTATCCTTTGTGAAATTTTCATGTCTTCTCTAGGCTCAAAATAAAAATTTTGGTGGCCCGAGTCCAGCCTGGAGTACCCACTCCAGTGGTGCCCTACCCCCTATGTGTAGATTAAAAATATTGAATCTTTGCATCCACGGGTTAGTTCTTTACAGAGTAGGAATTTCGATTTCCTTAACCCCTTGACATACAACGCCGTCTCGGATACGTTGTATGTTTCACAAGCCATTGTAGACATTGACGTCTGCGGAACGGGCACAGATTTAATTTTGTCATGTGTAAACATTACAGAAATGTGTGTGTGTGTGTGTGGGGGGGGGGGGGGTATATTCTGAAACTGCACTTAATGTCTCTTAATTCGTATATCGATGGGTTAAAGGAGTGCCCAAAAGGAGAGGAGGCGTCGAAAAGTCTTTAAAGACCCCCCAGAAGACCTCCATAGGACTTAGAAAGCTGAGTCTTTGAATACTTGTAGTATTGACAACAGGACAGAATCTATAGGAGCTGAATTTTTGATTTTTTCACGGGGTACAGAGAAATGAAGGAGGGTTGATAAGCTCTTCTAGACCACCCATACGCCCTCAGGTGACCAAGAAGGAGGCTAAAACTTCGCACACTTATGGCATTGACCATGGTATAGAATCGAATGGATCTATTTAGATCACGGCGACTGTTTTTCCCGATAAGCAACATATATTGTTAAACAAAATAAAGAATAACTGCAACATATATTGCTAAACAAAATAAAGAGTAACTGAAGTGGCGACTCAATTCGACGTTCTTATACATAAAAAAAAATAACTTGTGATATTTTTTTTTAAAAATTAATTTATTTATTTATTTATTTATTTGCAAATTTTGCAAGGAAAAAATAAATTGAAAAATTTGTATTGTTGATCCAAATAATAGCAATTATAGTATGTTTTATTCTTCATTTCAGGGAGGGTGGTGTGGGGTAATTACCCCTCCCCACCCTCTCTGATGGGGTACATTATCAAACTTAATATCAGTGGAAATATTTTTTTCAAATCCTTTGAAATGAAGAGTAAAACATAATTGCGATTATTTGGATCAACAATACAGATTTTTTCAATTTATTTTTAATTGTGAAAAACAAAAAAAAATGCATCACGGTTTGCACAAAAATTGTATCGCGGCTATTTTTCACTACAATAACTAAACTGTTTAGTGATCATTGGGCCATAAATAACCCCTTTTATGTGTATACATAAATTATGCCAAATTTTGTCCTATGCTGCCACGTTAATAAAATATAAAAATTTTGAAGTTTTCGTTCGAATTTAAAAAAAAAAATTCCACCTAGTTCATCTAGATCTTTCGTTAACAAAGCCGTATAAAATGTTTCCCGAAAATATGACAGACAAACAGACATCACTCTAAAAACAGTTATATCGTGTTCAGGAAGTCCTAAAATATATATTGACACCAAAATCTTAAAATCGAAAATTTTCGTGAAAACAATACTTTCTATATTTTTTTCTTGCAAAATTTGCAAAAGATGGAATCTGTTATGGGAAATTCGAGTTGAACTACACTTCAATTAATTCTTTAATTAAGATGACAACAAGTAAGTTACGCCCAGGAATCTGATGCAACCTGCAAATGTGTGAATAAATATTTTAATTTAACATACTTTACATACACAGGGTTCGTATTAAAGTCCTTCATACTTAGGAACTTTGTACATATGCACATATTTGTGCATTTGTTCTTAGTGTCCATACAGACAGACCGTTATATTTCCGAAAGTACTTGAAATGTGTTATGAAATTTTGCAGGAATGCATGCATGTCTGTAAAACTGTCAGTGGTATGCATCCAAGAGGTCTTACACATAGGGGCCTCCCCTTTCCCGGCCGTCCAAATGGTTGCTCGAGTCCTTAGGATGAGTTGGACGGCCTGGGTCTTCAACATAGGGGCCTCCAGGTGCGGTAGCCCAGTGGTTAGCGCGCGGGAATTGCACTCGGTAGGCCCGGGTTCGATTCCCGTCACTGTTAATACTGTCGTCGTGTTCACGCGGAGTACGATCACGTTAAACATGTGGGTCCGTAAGTCCTTTCGAGTGGTTGGTGGTAGGGGAAGGAGGGTACGGTCCCTGTGGATGCCTCCCCCACTGGGTTCCGGTCTAAATTGGGTGGCACTTTCCGGCCGTCCAAACAGTTACCTTACATCTTTCTAGTAGGCCGGACGGTCTGGGTCTCAACAACAACAACATAGGGGCCTCCTTGATATAGGGAAGGGGGTGGGGGCTCTGCCATAAATTCGAACACACAAAACGCATAAATTTGAATACACATAGTCTGTTTTAATGCGCCCTTAAACTGGAGGACCGGACCTAAGCAGGATTCCTCGAATCCCCAAGCTTGTTATGTGTAACTTTTAAAATGCCTGTATATTTAACTTTAAAAATGTCTGAATGTTTAACTTTATACACTCTTAGATAGGTAATTACATCTTGTATATTCCGTATAAATTGTCTTGTATTATTTACTATTTTATACACGGAAGCAGTACGTCAACCACTAAATAAGTTATTTATTTATTTATTTTTCTAAGAGGTGTGTGGCCCCTTGATATCAGAAGAAGCTAACCTGTAGTCTAAGCGTAAATACGGCCTTGACATTAGAGTTCAGTCTCATACTGAGAGTTTTTTTTTTATATTTAATGTTAAAAAAAGTAAATAAGTAGAAAGTAAGTAATAATATTGAATAGTCTGTTCGCTGCGATACAGTATAAGAAACTGCTTCTTCACGATGAAGAAGGCTATCTTTCGTCTTCGGAAACCGGTTTATACAATTAATTAACTATCTTATGCTGTTAGGAGATGTTTAAATGCAACGTTAAATGCGGGAAAACGTTATATCGGGTTTCTATTATATAGGAAATGTAATTTGAGAAAATTAAACACTTTTTTTTAAATATAAATAAAATACATGATTTAGGATCATAAATACAAAAGTCTAATTCCACTCACTGAGAAATCAACAGAGTGAACTTCCGATAATCCGGCATGTTTGGAAT
Source organism: Amaurobius ferox (assembly GCA_951213105.1). NCBI lineage: Eukaryota > Metazoa > Arthropoda > Arachnida > Araneae > Amaurobiidae > Amaurobius > Amaurobius ferox. The sequence goes on from OX578150.1 coordinate 89,653,495, forward strand.
TCCAACGTTGCCGGATTAAAGGATGTCAAACGAAAATGAGATACAAATTGAGATAAATTAATTTAAAATAAAATAATGTAATAAAAACGTTACACAGACTGGATTACAGTGTACAGTATATGGGGTGAAAAAAAAATGTAAGTTAACTTTAAAATTAAATGGCAAACTCCAATGAATAGAAACATGCATGTAAAAGTTATTTAGTCTATTACAGTAAATGCACTTATAATGTATTACAGTACAGCACTAATTTACTGTACAAATTTACTGTAACTAATTTACTGTACAATGTTTCAAAGTTCGAAAAAGTTGACATGTATAAAGCACACAATGACAATCATCAGAAGATCATTTTAGTTAACTATAATTTCATCCATAATAACATATCAGCTTCTGCCACTCGGCTATTTATCTTCAGACTTAATTCCTCCAGGCTCAGCCAAATGCAATTTCATCCAACACAACAATGAGAGCAAAGAAATCGTACTCACCTTCTGCAGGCTCGCAAACGACAAAGTTGGAATATGACAGCACTGTTGCTATAAGTGGAATCCACAGGAGCACCATGTTGGACTAGGAGTGCTTAGACAATCGAACCTGGAGCAAGAAACAAAGACATAATTATTCCCACGATCTAATGGAAGAATCCTGCATTCATAACCATCTCACCATCAACCCTTTGTCAGGTTTCGCGGTTATTACCGCTCATCAGGCAAGGGAAGTGGATGGAAGTCATGATGCATTAACTCCCTATTGCTTGAAGTTCTGAAAGTTTTATAGAGGAGCAATATGAGTTTCTTTAGGTCAGCTTCTATCACTATGCAACTATAATCCATGTTCTTTTAGGCTACATTAGGAAATCTACTCTTTCCAGTGAATAGCCTTGGTGAAGGGAAATGGAAACCATGTCCTCAAGGAAAGGAATATATCCCAAGAAAAAGATCAAATATGAGTTTCTGGAATATGGTATTTCTGCCATTGACCGGAATAGAGTTTTCTATTTGTCGATGTAAGTAGGGCCCCAGGTTTGAAGAGAGGAGGAAGGGGGGTTGGTAGATTTATAAATTGATGCCCACTGTATTGTTTTACATTGATTTTACATCGCTCAGGGGGACACGATCTTTATATCATCTGGGCGTACCCTTACTCAACAAAGCAAATTTAAAAATCGTCTGAATGTAAAGAGTGTAACGGATTGTTTTCCCCAAAGAGCTTTCAGCAGACGATTTCCTATAGTCCGACTGACCATTAGTGGACTCGGACAAGAAAAAAGAATGAAGAAGCAGTTATCCGGTTGCTCTCGACTGGAGAGGTTGAGTTATGACAAAAATGTAACTTTCTAAAAATAAATATTTTATTCGCATTTTTGTGAACGTTTAAATTTTTTCACTAAAAAAGGGCCATACGAGTCAATTAGTGGATCATGGTCTGCTCGTGTCATGCTACATGAGCAGCCTGTAGATCTGTTCAGTCCTGAAATAGATTTTCCCCCCTCTACTTCTACGTTCAACATTTTCAACTCTTTCCTCATATTTGAACAACAACAAACTATTCTGTCTGAATATTCCTACACGCAACCACTTTCAAAATAGAAGATCCAGCCCACTCTCTTAAAACGCGTTTACCACAAAGTTAGAGGCGACTTCAGGACGGGCTCGTATTAAATCGCCCGCAAATTTCTGGCACGCTTGCGAAATAATTAAACCATAACCGCATACATACACGAGTCTATTAAGAGTTCAATTTAAAGTGGAACTAATGTTGGCTGCAAACAGCTTACAAACCTCTAGTTATTCTCTGGAGATATATATATCTATATGTTGTATTTAAATAACGCACTTTGCGGCAACATTCCTTTGTAAGTGTTCTAATGGAAAGCTATACGAAAAATGCGATACACGTGAATGCTAAAATCTCAGATCAAAATTTTATACCTGCAGAAATCTCGGATGTTTTTTTTTTTTTTAAGAGAATAACGTCTGCGGTTGGGGTAAGACACCTATATAAGAGTAGCTAGGAGCCCTAGACCGGGGTATCCAGCGAAATGGGGCGTTACGAAAAATGATAACACTTTGGACGTTTATATCTTTGAATCTGGTAGATAGAAATACAAGCAATTTACAATTGTTTTGTCGAAAATAGGGTACCATTTATGAATATAAAAATAATTCTGATATTTTGAACTATTATTTCTCCAATCTATATATATATATATATATATATATATATATATATACAGGGTGTCTAGAAAGTTCCGGAACGACGCAAAATCTCGAGAAATACACTTCGGATCAAAAAATAAAAAAACACGTATTCAATACTTTTAGAAAAGCTATCCAATGATACCGAAATTGATCCCTCTCCCCCCCGAGGGAGGTGGGGTAACATTGAAATCTTAATGGGAACCCCCATTTTTACTTTCCTTATATGCATAATGTATAAGGAAAGTATTGTGACGGGGTCGAAAATTCGAATTCGAGTTTTCGACGGGAGAGCACATTTCAAGCATCCCTGATCACGAATCAAATATTTTTAAAGTGATGTCTGTGTGTGAAAGTATGTGTGTGTGTTTGTGTGTGTCAGTGAGTCTCAAGAGACGATAACTGACGAACGAATGGCCCGATTCGAACGAAATTTGGTACAAAAATCACAATCCGTAAACACTGGAAGCCTATTGTTTTTATACGCAATTGAATGTTCAGAACCCCCCTAAATTTTCGAGTGAAAGTTTGAAAAAATTGTCAAAAAATCAAAACCACAAATAAAGTTACGCAAATAGACATTTCTTATGTAATTTTTCATTAGAAAACGATTGACATAAATTCTAAAAGGCTAACATGAACTGTTCTCGAGATATTGCACATTTTTCAAAAAAATTATCAAAAAGTCATATAAAATAAAAAAATATATATTTCCTATTGAGAAACATGCTCACTTTTCATATGTAATACCATGCGATAAATTTGGTGACATCATTCTCGTGGAACCAGCTAGTTCCATTCATGAAAAAAGATACTTTTAGTAATACTTTTGTATTTGAACGCCAATAGTCATTCATCGGCTATAAGAATAACTTAATTATCCGTCCATAACGCTTGGCGATATTTGGGCGACGAATTTGGCGAAATGTCGCCAACTTGGCGACATTTTGAAATGTTGCCAAATTAACGAAAATCTCGCCAAATGGATAAAAATGACGCTAAATCAATGAAAATGACGACTAATTGACGAAAATTCAATATCTTGGAAATAATAAATATCTACTATAAGAATAACATTTTTTTTAACTGTAAAAGTAGTAAATTCATTGCATTATATAAGGAAAGTCATGTGTTGTCCACATCAGATTTTTTATTGCAGATTTGGATTCTCCAGAAAAAATTACATACATTTAACCTACGATTTTGATTCAAGCACCCCGATCATGAGAGGGAAGGGGAGTTACAGAAAAAAACACCCTGATCATGAGAGGCAAAGGGACTCATGTTAATCAAGCACTCCGAAGGGAACAGAAAACTACTACTTCCATATCGTTGTTCCTGGGTAGTGCTAAAAGTAGTTTTGAACCGTTTTCTAAACTGAAGTCAACAGTTGTCGCTGAAGTGAACGGTTTGCGGGGGGAGGGGGTCAATTTTAGCATCATTGGATAGTTTTTTTGAAAATATTGAACACGTAATTTTTTATTTTTCTATCCGAAGTGTATTTCCCGAGACATTCCCATTTTCAAACGTTTGTGTCCCAGTTCCGTTTTTCTCGATTATAGCGTCGTTTGTGGGAGCAAAAATTAAAAATCGTAGGTCAAATGTATGTAATTTTTTCTGAAGAATCCAAATCTGCAATAAAAAATGGGGGTTCCCATTGAAGATTCCAAAGTTGCCCCACCCCCCCTCGGGGGAGGGGGGGGGGGCAATTTTGGTATCACTGGATAGTTTTTCTAAAAATATTGAATACGTGTTTTTGTATTTTTTGATCCGAAGTGTATTTCTCGAGATATTGCGCCATACCAGAACTTTCTGGACACTCTGTATATATATATATATATATATATATATATATATATATATATATATATAAATTAGTAAATCCAAAGTTAGAATGTATGTAGTAACTCATAATACACTATTCCAAAATTTTCTACAAAATACAAAGAAATAAAAGAAATTAAGACATAAAGAGGAAATAATAAAGCGTAATGCAGGTCATAAAGACAAAGACAATCAACAAATTTCAAAAATGAGGAATGCAAATAAGGAAACAAAAAAATCAAGCAACAAGAAAGATCAATCATGCTTAAAGCATTGATTATGAAACACTTTCCAACTTCAATGCAATTTTATTTAAAAAAGTCGAAAATGCAATATATTCCTCGGTAATATTTTAAAACTTATCACAATACTACATTGATTTATTATATTTGAAAACTTAAACCTTCATCGAAAAAAATTAACTTCATTCAAATGACGGCATTAAAGTATAAATTGCCTGGTTTAAACATCTCTAAAATGTAATACATTCCTTGGTAATAATTTTAGAATTATCATAATACTACGATAATTTATTATATTTGAAAACTTCATCGAAAACAACTGAAATTCATTCAAATGACGTCATAAAAAAATAACACGCCTGGCTCTCTCTATAAAAGCAACATTTCATTCATAAATAATTCCCCCATTCATGTCTTTCATCACAATACTATAATAATTTATTTTATTTAAAAATTAAGACCATTGAGCTACAAGTAAGTAAGCTCGATTCGTTAAACTTCATCGAAAAATATCGTCCTTCTCTTTCTAAAATCAATGAATATTTCATTCATATCAGCTAAGCAGACTCCATGGACTATTTGATTTTGTGTTAAAGAATTACAGCGATTCTAATACAACTCATTCTACATATTTTGTTGTTTACATTTTACATAGGTGAAAAATAGGCTTAATAGTAGAAATAATCAAATTTAGATGAGCATTTAAACTGGAATATATTGTCATTGCGTTGTTTCCGTATGTAGATGCACAGAATTTAGGCAAAAATAAAGTAGTTTTAGGACGGATACAACACTCAATATGAATTAAAAAGAACTTTAAAAATCACGATTTTGACACAAGATGGATGCCATATATCATTTTGAAGTGGGTCATGTGATCGTTTCATATCATGGACACGTGATCGCTTCATATAAGAGGTGTTATTATTATTTTAATTTTTATTTAAAAAACTACTGAATATATTTCGCTGAATTTTTTTTTATATATTTTACGGAACCATTTGAATATTGCCTAAAATTTTCGAAGCAATTTGTGAATTTTAAATCCGCTTAAAAAATACTTGAAAAATTAGGTCCCATAGGGCTCAATGTATTCCATTTTTTCAACCCGGGTTCAATCCAAAACGAATTGGGTGATATTATTCATTTATATTCCCATAGGTCCTATATATAGTCCCACCGTCTGAACAACATACTAAAATTTCATTTTGATTAAGTCATTTTTACGGCAGTTATCGTGCTAACGGACAGACAGACAGACAGACAGACAGACAGAATGAACAAAGTCATAAACACTTTTCAACTTTGTTGTAAAGTGTTAAAAAAGCTTGCACATGGAAGAGATTTAGGCTTACGATAAGTTCATTTCGAAAAAATTCTCTTCGGGTCCATATATCCTTTCGAAATGAACACAAAAATGTATATATATATATATACACACAAAATTAAAATGATAAAAATAAAATTTATAGATTATTTTTTATTGATTAATAACTATATGGTTTTTCACAGTCAACTATTTGCTAACAAATATAACTATATTACTATTTGTTAAAAATTAAAATAGTAGTTAATATGGATAGCAGTCTACAGATGCTAATAATTAATAAGCACTGTATTCGACACATTTTGATTCACCAAAACAAAATAATTATCCCCCAGTAATAAAAAAAATAAAAAATACCTATTTAGTTATTAAAAAAATACTTTTAAATAGAGTAATTTAGTTCAACATTGTAAAATTCATTACTTAAGTGCACTTTCAAACTAAAGGTACATAGCGAGTCAGTCCCTCCTTAGGCACTGCAGAGCCCCCCCCCCCCCCTCCCTTCCCCTGAATTTTACTCCAGCATTCCTCCTCAATTTCATTTCTGGCTACGGCTCTGTGGGCAACTAGTTGCTACCACCGAGGCTCATTCAAAACCCAAGACTCTTTCATTGCATATTATTTTGGCGTTAATTTAAGGTTGACTCTTGTACGAAATTCAAATTTGTTCACTTAATCTGTGCAAAAATTCTAGAGAAGAGAAAATAAAGCAACATAATTTGTGAGTAAATTATAAAGCATAAACAATGCAAATTAGTGAAAAATAGCGACAGAATTTTAGATTAAAATTGATAAATAACTTGCCAAGAGAATAAATTCAATTTTCTCCGAATTATAATATTTTACCATATTTTTTGCTGTTGGAATATTACGTAAAAAGAGGCGATTTTTATAACTAGTAAAAAACATTGATATTAATTCCCTTAGGATAAAATTAAGCTAGAATAATAATGAGATGCAGTAAAGTACGGCATAAAATTGACTACACTTTTTAAAATCACCCACAACTTAATAATCATAAAATACAAAACCAAGTTTTAAAAAGTTTTAGCATATTTTATATTTACTCGGTGAAATTAATATTAAGTTTTGACAACCAATTCGTCAACGTATTTCTGCATCTCGAATTTTATGTGTAAGAAAACTGGTAAACGTTGAAATCAGGAAATTGCGATATAATTATTAGTTTTAAAAGATGCGGAAATATTAAGTTAGAAAAAAAGATAAGAAAGGTTAGGTTTGGAATTGAAAGATTCATTAAAGTGCATGAGAGTGAAAACGGTAATTGCAGAAATGTAAAAGAACAAGAAGCAAAAATTTTAGTCAGTTATAAATAGTTCTAAAAAATTATTGCCAGCAGTTAAAAATCACACACACGCATTCAAATTTAAACAGCCTCAGCCAGTATTTTTTTCAGGACTTTTTGGTGGTGGGGGTGGAATGTTAGTGGGGGCAAATTTTCTATTTGCCCTTTATAAATAAATCTAAATGCTGTGTCACATAAATAGAATCTAGGTTAACATAAAATGCCTCCGGGGGGGGGGGGGGGGGGGGCGAATACTCGTCTCTTATTTAACACTAAAAAAATAAATCTGAATTTTTTAAGATGGGTCGCGATCTACATTTAGTCCGCGAGCTGCTGATGTGTGATCTACAGTTCACACAAGTTCCCTTTGCTTGAAGTATAATTTTTTTTGAGTTAGGAATCTTTCTTTTCATATCCCAGAAGATCAATAAAAACAGATTAAATTCAGATCGCTACATTTGCGAAGTAATGACTGAATACTAATTACTGAAAGTAAATCAATCATGGTGGCCTGCGGTGAATATGCAAACTCGTATAGCAAAGACAAATATTGCCACTATCTTTGAAAATACAAACGGGAACGCCAAAGCAATTCTAAATCGAGATATAATGCCCGAAGTTCCCTTCGTGAAAACCTTAATGGTCACAATTTATTTAAGCATTCGTCTAGTAACAATGGAAACGCGACAGTTACGGTTGTAAAGTCTGGAGAATCTGTTTATCGTCTGCCAGATAAATTGCTTCGATTTTTTGAGGCAGTTCTAAATGATACAAATCCCCATAATCTAAAAATATTGCGGTTCTTTGTTCGAACAATTGTCAGCTATGTATCGAATTTTAAGTTATATGTTTACGTTTTCAGCTAGGAAAATAAATATTGAAATAAGTTATTACTTTCCCTACATGCATGTATAACGCATAAGAAAAGTATTGTGGACGGAAGTTGAGTTTTCGACAAAAGAGCATGTGCATCTCTGAACTCGAATCGAACGTTTTTAAAATGATGATGATGATGTGCGCATGTATACATGTTAGTGTGTGTGTGTGTGTGTGTGTGTGTGTATGTATGTATGTAAGTCAGTGTGTGTGTATGTATGTCAGTGTGTATGTGTATCCATGTTAGTACATGCATGTTAGTGCATATATGTTAGTGTGTGTGTGTGAGTCTATGGATATGATATCTTACGAACAAATTGAGCATTTCGAGAATAATTTGATACGATTGTTACAATCAGTGACGACTGCAACCCTATTTATTTTTATGTTAATCGAATGCTCAGAAGAACTCCCTTCCCCCAATTTTCAGATTAAAAAAAATCATTAAAAAATCAGTGTCTTTAATAATGATAACAAAAAAATAGTTAATTTAGACATAATTTTTTATTTGAAAACGAATTATACAAGTTTTAGAACGCTAGCATGAACTGTTCTCGAAATATTGTAAATTTTTCTAATAATTTAAAAACAAAAACAAAATTACATAAAAAAAAAAATAGTAGTTTGTATCATCAAATAGATTCCCTTTCCGTATACAATATTATGTAACACATATGTTATCATCCTTCTCGTGAATCTAGTTTATTCCATTCACGAGAGAGGATACTTTTTTGCGACAGTTTTATTTTTTGACGTCTAAGAATTCGCCAATACTCATTTATTTCACAGGATATTAATTGAATGTCAATTGCTTGTTGATGAGGATTTTGATTATGAGTATGAATAAGTTAACTCTATGAATAAGTAAAATGAATGACTAATGGCAAATTATTTACCGTCAAAGGAATTTAAAAAAAAAAAAATTGTTTCGGCTTTCATTATTGTTTTAAATAAAAATGTGTTTTTTGCATGTAGATAAATACAGTTGGCAAAACCACTAAGATAGCTTGTTATTCCGGCTCTCTAGGCCGTACAGTGAAATCAAATGTATCATTAGACTCGTCATAATGTCTGCTATAAATAAATAACTAATTTGCATAAGGGGGTCGTCTTCATATTAAACTTTGTACCGACTTCATTTCTTCAAAGACCCCCCCCCCCCCCACTCACACTTTCACGTCTCAACAACAACAACACTTTTGATAACAGATTCTGATTTTTCAAGTCGTTGGAGAGTTATATTATGATTGCTTGAAATTTCGAGCATTGGGGGATTCAGTTTCTCTTTTATCTCTTCTGAAATAATTAGCCTATCAAACTAATGTGGTGAAATTAACATACGGTTTAATTAGCCTACTAAACTATCAGTGGCGAAATCGCCACTGATGAAGGGCATGGTGATGCCCGAAGGTGCTTTTGCTGTGTAAACTTATGTACGTCGAAAAAGGTGGTTTTATTAAATGACTTTTTTAAACCTATGATTGGTTGTCTTTAATTTAATAGTTTATTAAAATTGATGTCCATCCATTCTAATTATTAAATACGCATGTTTCTTCAATGTAAGGAATGTCCAAGAAGAATATATAGGCCAAGTCTGAGTTTGATAACTTAGGATATTGTGTGGTTAATTGTACAATAAATTTAGGATATTTCATTAAAAATATAATTATGGAAGGGCGAAGAGAATAGGAATGGAGAAAGTCCATTCTCCTAATAAGTGAAATCAACATTTATCCGAATTTGTTTATCCCTTTTACTCGAAAACTACAACAGGTAGGAAGATGAACTTTTGCATACATACATGAAATGCACGCAGATTTGCTGAATCGCAATTTCAATGATTAAAACGAACTGTAACAGGGCGAAACGCCCATTTTTAAACCGCGCATGCTCACTACGCTTTCTACAAATAACAAGTAAACAACTTTTAAACAGTTAATTAAAGCATCTGCACTTGCATGTATTGTGATACAAACCTGTTCTTGTATGTTAAATACGTTTTTGTGATTTAAATGTGTTACTTTGATTCCAACGCCTTCCTGTATTCTAAATTGTTTCATTCAATATTTAAATTCTAAAAATCTATATGCTCTTTTGTATTAAGCTTCACAAATATTAAAATTATTTTTCTATACTTCTAATTTCATAATTATTCGTTAAACTACGTTTTAATAAGAAATCTTTCACAGCTCGCAAACTTCATATAAGCGCGACGCCATTCCAAAGGCGATATAAATAGGGCGCATCTGTAAAGAGGTAGTTGCAGTTACAGTTTGGAAATTTTTGATTCCCCGGTTACTTTCGACTGGGTTTACAATCAAGTATATGCGACCATTCTTCATACGGTTCACAATTACGTAAGTGCACAACCGCGTTAATTAAAAGCTGACCGCTTCCGGTGGGCGTTTGACTTTGCGAATATGTGCAAATAAATATGTAACTCAACTCGGCTTTAATACCGTTAAAGGCTCAGGGACTCGAGTTTATTTACGTTATGAACGCTGAGGATTAATGCTGAAGGAACTGGGGCTATCAACCATAACTGCAGGGAAGTAATGTAAATAGTTAAATAGAAGAATTCAGGGTGTCCCAAAAAGATTGAAACGCGCTTTAATTCTCTATCTGTTGGAGATAAGTGGGCAATGTAAATTGCAAAAATGTTGAAAGTAAGGTAGGAAATAAGACTACGTTAATGAAATAGTCCCCCCATTCATTTTCAAAAAGTTACACTTTTTAAATTTTTATACGACCCCCTTAGACAAATTGGGTCAATCAGAATTTTTTTATTTTTAATGCAACAAGATCATTAAAAAAACCTGTATATCTGTATCTTTAAAATCAACTGAATTATGATAAAGGAAAAAAATCTGACTTATGCCACTTTTCCGTACCATGTGAAAGGCTGTTTCATCAGTGAAAATAGCGATCATAAACAAATTGACGATGGAAATTGTTCAGATCAAAAATACGTTAATATGTGTCAACATTTTTTTTTTATCACAAATGCATCTAAATAAAGCATTACGCAGATAGAGATCATATAAAGCAGTGGTACTCACTACGCGGTTGGGTATATCATCCAATTTTATCTTTTTTTGTGATATGTCACAAATTTACATTTCTAATTTGATATAGGCTTCCCATTGACAATGTCCAATTTTCAATTAAATATAAATCGCTCAATTTTAAAGATACAGATATGCGGGTTTTTTTAATTATCTTGTTGCATTGAAAACACACATTTTCTGATTGACCCAATTTGTCTAAAAGGGTCGCATAAAAATTTAAAAAGTGTAACTTTTTGAAAATGAATGGGAGGACTATTTCATTAACGTAGTCTTATTTCCTACTTTACTTTCGACATTTTTGCAATTTACATTGACCACTTATCTCCAAGAGGCGTGTTTCAATCTTTTTGGGACACCCTGTTGAATAATAGTATAAGCGTAATAAATTTTCTAATGTTATTACTTTCCTTGTAATGCATGGTCATGTATAGGGAAAGCATTGGAATCATGTCGAAAATAGCAACTCGCGTTTTCGACGGATCTACACGTTATGTGACCTCTAGAAATGAAAAAACTATTTTTAGCGTGACATTTGTGTGTGTGTGTCCGTCTGTGCAATGCATGTATCCACTTTAACTCGAAAACTAATGAACCAAATGTTACAAAATTTGGTAGGTAAATCCCGTGTGAGTGACTCTGGTTGTTGACTAGATTTTGGTACAATTCGGGATAAAAGAACCTGCCTCTTGCGAAATGGCCGGGTAAAAATCGCATGTATCCCCTTTAGCTAAAAATATTATATGCCAAATTTCACAAAATTTGGTGGATAAGTCACTTGTAGGCTATACTGGTGCTGATTAGATTTTGGCACAATGAGAGAAAACATAAACTCCTTTTTTTTTTGCAAAATGGCCCGCAAAAGTCATTGAAATCTAAAATAAAAGACTGCGTATGCTCAAATGCATCAATTAAATACTTGTTTTGTTTTATGCGTAATTTTTGACGATAAAAAGAATAAGGCCAACCCCAATACTCTAGAATTAACCGTTCTCCAGATATATTAGTTTTTTTTTTCGCATTTTTGCTACGCCGACTTTGAAAATACATGCAGTTATCAAATGAAAACGAAAATTGAAATTGTGCAAATTCAGTGTCATTTCAAATAAGTATACGCATTATTTTGTGCAATAAAATTTAATTCAATGAATTATTAAAGAAATAAAGAGAAAATGAATGGGTGTAGGAAAAGCTATGTGCTGCCCACATCAGATTTCTTTCCTTAATAAAGGAGAGCTTTTGCTTTACTGGCAAAGACGCTTTTCAGTAAAATTAAAAATCTGACGCTTTCGAGGGAGTCAATTTTTAACATCCCGTCTTTCTCTACCCGATTTTTTTTCTTCGAAACTATTCGATTAATTGAAACAAAATTTGGTAAAAATATAGAATAGGCACATGAATATATAATTATTGCAGCTCTTTTGGAATACGGAAATATTTGGAGTCGAGTTTAATTAAAGTTTATTATTGTATGAAGTTCTAATTAGATCCATGTTTACTTATGATTCGCAGACATGAACACCGACTTTGAGAGGTGAAAACACCCTGAGTGCCTTTGACAGAAAGATTTTAAGAAGCATATTTGAGAAGTATCCTAATTGAGTGTACCGTAGAATGTTTATCAGAAGCCACACAATCTCTATAAGCAATTAAGTTCATGACGAACTGGCCCAAGTTCATGAAAATGAAAAAATTGAAATAGGATTTTGTTGAGCAAAGATAAAAAAATCTGATGTGGACAGCACATGACTGTCCCTGAAGACTTAAATTTATATTTTTTCTTTATTTCTTTAATAATTTATTAAATGGAGTTTTAATGCACAAAAAACACGCATACTCATGAAACTGAATTGGCAATTTTAATTTAATTTCTGTTATTATTTGGTAACTGCACGTATATTCAAAGGCATCGTAGCAAAAATGTGAAAAAACCAAAATATATCGAGAACAGCTAATGCTACAGTAAAGTGACTTACCTACTAAATTTTATGAAATTTGGTCTATTAGTTTTTCACATGAAGTGGATACATACATTGAACAGTCAAACACACACACAGACGTCACGCTAAAAATAGTTTTTTCGTATTCCAGAGGTCCCAAAACGTTAGATCCCTCGAAAACTGAAGTTACGATTTTCGGCATGATTCCAATACTTTCCCTATACATTACCATGTATTGCAAGGAAAGTAATAATCATAATTTTTTCACATAATACCAAAAAAAAATCATAGCTTACTTTCTAAAAAGTAGCATTTAATAGAACAAATAATATGTGCCGCTTTCCAAACAGCATTTCTCTTCCTCAAACACTATTACCATATATTCTTAAAACTTTCTGCAACAACCTACTCCATTTACATTCCTAATTTTTGCCACTCTTCTTCGGAAGCGACTGCTTTAAACGCCAACATCGTGATAAAATCCAAACCGCGGAGCAAAATACCATAAAACGAGAGGCAAGTAAATAAAATTTGAAAGGCGAAAGAAAATATATTAAATAAGAACCATCGCGAAAATGAGTGGCTATTTTTTTTTTTTTTCGCTCCCGAGTATGGAAACAAAAATCTAGGACCGTTCATTCATGAGCTAGCAAACAGGAATTTTCTCGCTGGCAGAACCGATTGCATTGGATCAGCTCCAAAATATTCGTGAAGCCACTGAATCACAGGATTAAAAACCTAAAATTCAGATCTCTCTCTCTCTCTCTCCTCCCCCCCCCCCCCCACTGAAAAGAAAGCTCTAATTTGTTATTGAGATTTATTGCAGTATTTTTTATTTTCTCTAAAATACATGGTAATGTATAGGGAAAGTATTGGTATTATGTCAAAAATCGCAACTTGAGTTTTTTAACGGATCTACACATTTCGGGACTTCCAGAACACGAAAACACTATTTTTAGCGTGATGTCTGTGTGTGTGTGTGTGTGAAAGCCCCAGGCCGTCCGACTCGTCCGTGTGTGTGTGTGTGTGTCTGTTTGCCTGTGCAATGTATGTATCCACTCTAACTCAAAAACTAATGGACCCAATTTCATGAAATTTGGTAAGTCACTTGTGTGTGATCCTGGTGCTGCTTAGTTTTTGGTACGATTCGGGACAAAACAACCCGCTTGTTTTTGTGAAATGACCCGCAAAAATTGCCTGCATCCACTCTAGGTGAAAAATTAATAGATCAAATTTCACAAAACTTCTCGATAGAACGATTATTCTTTGAGATATAGAGATTTCTAGAAGTTTCTAGGGAGAGACTATAAAAAGGACCCCTCTGTTGCAGGGGAGTTGACGAAGGGGCGTGACACGAGCTACAATGGACTGTTGTTATTGTTGTTGAGACCCAGACCGTCCGACCTACCAGAAAGGTGTAAGGTAACCGTTTGGACGGCTGGGAAGTGCCATCCAATTTAGACCGGAACCCAGAGGGGGAGGCATTCACAAGGACCGTACCCTCTTTCCCCTACCACCAACCTCTCGGAAGGACTTACGGACCCACATGTTTAACGTGATCGTACTCCGCATGAACACGGCGGCAGTTGTGGCAGCGTTGTTGTTGTTGAGACCCAGACCGTCCGACCTACCAGAAAGGTGTAAGGTAACCGTTTGGACGGCTGGGAAGTGCCATCCAATTTAGACCGGAACCCAGTGGGGGAGGCATTCACAAGGACCGTACCCTCTTTCCCCTACCACCAACCTCTCGGAAGGACTTACGGACCCACATGTTTAACGTGATCGTACTCCGCATGAACACGGCGGCAGTTGTGGCAGCGTTGTTGTTGTTGAGACCCAGACCGTCCGACCTACCAGAAAGGTGTAAGGTAACCGTTTGGACGGCTGGGAAGTGCCATCCAATTTAGACCGGAACCCAGAGGGGGAGGCATCCACAAGGACCGTACCCTCCTTCCCCTACCACCAACCTCTCGGAAGGACTTACGGACCCACATGTTTAACGTGATCGTACTCCGCATGAACACGGCGGCAGTTGTGGCAGCGTTGTTGTTGTTGAGACCCAGACCGTCCGACCTACCAGAAAGGTGTAAGGTAACCGTTTGGACGGCTGGGAAGTGCCATCCAATTTAGACCGGAACCCAGAGGGGGAGGCATTCACAAGGACCGTACCCTCTTTCCCCTACCACCAACCTCTCGGAAGGACTTACGGACCCACATGTTTAACGTGATCGTACTCCGCATGAACACGGCGGCAGTTGTGGCAGCGTTGTTGTTGTTGAGACCCAGACCGTCCGACCTACCAGAAAGGTGTAAGGTAACCGTTTGGACGGCTGGGAAGTGCCATCCAATTTAGACCGGAACCCAGTGGGGGAGGCATTCACAAGGACCGTACCCTCTTTCCCCTACCACCAACCTCTCGGAAGGACTTACGGACCCACATGTTTAACGTGATCGTACTCCGCATGAACACGGCGGCAGTTGTGGCAGCGTTGTTGTTGTTGAGACCCAGACCGTCCGACCTACCAGAAAGGTGTAAGGTAACCGTTTGGACGGCTGGGAAGTGCCATCCAATTTAGACCGGAACCCAGAGGGGGAGGCATCCACAAGGACCGTACCCTCCTTCCCCTACCACCAACCTCTCGGAAGGACTTACGGACCCACATGTTTAACGTGATCGTACTCCGCATGAACACGGCGGCAGTTGTGGCAGCGTTGTTGTTGTTGAGACCCAGACCGTCCGACCTACCAGAAAGGTGTAAGGTAACCGTTTGGACGGCTGGGAAGTGTCATCCAATTTAGACCGGAACCCAGAGGGGGAGGCATCCACAAGGACCGTACCCTCCTTCCCCTACCACCAACCTCTCGGAAGGACTTACGGACCCACATGTTTAACGTGATCGTACTCCGCATGAACACGGCGGCAGTTGTGGCAGCGTTGTTGTTGTTGAGACCCAGACCGTCCGACCTACCAGAAAGGTGTAAGGTAACCGTTTGGACGGCTGGGAAGTGTCATCCAATTTAGACCGGAACCCAGAGGGGGAGGCATCCACAAGGACCGTACCCTCCTTCCCCTACCACCAACCTCTCGGAAGGACTTACGGACCCACATGTTTAACGTGATCGTACTCCGCATGAACACGGCGGCAGTTGTGGCAGCGTTGTTGTTGTTGAGACCCAGACCGTCCGACCTACCAGAAAGGTGTAAGGTAACCGTTTGGACGGCTGGGAAGTGTCATCCAATTTAGACCGGAACCCAGAGGGGGAGGCATCCACAAGGACCGTACCCTCCTTCCCCTACCACCAACCTCTCGGAAGGACTTACGGACCCACATGTTTAACGTGATCGTACTCCGCATGAACACGGCGGCAGTTGTGGCAGCGTTGTTGTTGTTGAGACCCAGACCGTCCGACCTACCAGAAAGGTGTAAGGTAACCGTTTGGACGGCTGGGAAGTGTCATCCAATTTAGACCGGAACCCAGAGGGGGAGGCATCCACAAGGACCGTACCCTCCTTCCCCTACCACCAACCTCTCGGAAGGACTTACGGACCCACATGTTTAACGTGATCGTACTCCGCATGAACACGGCGGCAGTTGTGGCAGCGTTGTTGTTGTTGAGACCCAGACCGTCCGACCTACCAGAAAGGTGTAAGGTAACCGTTTGGACGGCTGGGAAGTGTCATCCAATTTAGACCGGAACCCAGAGGGGGAGGCATCCACAAGGACCGTACCCTCCTTCCCCTACCACCAACCTCTCGGAAGGACTTACGGACCCACATGTTTAACGTGATCGTACTCCGCATGAACACGGCGGCAGTTGTGGCAGCGTTGTTGTTGTTGAGACCCAGACCGTCCGACCTACCAGAAAGGTGTAAGGTAACCGTTTGGACGGCTGGGAAGTGTCATCCAATTTAGACCGGAACCCAGAGGGGGAGGCATCCACAAGGACCGTACCCTCCTTCCCCTACCACCAACCTCTCGGAAGGACTTACGGACCCACATGTTTAACGTGATCGTACTCCGCATGAACACGGCGGCAGTTGTGGCAGCGTTGTTGTTGTTGAGACCCAGACCGTCCGACCTACCAGAAAGGTGTAAGGTAACCGTTTGGACGGCTGGGAAGTGTCATCCAATTTAGACCGGAACCCAGAGGGGGAGGCATCCACAAGGACCGTACCCTCCTTCCCCTACCACCAACCTCTCGGAAGGACTTACGGACCCACATGTTTAACGTGATCGTACTCCGCATGAACACGGCGGCAGTTGTGGCAGCGTTGTTGTTGTTGAGACCCAGACCGTCCGACCTACCAGAAAGGTGTAAGGTAACCGTTTGGACGGCTGGGAAGTGTCATCCAATTTAGACCGGAACCCAGAGGGGGAGGCATCCACAAGGACCGTACCCTCCTTCCCCTACCACCAACCTCTCGGAAGGACTTACGGACCCACATGTTTAACGTGATCGTACTCCGCATGAACACGGCGGCAGTTGTGGCAGCGTTGTTGTTGTTGAGACCCAGACCGTCCGACCTACCAGAAAGGTGTAAGGTAACCGTATGGACGGCCGGGAAGTGCCACCCAATTTAGATCGGAACCCAGTGGGGGAGGCATCCACAGGGACCGTACCCTCCTTCCCCTACCACCTACCTCTCGGAAGGACTTACGGACCCACATGTTTAACGTGATCGTACTCCGCATGAACACGGCGGCATTTTGTGGTAGCGTGCAAATCTAGCGCGCAAACCACGGGGATACCGCACCCGAGATGGCCAACAGCACGCGGTGTTCCGAGGTGGTCACCCACCAAGTACTAACCGCGCCCGATGCTGCTTGACTTCGGTGATCTAACGAGAACCGGTGTTTTCAGCACGGTACGGCCGTTGGCCCAAGTTGTGGCAGCGTGGAAATCCAGCGTGCAAACTACCGGGCTACCGCGCCCGAAATGTGCCAACAGCACGCGGTGTTCTCAGGTGGTCACCCACCCAAGTACTAACCGCGCCCGATGCTGCTTGACTTCGGTGATCTAACGAGAACCGGTGTTTTCAGCACGGTAGGGCCGTTGGCGTCTACAATGGACTGTTGAAGACTCAGACCGTCCGACTCATCCTGAGGACTCTACAATGGACTGTTGTTGTTGTTGAGACCCAGACCGTCCTACAATGGAATGTGTCAATGTTTTGCCGATGTTTTGAGAAACGTAGCTGCTGTTTTGTGAAATTACTTTCCTAAACATTTTGAGAATATTATCGCTTATTCTGTGAAATGAGTTGAACATTTAAGTGCTGTTTGATTGTATATTGTTCCTGTTTACTGTGTGCTTGTGAATAAACGTAGGTTATCCAGAAACTTGGACTCGTTCTTGTATCCTGTGTAGACATACACGATACTTGTGGATACGTTTTGTAACAATATCGTACTTGATAACGCGCGCACCCTGGAGGGGAGGGGTAACTTGTCCCCCGAGGGAGCAGGCTAATGACGTCACACACACACAAAAAAAAAAAACACGTATCGTGGTTAATTTCCACAACAATGATTGAAACTATTAAGTTTAGTGACAACTGAGCCATAAAAAAACCCTTTTATGCATCATTATGTCAAATTTTGCCCCATGCCGCCATGTTAAAAAAATATAAAATTTCCAATACACTTCGAAGTTTTCACTCGAATTTTAAAAAAAATGCTATCTAGTTCTAGATATTTCAATAACAGATTCCGGATACAAAATTTCGTGAAAGTCCATTGATGTTTGTGGCCGCTATAGTGTACACAAAAAATCAACCACAGACAGACGGACCTAACTCCAAAACCAATCAAAACGTGTTCCAGAGATCCTAAAACATATATTGGCATTAAATCTCGAATTAGAAAATTTTCGTGAAAACAATACTTGTTCCATACTATATTAAATAGTATGAGATAGTAATACAAGACTAGAAAAATCAATCAGGCATAAAACATTGATTATGAAACACTTAATGCAATTTTATTCAAATACCCCTAAAATGCGATACATTTTAGTGCTGATATACTTTAAATCATTATTAAGGTACTACCGTAATTTATTATATCTGAAAACTTAAAACTTCATTGAAAGAAAATGAACTTTATTCAAATGACGTTATCGAAATCGTCTGGTTCTCTATGTAAAAACAATGAATATTTCATTTATATCGCTTATATACCAAACTCTAGAGCTAAATAATTTTACATGAAAAAAAATAACAATTCTTACAACTTATCTTACAATCACTTGTTTACATTCTGCATCCATTAAAATTAGGCTTCGTTGTCGAAATAATCAAAGTTGGATGGTCATTTAAACTGAAAAATATTGTAATTGCGTTGGCGCAGAATATAGATGCATAGAAAATAAGCAAAAATAAAGTGGTTTTAGCACGGATGCAACAGTAAATATAAATTTAAAATAATTTTAAAAAATAATTTAAATAATTTTAAAAATCACGACTTTTACACTGGGAAAAGACGATGGATGCCATATTTTATGTTGAAGTGGGTCACGTGATCTCTTCATATAATATGGGTGTAAGTATTATGTTAATTTTTATTTAAAAAACTACCGAATATATTTTGCTGAAATTTCTTTTATATATTTTATATGGGATAATTTGAATATTTTCTAAAATTTTCGACGCACTTTGTGAATTTTCGCGTAGCTTAAAAGATGTTAGTAAAACGAGGTCCCACAGAGTTCAATGTATTTCATTGTTTCAACTCGGGTTCAATCTAAAACTAATTGGGTGATATTATTCATTTACATTTACATATGTCCTACAGACCTTCTCAAAAACATACTGAAATTTTATTTTGATAAAGTCATTTTTACGGTCGTTATCGTGCGAACGGATTAACAGACAGACAGACAGAATGAACAAAGTCATAAACACTTTTCAACTATGTTGGAAAGTGTTAAAAAGAAAGTATAATTTAATGGAATAAATAAGATACAACAATCCCCCCCCCCTCCCAACAGCATTCCCTAACATTATTACCATAATCGTAACACTCTTTTTCACAAAAAACATTCTTCATTTACATTTCTAATATTGAACGCTTTCTCTCCGAAGCATCGGTAAAATCAAAACACGAACTAAAATACCAAAGAATGAAAAGGTAAGTGAATAAAATTGGGAAAGGCGAAAGGAAGTATAACTATTCTCGAAAATGAGTTATTATTTCTTTTTTTTCCCTCTCTCCTTTTGAGGAATATTAAAACAAAAAAATCTCTTCTAGCGTTCATTCAAGCGTTGGCAACTGAAAATTTTCTCACTGGCGGTATGATTGATTCTGGACTCGTTCCAAAATATATTCGTGAAATCAACCGAATAATAATAAAAAGTACGACAAAAATCGCAGAGATATGACGAAACTATCACGTGACTATTTTATATATAGAAATGTAACTTTCTGTAATAAAATGTAAATTTTTATAATAATGACGAAATGGCAGACATTTACATGATGGAAAAATACAGAACTTCCTTAAGGGGACGGTGGACTTTGAAATGAGCAAAAATCGACTAAAGAAAGTTTTAATATATAACATTATTTTACACATTTAACATTTGTTTACGGGTGGGACAGCGTTCATCCCAAGCAAAGAACTTCCCAAAAAGATAGGTATTTGACATACCCTATCCCAAACAGTTCGACCCCCTTTGCAGGCATTGGCATCCATGGAAATCGCTGACAGAAACATTGCACCTGCTGCAGAAGGTGCAATGTTTCTGTCAGCGTACTGTTTGCTGCAGAACTGTCTGCAGCGCACTGTTTGCAGCTGTATTGTTTGCTGCAGCAGCGTACTGTTTGCAGCTGTACTGTTAGATGCAGCAGGTGCAATGTTTCTGTCAGCGATTTCCATGGACGCCATGCCTGCAAAGGGGGATCGAACTGTTTAGGATAGGGTATGTCAAATACCTGCCTTTTTGGGAGGTTCTTTGTTTGGGATGGACGCTGTCCCACCTGTAAGCAAAAGGTTGAATGCATTTTTTTTCGAAACGAAATTTTCAAAGGTTTTACATTTTTAAAATGCTCCATGCGTCTTAATTTTTGTCTGAGATGCATGAAATTTGGCAAGAAGAAACCCCCTCTCATACTTTTTAATGAAACCGAGTATGCATTTTATAATTGGATTTTATTAAGGTAATTAGAAGTGAATAAGAACTTAATTAAATGATGAAAATTAAGTTTTAATGTAGAAAAATATTTAAAAAAAATTAACTTTCTAAGGGATTTAAAAATGAATACCCGAATTCGTTCATAATGTGTTTTTGAGTGATCATAATGTAAAATTAATCAAAAATGTGAACAAATGGCACGCAAGGAGCATTTTCAAATTTTCGTTAAAAAAATTAACGTAAAAAAAAAAAAAAAATACAAAATTGAAAAAAAAATTAATGGCATTGTATATAGTAATGTTAAAAGGAATATTTATACAAATTTCAACGTCCACAGCTCCCTTAAGTCAGTTAGGTGACTGTAATTGTTTCGAGGGCGTTATAAGCCCCCTTCATCAGGCCAAAATAGAACAGCATGTACCCTTAACAAAAGCTGAGAGAGAACTGCGAAGAGGCATGCGATGAGCAATTCAAGATCGCTAGAATACATGCAACGAAAGAAATATCGAGAAAAGGAGGCTATACGGTCCCTCGGTACTACGATACCGTATCCACTGGGTTCTAGTCTAAATTTAGTGGCACTGTTCTGGCCGTCCAAACAGATACCTTACATCTTCGGGTAGGTCGGGCGGTCTGGATCGAACAAACAGTTCTGGCAGCGTTTTTCGGATCTTGATGCAAGGGCAGAAGACATTTCCATATTTCAAAATCCATTTGACTGTTCAAGTGAAGAGTTCCCCCTCCCCTCTTAATTTTCAATTGGAAGTGAATAATTTGCATATGACGACATGCTAAAAGGAAATTTAAAGGGAATAATCTAACATGTCTTTCAAAAGATGAATTTGGTCAAATAAGTTCATATGCTAAGGGATTTATTTATCTGTGTGCCCCATCTGTGCGAAAAGACATTTTCAAAGATGAAATACATAAAATTTCAAACAGGCCAGCATTAACAGATGAACATTTGCAATCAATTTTAATGATAGGAAGAATACTAACTTATTTAGAGCCCAATTTAGTGTGAAAGCAATTCCATTCATCTCATCAGTAGAGCTGTATTTCAAATTTTCAAACAATTGTAGTCTATTTATCATTATTACGTGACCTTTTTGTTCAATAAATTTGTGAAAAGTTGTATTCATTTTCTTGTTATTTAAGTAGGCTTACATAAATATCCTCCAGTTTACCTCTTGGCCCAGAGCCTAGAATATTTACCAGTTGACCTTCTACAAAAAATGTTTGCTGACCCCTGGTCTAGGGTATCGTAAATAAATTGCATTTTGTTGAGAGGTGGTATAGTATTAAAATCAGGGCCAGACTTAGTCCAACTGGGGCCCAGGGCAGACATTTAACCGGCGCTTCCTTTTACCTTTCGATATACACTACGTGACAGTGAAAATGAGACACCAAGGAGTGGGCAGAAAAATATGCAAATTGCAGGGTAGGCGCAGCTCATCGAGTTATGTGAATGATGCGAAATGCGCAGCTGTCCCGCGCACGTTGAGTGAGATATAAGGGAAGGAACCTGCAGAATCGGCAATAGTTGCGCTGCTCTGTCTGCCAGGGAAATCATTTTGCAATTTTTTTTTGTCTAACAGGAAACGTGTAGTAGCAGAGAATGCCAGGCCGCCGCCAACCGAGGCAGTTCCAGCAGACAGATGAATTCACGAGTCCATACGTCAAATCTCAGCGGACAGCCACCTACACGCGTCCACCGGTTGCAGCGAAGATGGTTGGAACAAGGGGATATGACACGTCTGAGGAGTACCGGTAAGGCCAGAGCGACGTCAGCCAACACCCTCTATATTTATGAATATAGAGGGTGTTGCGTCAGCACCCATGGACCGACGCATCCGCCGGCAAGCGTTGGCGGTCCTGCAGGCTACTTCCGTCGCCCTTTTGCAGCATGTGCAGGACACCCTTGATGCTCCCATATCGACCAGGACCATTATCCGCCGATTGGTCGCCGGCGACCTGCACTCATAGCGCCCGTTAAGAAGACTGCCATTGACTCAACAGCACAGACGCCTCCGTTTGCAATAGTCTCGGGATAGAGCCACGTGGATGGCGGAATGGCACAGGGTCATGTTCTCAGACGAGTCACGCTTCTGTTTTAGCAATGACAGTCGCAATGTACGAGTCTGGCGCCGAAGTGGTGACAGGTCCAATCCGGCCGTATCTGTGGAATGCCACACAGCGGCATCATGGTTTGGGGCGCCATCGCCTACGATAGCAGGCCACTCCTGGTCCGTAGTGAGGGCACTATGACGACCAAACGATACGTGGATGACGTGCTGCGGCCGGCAACACTACCCATCCTTCTGGGGGTGCCCAATGCCATTTACCAACAGGATAAAGCTCGACCACACACGGCAAGTATCAGCCAACATGCCCTGCAAGGTACCCAGGTGCTTCCCTGGCCACCAGTCTTCTCTGATCTCTCACCAATCGAACACGTCTGGGACGTGATTGGACGTCGCTTGCGTGCGCTGCCACCGCCGCGTTTAGAAGACGAACTTTGGTAAATGGTTAACAGGGAATAGGCAGTCATCCCTCAGGACAAGGACACCATCTGCACGCTCATTGACTTTGTACCTAGACGTGTTGATGCCTGAATTGTCGCCCGCGGTGGTCTTACAACCTACTGATCAGGCGGTGTTATCGCTCAGTGTATAGGTGAATCATGTTGCAATAAACATCACGTATTGTTCGTTGCTGCCTCTCCCTGTTTGTCGATTTTCATCAATTTCTGTCCACTCCTTGGTGTCTCATTTTCACTGTCACGGAGCAAAATATTTTTCAAAAACATAATTCCATTCTAGAAAAAGGTATACAATAGGTGGTTCTTACATATTTCAATGGAATTTAAATTAGTTGCAACTTTCTTATCATAGCCAAGATTCCAATATGCTCAATTAGTGCGGTTAATCCCTATACATCCCCAAAAGGAATATATTAGCTGAGCATACATTTCTTTTTTGAGGAAGCACAGTAATTTTTCAATAATGCAATTGTCTAATTTGGGGTTCCTCTGATGTAGGGGCCCAGGGCAGCTGCCCCTGCGTTAATCAGGCCCTGATTAAAATACCAGAAAGCAAGACCACTCTAACACGACAGCAGTGTAACGATGATCTAATAATTTGATCTCTGTCGTTGCCATAAAAATAAGTTGTTCGAAACTTAAGACAACAGAACAATATCTAGCTCAGCTAGAATACCACAAAGCGCATGCATCTTGAAGTGTTTTCAATCCCGGACAGTATAATTCAAAATGACTCCGGTATACCTATTGAAGCGATCGGCTATATTTTCGTTTTGCAACTGTCCACGTTTCAGATATTAACTGGCACCCGCGATTGATTTTGGAGAGTGTCCAGAAATGAACTTACGAGCTGAACATAGCAGTGGCCCGACAAGTGCACTCAAAGATCAAAGAACTCATGCAAAAAAGGGGGAAATAGTAGTAATGAAGAAAACATTAAACATCTTTTTGAAAGCCAAGATCATTTTTACACCTAATTCTATTTTTGGAAAAGGTTTTCTTGAAAGGTTTCTCTATCGTCTTTCAATCAAACTATCTTCTTAACGATTATTGTTCCCTTCCACTTGGATCTGATATAACTTTTTACTTTCCCTGCAATACATGGTGATGTATAGGGAAAGTATTGGAATCATGCCGAAAATCGCAATTCGAGTTTTCGACGGATCTACACATTTCGAGACCGCTAGAATACGAAAAAGCTAATTTTAGCGCGACGTCTGTGTGTGTGTCTGTCTGTCTGTGCAATGTATGTATCCACTCTAACTCAAAAACTAATGGACCGAATTTCATAAAATTTGGTAGGTAAGTCACTTGTGGGTTACTCTGGTGCTGATTAGATTTTGGTATGACTCGGAAAAAAATAACCTGTCTTTTCCCGCAAAAATCGTCAAATTCTGATATAAAAAACTACGTATGCACAAATATATCCATTAAATGCTTGTTTTATACGTAATTTTTAACGAAGAAAAGAATAAGACCTACCCCATTACACTAGGACTAGCCGTTCTCGAGATATTTTAGTTTTTTCGTATTTTTAGTTTTTTCGTATTTCAAAATGGACATGTTAGCTTTATTGTTTGCCCGAAATGCAAGAAAACTTATCAACGTTTTCACGTTAAATACGTCGATGCCTCCCATAGCAACGGACAGGTTGTGGCGTTGTCTGCAACACCCAGTGCATAGCAACTCGCGAACCGAAGAATGAAGTTATTTCCCAGCGGAATAACAAAAAATTAATTCTTACGGTTTTGTATGAAAATTCAGAGAAAATTAAAAATTTAGTAATAAAAAAAATTAAAATGTGACGATATACATATTTTTGCTAAATTGTAAAGTTGTCCTAATCTTCTATATTCAGATGTGGCAAAATAAAATAAAGATTACGCAAAACATGCATATTTTGATATATTTAAAAATAAATAAATAAATAAAGGGGATTATCCTACTGATTCGGTTCAAAAATCGCCAGAAAGAAAGAACGTTGTTACTTTCCCTGCAATACATGGTAATGTATAGGGAAAGTATTGGAATCATACTGAAAATCGCAATTCGAGTTTTAGACGTATCTACACGTTTTAGAACCTCTAGAATAATAATAAAAAAACTATTTTTAGCGTGACGTCTGTGTATCTATCTGTCTGTCTGTGCAATGCATGTACCAACTGTAACAACTGAAAAATTATTAGACCAAATTTCATAAAATTTGGTAGGCAAGTCACTCGTGGGTTGACCCTGGTGCTGATTAGTTTTTGGTACGATTTGGGATTAAAAGAACATGCTATTTTTGCGAAATGGCCCTCAAAAATTGTCTGTGTCCACTCTAGATGAAAAACTAATAGATCAAATTTTACAAAATTTGGTAGATATGTCACTTGTGGGTTACCCTGGTGCTGATTAGATGTTGGTACGATTCGGAAAAAAGAACTCCTCCCTTTTTTTTGGGGGGGGGGGAATCGTCATAATCTAAAATAAAATATTACATATGTTCAAATATATCAACTAAATGCTTGTTTTGCATGTAATTTTTGACGATAAAAAGAATAAGACCAACCCCAACACAGTAGGATTAGCCGATCTCGAGATATTTTAGTCTTTTCGCATTTTCGCTACGCTATCTTTGAAAATAAGTTCAGTTACCAAATGAGAACGCAAATTGAATTAAAAGTGAATTAAATTTAATTTAAATAAAGAGAATGTGGATATAAGTCTGCAGGGAATGTCATGTGTTGCCCACATCAGATTTTTTACTGTCCCTGCAATACACGCTAATGTATAGGGAAAGTATTGGAATCATGCCGAAAATCGCAATTCGAGTTTTCAACGAATCTACACGTTTTGGGACCTCTAGAACACGAAAACACTATTTTTAGCTTGACGCCTATGTGTGTCTGTCTGTGCAATGTATGTATCCACTCTACCGGCCCGAATTACATAAAAATTGGTAGGTAAGTCAAATGTGTGTGACCCTGGTGCTGATTAGTTTTTGGTACGATTCGGGATTAAAGAAACCCACTGTAGCGAAATGATCCGTAAAAATTGCCGTAAAACTCTATCTTAAAAACCAATAGACCAAATTTCATAAAATATGGTAGATAAGTCACTTGTGGGTTACCCTGGTGCTGATTAGACTTTGGTAGGATTCGGAAACAAATAACCTGCTTTTTTGGCGAAATGGCCCGCAAAAATTGTCACAATCTAAAATAAAAAACTACGTTCAAATGTTTTACATGTCATTTTTAACGATAAAAAGAATAAGACCAATCCCAATACAGTAGGACTAGTCGTTCTCGAGATATTTAGTTTTTTCGCAGTTTCGCTGCGCCACCTTTGAAAATAAGTCTAGTTACCCAATGACAACGAAAATTGAATTAAAAGTGCAAATTTAGTGTCATTTAAAATAATTATGGGTGTTATTTTGTGCAATTAAACTCAATTTAATGAATTATTGAAGAAATAAAGAGAACGTGAATAATCACTATGCAGGGAAAGTCTGTGGTGCTTGTTCACATTAGATTTTTAATTTACGGCACGATTCCAAGTTGGCATCAATAATTAGGCTCCTCAATTTACATTTAGTAAAACTCATGCTGTGCTGCCCATATCAGATTTTTTTTAACACTTTACAACAAAGTTGAAAAGTGTTTATGACTTTGTTCATTCTGTCTGTCTGTCTGTCTGTCTGTCTGTCTGTCTGTCTGTCAGCACGATAACTGCCGTAAAAATGACTTAATCAAAATGAAATTTTAGTATGTTGTTCAGACGGTCTGTAGGACCTATGGGAATATAAATGAATAATATCACACAATTAGTTTTGGATTGAACCCGGGTTGAAAAAATGAAATACATTGAGCCCTATGGGACCTAATTTTTCTAACATTTTTTAAGCGGATTTAAAATTCACAAATTGCTTCGAAAATTTTAGGTAATAGTCAAATTGTTCCATAAAATATATAAAAAAAAATTCAGCTAAATATATTCAGTAGTTTTTTAAATAAAAATTAAAATAATAATTACACATCTTATATGAAACGATCACATGACCATGATATTAAACGATCACATGACCCACTTCAAAATGAGTTTTGGCATCCATCTTGTTTCAAATTCGTGATTTTTTAAAGTTCTTTTTAATTCATATTGAGTGTTGTATCCATCCTAAAACTACTTTATTTCTGCTTAAATTCTGTGCATCTACATACTAAAACAACACAATGACAATATATTTGAGTTTAAATTCTCATTCAAATTTGATTATTTCTACAATTAAGCCTATTTTTCACCTATGTAAAATGTAAACAGCAAAATATGTAGAATGAGTTGTATTAGAATTACTGTATTTCTTTAACACAAAATAATTCAGTCCATGGAGTCTGCATGTCTGATATGAATGAAATATTAATTGATTTTATAAACAGAAGGACGATATTTTTCGATGAAGTTTTAAGCATAAAGTTTATGAATTGTAGCTCCATGGTCTTAATTTTTAAATAAAATAAATTATTATAGTATTGTGATGAATGAAATGGAGAAAGTTATGAATGAAATCCTGCTTTTATAGAGAGATCCAGGCGTGTTATTTTTTCTATGACGTCATTTGAATTAATTTCAGTTGTTTTCGATGAAGTTTTCAAATATAATAAATTATCGTAGTATTATGATAGATTTAAAAATATTACCGTGGAATGTATTGCATTTTAGAGATATTTAAACCACGCAATTTATATTTCAATGCCGTCTTTTGAATGAAGTTCATTTTTTTCAATGAAGGTTTAAGTTTTCAAATATAATAAATCAATGTAGTATCGTGATAAGTTTTAAAATATTACCGAGGAATGTATTGCATTTTCGACTTTTTTAAATAAAATTGCATTGAAGTTGGAAAGTGTTTCATAATCAATGCTTTAAGCATGATTGATCTTTCTTGTTTTTCTTAATTATGGTCTGCCTCTTTTATTTGTTGGATATTTGTCTGCCGTTTTTTGGATTTTAGTTGTTTCCGCAATTTTATTTGAAGAAGTTAGCCTCCCAAACCTGTTTGGTTCCTTCATATTTGTGTTTAATTTTTTCCCTGTCAGTTCTAATTGCTTTACGTTGTTTTAAAATATTTTCTATTTTTTTTCTTGTTTGTATTATTTTCGCTACAATGGTAATGTATAGAGAAAGTATTGGAATTGTGTTGAAAATAGCAACTCGAGTTTTCGACGTTCTACTTTAGAATAACATACGCATAGAATCACACAATTTAATTTCGCGTGCGAGTAATTTAAGCACGTTATTATCGTTTGTCGAATGGCAACAAGCATATTATTATTATTATCAAACATCATAATTTTGAGTGTGAACAATTTACGCATGTTATTATCGTTTACGGAATGACAACAGAGTGTGAGTAATTCACGTATGTCATTATCCTTTGCCGAATGCAAACAAGCATGTTATCAGAGATCAAATAATTTCGAGTGTGAGTAATTTACACATGTAATTATTATTTGTCGAATGGCAACAAGCATATGCAATGTTCAACGATTTGGTTTTGTTTCCGTTGTTCGCTTTTAAAAGTAAAAAATTACGTTATTTTAAAATAGCTCTTTGTAATAATATTTTATACACACTAATTTTGTCTTATTTAAGCTGATTAAGTAAGTTATTTTAAGCTGATTAATTAAATCTTATATTTAGAGCAAAAGTTCCATATGTTTGTTCACCGAAGATTCTTCATAAATATCGTTAGGCCTACCAGATACCCAACGTTTCCGCCATTATTCTCCTGTCTCTTTGAAAAAGAGAATATCAAAACTGATTTAATGAGCTTCTTAAATAATGCTATATAAAATTTATACTAAAAATATTCTTTGTGAAGCTATTTTTGACATAAAATCCAAATTAAAGATCTTTCACATTCATTAACTTTTAATGAATCAAAATGATTATGATTAAAATTATTAATTATTGATTAAAATTATATGATTTAATGATTTTTATTAATCAAAATACTCAGTGTTATTATAATTGCAAAATTGTCATTATCTTATAATAACAAAATTTTGAGCTGTATTTTCTGCCTCTCTGCTTATTATCTCTGCATAAAACTCACTTCATTCATTTTTGTGAGAATGATCATATCATTTAAAAAAGAAAGACACCAAATGTTCACAGCAAATTGTGAATTAAGTTTCTTTACATTATATAATCCCGTACGAAGAAAGTGTATAAACAGCAGTTCATTCATAAAATGAAAGAATTCGCATATACAGCTTGAAAATGCAAATTCTCCGATGGCCTTAGCAGGATTACCCGTACAAGACCGTAATACGAGCTAATTCCGCTAGAGCATGCAGTGGTAGTTTTTGTCGTTTCGTGACCACCTCGCTTTGTACTAAAGAAGTTTTTTTTTTATTTTATTTTATTTTTGCAGCTGCGTGTAAGAGGAAAGAAAAAAAAATTGTTAATTGTAGGCGTGTATTATTAGGCTTAGAAGTAAGTGTAGAACTTGTTTTCATCCGATGATTTCAATTTAATGTATTGGTTCTGTCCAGAGTGAACGTGGTTTGAAGATACATTTTATCTCTAGGGTCAGTTTTTCGCATAAGAATGTAAGATATAGGTCTTGGACACAATTGTACACTAGAAAATATACCCGGCGTTCCCGGGATTCAAAGGATTAATTGAATTATGTATTTCATTCAATTTTTTTTTAAGTTCTTTTTCAAAATGGACATGTTAGCTTTATTGTTTGCCCGAAATGCAAGAAAACTTAACAACGTTTTCACGTTAAATACGTCGATGCCTCCCATAGCAACGGACAGGTTGTGGCGTCAGCTGCAACACCCAGTGCATAGCAACTCGCGAACCGAAGAATGAAGCTATTTCCCAGCGGAATAACAAAAAATTAATTCTTAGGGTTTTGTATGAAAATTCATAGAAAATTAGAAAATTTAGTAATAAAAAAAAATTAAAATGTGACGATATACATATTTTTGCTAAATTGTAAAGTTGTCCTAATTTTCTATATTCAGATGTGGCAAAATAAAATAAAGATTACGCAAAACATGCATATTTTGATATATTTAAAAATAAATAAATAAATAAATAAAGGGGATTATCCCACTGATTCGGTTCAAAAATCGCCAGAAAGAAAGAACGTTGTTACTTTCCCTGCAATACATGGTAATGTATAGGGAAAGTATTGGAATCATACTGAAAATCGCAATTCGAGTTTTAGACGTATCTACACGTTTTAGAACCTCTAGAATAATAATAAAAAAACTATTTTTAGCGTGACGTCTGTGTATCTGTCTGTGCAATGCATGTACCAACTGTAACAACTGAAAAATTATTAGACCAAATATCATAAAATTTGGTAGGCAAGTCATTTGTGGGTTGACCCTGGTGTTGATTAGTTTTTGGTACGATTTGGGATTAAAAGAACATGCTATTTTTGCGAAATGGCCCTCAAAAATTGTCTGTGTCCACTCTAGCTGAAAAACTAATAGATCAAATTTTACAAAATTTGGTAGATATGTCACTTGTGGATTACCCTGGTTCTGATTAGATGTTGGTACGATTCGGAAAAAAAAGAACTCCCCCCTTTTTTTTTGGGGGGGGGGGAATCGTTATAATCTAAAATAAAATATTACATATGTTCAAATATATC
Source organism: Amaurobius ferox (assembly GCA_951213105.1). Lineage (NCBI taxonomy): Eukaryota > Metazoa > Arthropoda > Arachnida > Araneae > Amaurobiidae > Amaurobius > Amaurobius ferox. Next base: position 89,684,606 of record OX578150.1, read on the forward strand.
AACTAAATGCTTGTTTTGCATGTAATTTTTGACGATAAAAAGAATAAGACCAACCCCAACACAGTAGGACTAGCCGTTCTCGAGATATTTTAGTCTTTTCGCATTTTCGCTACGCTATCTTTGAAAATAAGTCCAGTTACCAAATGAGAACGAAAATTAAATTAAAAGTGCAAATTCAGTGTAGTTTTAAATAATTATGGGTGTTATTTTGTTCAATTAAACTCAATTTAACGAATTATTGAAGAAATAAAGAGAACGGGAATATATGTCAGCAGGGAAAGTCATGCGCTAGCCACATCAGATTTTTTAATCTTTCCGATGGAAACTCTGTGATAATATTTTCAATATGGTTTTGCGTGAATAACATCTTGCAAAATAAAACAACTTTTGTAATGTCGGGAAAAAAAAAGAACTCGTTCTAAAATCTGATTATATACACATATAGGTTTTTCAAAGAGATATAGCTATCACTTTCAGTGTTTAAAATATAAGCATTACAAACTTGAAAAACTTAAAATGCTTTACTCTTCTTCAACTTGCCAAGAAGATTGCTAGAAAACTGCAAGTATTATTTTAAAAAACAAATATAGATTTAGAAATTAAATTTCCTCATATATATTTTTATACTTTACTGTTTATACTGGAACGAAATGGGCGACCTTTAGGACTTCAAGTTTGTTGATTCTCCTGCACTAAGGAAGGGGATCCAGCGTATCCATGAAACAGCTGTATGCTGCGCAATTGTCTTATTTGTGTTTACATACGTTGCTTAGGTTTTCCTTATCCTTTACACAAAGTGTCTTTTACTTATTGACTATTACAGTTTTGATAATCAGAGCGTTAGCTTCCCTGTCTTTGACAGGCTTAAATAAGTAACATATAAAAACAACATAGGTTTTGAATTTCTTTACTTATTTTCAGCTCGAAAAATATACAAAAAAACTAACATGTTCGCAAAACAACTCAAAATAAAATCAATATATATTTATTTCCCAAGTTTCATTATTATGATCATCATAACCTTCCCTAAGGAATACAGACAGCATTCCAGTTATTTTACCAATTTTGAGTTAGTTCCAGTTATTTTAGCAATTTTGAGTTAGTTCCAGTTATTTTTCCAATTTTGAGTTAGTTCCAGTTATTTAAAAAGCAGTAAAGTACCGTCGAAAAGAAAACCTTTTAAAAAATGTGCAGCAATTCATAATTTATACCAATAAAATAAAAAACACTCGATCTGCGATCATGGAAATAGTTTATTCCTTTTACTCTTGTTGAAAAATATTACTGTACAATTTTAAGGCATTTCAAGCATATTTTTTTTTGAGTTATATTTTAATGTAATATAAAAGTAAGATATATATATATATATATATGAGTGTGTGTGTATATATGTATATATATATATATATATATATATATATATCCAAAAGGAATATGTTATTATAAGGAAGTGAACCATAAAAAAGTACCACAAATAGGCCGGGGGGTGGGTTGTAACCCCCACTCCCCGGTTAAAGCATGCTTTGAGCCGCGGCAACACTCCCGGAGGACGGTACTAATTTGAGAAGGTCATATATACCAAAAATATATAAAACACCACAAAAAATATACTAACAAGACAGGAATAAAAGATCATTATACTAACGGACGGCAACTGAACATTATAAGAACTGAATCATTTGCATTTGGTTATTGTAAATAGTTTTAGATATTTTTGACTTTTGTATATATATATATACACACACACACACATATATATATATACAGGGTGTCCCAAAAATATTGACCTCGGCTTTTATTCCTTAAATATTGATCTTAGACATATATAATAAATTACAAAAAAAAAGGTACAGAATTTTATGCAATCGATTAAAATTTTCAAGGGAATTAAATTTTAAGAAATACAAAATTTAAATTCTTATACGGCTGCCGTACAAAAACATTTCCAATGAGTAAAATGTGCTCCATACGCTAATGATGATGCACAAAATTTCAGCATTTTATCATAAAAAGTCCCAGAGATACGAAAAGACAAATATGCTGACTTAAGCCTCTTTTCGATGCATCGACATGGGTTCTCAGAGGGAAAAAATCATGTCGGCAGATCGCGTTTCAGGGGTCATACACAAATTAAGAAAGAAAACAATGATTACATAAATAAATAATAATTTTGCTATTTATTGGTACAAAAGTATCTACACTGTGTAGAAATAATAACTTTACACAAAGATTACAAAGCTTGTTCAAAATGTTTTCCATCCATGCCAAAGATCCATTAAAGAGGCAGATATTATTTGCCTATGATGCATTTCTGCGTTGCGTCATTTGCACTCTTGCTGTGAACATTTCCAATTTAATTTGTGATTAATCCCTCACCAACTTTGTTTAAACATATCTCTGGGACTTTTTATGATAAAATGCTGAAATTTTGTACATCACCTTATTAGTGTATGCGGCACATTTTACTCATTGGAGATGTTTTTGTACGGGGGCCGTAGAAAAATTTAAATTTTGTATTTCTTAAAATTTAATTCCCTTGAAAATTTTAATCGATTGCATAAAATTCTGTACCTTTTTTTTTGTAATTTATTATATATGTCTAAGATCAATATTTAAGGAATAAAAACCGAGGTCAATGTTTTTGGACACCTGTGTATATATATATATATATATATATATATATAGAACAGTCACTTGTGGACATAATACCTTTACCACTACAGCTAGTAAGTACTTGCTTAACTGTTTAAATCGAATTAATGAATCTCTTAAATTCAAGAATTCAGGATATTTCATTTTGAACAATAGTTTTGATTTAGTTAATCACCTTAGCAAGTTACCACAAATTCTTGGTTTCCAAACCTTTGATTTTAAAGACCTATTTAATAATATTGTCATTAAAGATCTACATAAAGTTATTATCTCTCTTTATCATGACTATATATCTTCCAATCATGATGCTTTTAATGTCAAAAATTTTCCTATGCTCTTGCACTTTGTGTTATACAACAATTATATTGTCCAAGGTGATAACATTTATTTACAAACATCTGGTGTACCAGAAGGTGGCTGTAGTAGTAGTATACTCGCTAACTTATATCTTTATTATTATGAATGTCATTTTAACTCTAATTCATATATTATATATAGATATGTTGACGACTTAATTTGTATTATCATTGATGATTCCTATTCCATTAATATTGATTTTTACCCGTCTAACCTAGAATTAATTCCTAATGAGCCTTGCGTTAGTCAAACTGTTAATTTTACGCATTTGTCAAAACTACCTATATCCGGAAGTATTTGTAAATAATATTATTAATAATTTCAAATATACCACGTAATAATTTTACACATGCATTATTTATCTTTGATTGGTTAACTCATTTTTGAAAATTCACCCATTCTTATCACCTCACTTGCCACTTGGCCTGAGTCTAATACTGTTTACTATTTTCGAATGACTATTTTCCGCTTGTCCTGAGTCCTATACTGTTTACTATTTTCGAAAGTCTCCATACATATTATGTATCGTTCAATTGTATTCATTCCCACTCGCATTGACGAAGTGAGGTGAAATGCTCTCCCACTCGCTTTGACGAAGTGAGGTGAAATGCATAGTCACTAGTTTATCTTACACTTACACGTGGTGCTATTCTTGTAATTTCACATTACAGTTCGAGGAGGTATTGTTTTTCAGCTTTGTAAAATTCAATTGATTTATTTTTCTTTTTCTCCTTCCACTAGCCAGTAGACAGTTCCAATGGTGTCTATAGTTAAATACTATCGCCATTGTCAGAAACTGGCTATTCTATCGGTTTTAATTCGAATTGTATGGCTGTCCTGATGAGAATGCAATTTCGAACTAACCGCCATTTTTTGTGTAGTTTCAATTGATTGTTCTCTATTCTTAATCTCTTATCTTGAGCTGATTATTATTGCATATTCTCATTTTTGCCGAGTTTTATTTTTATTTACTTATATACTTTTAATTGTTAATTTTGAATCCTAATATTCTTCTCATCCCCCTTTCCATTGTAGTGATATGTTACCTTCTATCTTTATCCTTAGTCTTGGCTTATAGTTACTCATTTGTAACAGATATGTTAGAGATGGGTTTTTTTGTACATACAGTAGTTTATGCATAATTTTCGATTAAAATCCTTCAATTTTTATTTATATATATATATATATATATATACATAATAATAATTGCGTGAAAAAGCTAAAATTAACATTTAAATACAGATTCCAAATTTTAAATCAAAGTTAAATATTAAAATGCCGTTGACAAAGTTTTTAATTCATCCTCTTTACTATCCAAAAACAGTCCCCCCCCCCTCCCTTGCTTGCAGGCTCTCACAGACGCTGCTTACGACGTCATGCATTTGGAAAAGCGTAAAAGGGCGTGATACTTGTTAGAACTTACGCATAATCAAAGTTTCTAGAAAAGTGGAATGTTAAAATTTCCTGGAAGGTAGACATCTATGGGTTTAATTGGGATGCTCTAGATCTTAGTAGATGAAACTAACTGGAGTGTAACTCAACTTTCTCATACCAGAATCCATTTTTTTCCCAAATTAAAGAAAAAAAAAATGAAAATTAAAAAATGAAAAAAAAAATGAAAAAAAAAATGAATATTATGGGTTTAAATGATTACAAATATAGAGTGTTACCCTTCACTTTAAAGGGTGTGACAAAATATTTCGATTGATACCATAGTTGACAATGTATTCCCCGAAATAATTCCCCGAATTCATAAAATCAAAGACTGTGTCCTCGCTGCAAAAGAAATCTCAAACAAAATAAACTAATTAATTCCTAATCGCACCTAAAACAAAGAATCGGCGGCATTTTATTTCGGCATCGCAGACAAGAAACTATATGATCAATTTAGAAATATACAGAATAAGGAGGACTAAATAACGACAAGGGGGAGAAAAATTCTTTGGAGCGTTATAATTTAATTAGAATTTCATTTAAATCTAACGGGACTTTTACCGTGCGGCACTCAAACCATCGCTGTAAGGGACGGGAAAATTATGAAAATAGATAATAAACAAGTTTACAGAGCAGCTGAAAAATTTGAAATTGGTTGCGAAATTAAATTGCGAACATATTAAAATAAAGTGAAATAAAGAGTTGCACAAATTTCGAAACCGCGGTTGTGTCTAATTAAAATATTTGCACTATGGATAGAAAGAAGTTTTTTTGAGCAAGTTATCCGTAAAGAACGGAAAAGCGTGCACAATATTACAGTCAAACACTTTGATAATAGTAGTCTAGAATATTTGCACTATGGGTAGAAAAAAGTATTTTTTGAGCACGCTATCGTGTTTATTGTGAAGAACGGAAAAGAGTGCACAATATACAGTCAAGCACGGTTATAGCGGAAAAAATAGCGAATTTACGAAGAGAACGAAAAAAATAAAATTACCTCCCAGTAATAAAATATTGTCATACTTTGCCCGACTTTATCATATTACTGTACAGGGAGAGAGAGCATATTTCCAGAATTCAAGGGATTTTGACGGAAAAATTCTGGACGCACTTGGAATATTTTCTTAGAAAGGAATTCTACTACCTGAGCATAAGCGCTACACGTGATTAGATAGAAAATTCAGCATTCAGATGTTCACGCAAATAGAAAATTAAGAGAGGATATATACTTGAGTTAAAAGTTGAGCAGCATTCCCTTAAATAACCACAGATAGTCTTACGCGGAGAACTCAAACACGCAAGTAATTTTCAAGCAATAAAACAACGCATTAAATCAACTATTAAAGCACTTTTACAGGAGCCGTTGTAATCGTCTGCGACGAACCTATTACCACGCGCGTCCAACACTCTAACTGCTTAAACAAAAGAAAACAAGAGTATTTGGAAGGCATTTAATACTTTTGACATCGTGAGTGAAAAATAGGAATAGTTAGTTTTAAATTTAAAAGAAAAAAAAAAAAAAGAAAACTTGCAAATGAGATTTGAGAAATAAAGAAAAAGAAAAAAAAAGTTTTTGTAGCGTGCTCGCGACAAACAGGTTGTGAACCTATGCTGTAGGTAAGTGGTACTTAAACTTTTTGGTCTCACGACCCCCTTTCATAATTAAAGATTTCAGAGGACCCACAGTACCAGGTGGCGGTAAATGATGATCCCCCCCCCTTCAAAAAGAAAAATAAAGTCTTCATTTTCCGGAAAACAGTACCAATAAATACAACATTGCTAACAAATATACACTCATAGCCATAAAAATTTGCGCACCAAGAAGTAATTGTGGGATCGTAACGAAACTTGGCATGAAGGTACGTGTCAGGCAGATATGCAAATGATTAGAAATACAGCGTGATTGCGTAATGCCACCAGAGGGCGTTGAACTTCGTTGTCCCTAGCGCAGAAAAAGGTATGCAGAGGCTTTTTGTCTGTACTTAATCCGTTGCAGAGGGACGCTTTTTCATTAGGAATGCCGTCACGCCACCATCGAAGACAATATGATCAGCTGTCAGAGTTCGAGAGGGGAATAATTATCGGGATGATAGAAGCCTGGTGGTCAGCTCGGCCAGTAGCCCGCCACCTAGGCCGTTCTGACTTTACTGTGAGGAAGTGTTGGGACCAGTGGACGAGAGAGAGGTCTCACACACGGCTCAGGATGTCTTCGGCAGACCAATAGACGAGAAAACCGTCACATCACCCGACAAGTACGCGCAGCGCCAACTGCATCATTGTCCGCCATCCGGACACAGGCAGCACCTTCAATACGGGCTCCTGTGTCTGTCCGTCCGTACCATCGGGAGGCGCCTGGTTGGTTGAAGGACATTTGGTTTCGCGGCGGCCATTAAGTGCGCTGCCAATGACACCCACCCACTGTCGCCTCCGTTTGGAGTTGTGGAATGTGGAAGACCCAGGCCGTCCGACTCATCCGAGGATTTGAGTAGCTGGTTGGACAACCGGGAAAGGAAGCTAGCAGGTGCCGACTTCCAAGGACAGCGACTGCTCTGGAGGTTTATTAAAAATCCAGTTTTTTAAAGTTTAAGAATAAATTCGTAAGACAGACAGTTTTACAGACAAGAAATACGGACATAACGAAGACAGGTACTGTAAACAGAAACAAATATGGACACGAAACATTCAGAAAAACATCAAGGATAATAATAATGAGACATTGCACAACATGATATAGATGATGAAGTAAATACAAAATGACATGGGAGGTTGATAATAAAAGATGAAAGTGTTTTCAATTTAACAGTAGTGTTATCAGTTATCATATTTACAATTTAATATATACAAGTTTGTACAAACAAAAGCAGGCAAAGGGGAACAGCGTGGTTAACGCCTCAATCCTGCCTTCGTTTTACAACGGCACACCGCTCCCACAGCTGGTGTGATGGTATGGGGTGCCGTAGCATAGGACACCCGGTAACCACTAATATCGATTCACGGAACCATGACATCCCAGCGATACGTTAGTAACATCCTTCGGCCACATGTGTTGCCACTTATGGCAGGGCTTCTAGGAGGCATTTTTCAACAGGACAATGCTCGACCACACATAGTAAGGGTGTCCACATTACCACCCTTCCCTGGCCTGCCCGATCCCCAGAATTGTCACCGATCGAGCATGTCTAGGATCACTTGGGACGGCAAGTTGGACAGGCTACGAGTTTGGTCGAGCTAGAGGGGCGCTTACAACAACTGTGGAATGAGATGACGCAGGACACCATGCGGAGCCTGTATGCCCGCACATATCGTATAGTGTATTCACCCTACAGGTGGCCCAACAGGGTACTAGAACCTCCATTTGTGTAGTATTTCCTGTAATAAATTATCCTTTTGCTTTGATTTTGTAATCACTTACTCATATCAACGTTGCACTCACATGTATAAAATTTCGTTAGATTCTGACAACTCTTTTTTGGTGCGCAAATTCTTATAGCAATGAGTGTATAACAGTACTTACAAATATAATATTTAAATTAAATACTCATAATATTGATTACTAACAGATTTATTACTTTCCCTGCAATACATGGTAATGTATAGTAGGAAAGTATTGGAATCATACCGAAAATCACAACTCGAGTTTTCGACAGATCTACACGTTTCGAGACCTCTAGAATACGAAAAAATTATTTTTAGCGTGACGTCAGTGTGTGTCTGTCTGCACAATATATATAACCATGCTAGCTCAAACGTTATTCGACGAAATGTTACAAAATTTTGTAGATAAGTCACTTGTGGGTTACCCTGGTGAGCTGATTAGATTTTGCTACGATTCGGAAAAAATGAATCTGCTCTTTTGCAAAATGGCTCAACGAACTTTAAGAAACTAAACGTGCTGAAATGTATTAATTAAATGTTTGTTTTATACGTAATTTTTAACGACGGTCCGATTAAGATCAAGTCTATTGTTCTAGGACGAGCGGTTTTCAAGATATCTTTTAAAATCCTTTTATTAATTTTTTAATAATTTATTAATTTGTTACTAGTTTTTTTTTTCTGTCTGTCTGTGCAATGTGCGTATCCACTCTAACTAAAAAACTAATGGACCGAATTTCATAAAATTTGGTAGGATTATATCACACTAATAATAGTCATTTGGGTGAGCCCAAATTTCACAAAATTTGGTAGATATGTTACTTATGGGATACTTTGGTGCCGATTAGATTTTGGTACGATTCGGAAAAGAACAACCTGCCTTTTTTTACGAAATGGACAGCAAAATTCGCCAAAATCTGAAAAAAAAGCTACGTATATTCAAATATATCAATTAAATGCTTGTTTCATATATAATTTTTGATGAGGAAAATAATAAGAACAACTCTATTACTCTAGGACTAACCGTTCTTGAGATATTTGAGATTTTTCGCATTTAGTTATGCCGCTTTTGGAAAAATGTCCAATTACCAAATAAAAACAAAAATTAAATTAAAAATGCAAATTTAGTGTTATTTTGTTCAATTAAACTCAATTTAATGAATTATTAAAGAAATAAAGAAGACATGAATTTGAGTCTGCAGGGAGAGTCATGTGCTGCCCACGTCAGATTTTTATAGCATAAAACACATATTTTATAATAAAAATTAAGACCCTATCTTTGGTACATTTTTGGATAAAATATAACAACAACAACAAAAAGTATCAATAAACTAAAATTTAAAATTTACAAGGAAAAAAAAAAAAAAGCAACTAGCAAAATATGTATATATTCAAATTTTTCTGCGCCCCCCCCCCCCCCCCAGTTTTGTAAGGATTACTCTAGATCACTATTCCAAACTGTGCGGGTACTCGTGGGGAAGGGATGGGGTCCGTGAAAGGGTTTAAAGTTTACGCAGTTGAATTTGTAGATTTCTGCTTTAACAACAAAAATAACTAGTTTAAATTCCAATAAAAAAAATAAAAAAAAATAAATAAATAAATAAATAAATTAAAAAAAGCCATATGTTACAAAATTAGTTGATCGAAAGATACAGGAGTATATCGGAAAGTACATAATCTTTGCACAATAAACCTAGCAACTTGATTCCCGATTTTTCTCCAAGAGTGGACGAAATGAGGGTGGAGGGGTAAAGTTAAGACTCCAGACTCCATCCGGGACGTAAAAAGATGAGACTTGACCACGGGGCAGAATCTAACTGCGCCAATTTTCAATTGAGACAAATATTTTCGACGCTAAGCACCATACATTGCTAAGCGAAATAAAACTTATATAAGTTCCAGCCTAATTTTTTAAAGAGAGTAAGTTTTCATGGCTTGGAGATTTAAATACTAGTTTTTATTACATTTCCTACCAGTTATTTAAAAATAATTATTACATAGACATTTTTATACACACTCTTAAAAATGTACTTTTCCCAACATACTTTGTTAAGAAAGTTGGGAATAGGACGGTTACGCCGATGAATTGAAATCATTTGGCTGATCTGTGTTAATATACGCTATTTTAATACTATTTAAACCCAAAGCAAAAAACAAACTATTATTTTCTAGTATTGGTTTTACTACCTTCATTCTTCGAAAATTAACCTTGCAACTCCTTAGGAAAAAAAAATCTGATGTGAGCAAGCAGCACATGACTTTCTCTGCAGACTCAAATTCATTGTCTCTTTATTTCATTAATAATGCATTAAATTAAATTTAATTAGCCTAAATAAGAAGCATAATTAATTATAATTACACTGAATTTACACTTTTAATTCAGCTTTCGTTTTCATTTGGTTACTGGACTTATTCTCAAAACCGGCATAGCAAAAATGTTGTTGTTGAGACCCAGACCGTCCGACCTACCAGAAAAGTGTAAGGTAACCGTTTGGACGGCCGGGAAGTGCTACCCAATTTAGACCGGAACCCAGTGGGGGAGGCATCCACAGGGATCGTACCCTCCTTTCCTTACCACCAACCTCTCGGAAGGACTTACGGATCCACATGTTTAACGTGATCGTACTCTGCATGAACACGGCGGCAGTTGTTGCAGCGTGCAAATCCAGCGCTCAAACCACCGGGCTACCGTGCCCGAAATGTGCCAACAGCACGCGGTGTTCCCAGGTGGCACCCACCCAAGTACTAACCGCGCGCGATGCTGCTTGACTTCGGTGATCTAACGAGAACCGGTGTTTTCAGTACGGTAGGGCCGTTGGTTCGGCATAGCAAAAATGTAAAATATCTCGAGAACGGTAATCCTAGAGTAATGGGGTTGGTCGTATTCTTTTCATCGTCAAAAATTACGTATAAAACAAGCATTTAATGGATATATTTGAGCATATGTAGTCTTAAATTTTAAGATTATTCTATTTTAAGTCTTTTAGATTCTTCTAGATTTTGACGATTTTTAAGGACCATTTCGCAAAAAACGGCAGGTTCGGTTTTTTTCGAATCGTACCAAAATCTATTCAGCACCAGGGTAACCCACAAGTGAGTCATCTACCAAATTTTGTGAAATTTTGTCGATTAGTTTTTCAGCTAGAGTGGATATACAGGCAATTTTTGCGGAGACCAACCATTTCGCAGAAAAAAAGGCAGGTTCTTTTATCCCAAATCGTACCAAATTCTAATCAGCACCAGGGTCACCCACAAGGGACTTATCTACCAAATTCTATTAAATTAGGTCAATTAGTTTTTCTGTTAGAGTGGATACGTACATTCCACAGACAGACAGCACATACATACACACAGACGTCACGCTAAAAATAGTGTTTTCATGTTTTAGAGGCCCCAAAACTCGAATTGCGATTTTTGGTATGATTCCAATACCTTTCCTATACATTACCATGTATTGCAGGGAAAGTAAAAATGATATAATATAAAAAAAATCGTTTATTTCGAATAATTCGATATCTAATAACGGAATTCGGTAAAAATTCTATAAAAATTATAGTTTTTAACATAATGTATCCAGACATAAAATTTCATGAGTATGAATATTCTTACTGGAGTTATCGTGTCCCCCCCCCCCCCCACACATTTCTAAAAGTGTCCAAAATGGATTTAGCAGGTCTCAAGAGACATGCGTATCCGTCAAAATCATGAATTCGCAAATTTCGTGGAAAGCAATACTGTCTGTGTACAAAACCGTGAAAAGAGAAAAGTATTTACAAATGCGGTAATAACGGTAAAAGGGGAAAAAACTCTTCGAGGTATAATTTAATTATAATTTCATTCGGGCTCAAGACAAAATTATTCGTGCGTAGTAATCAACACACGGCTGCGGGGAGTAAGAAGAAAATTACACAATAAACAATGTACAGTATTATTTAAAAATTTGAAATGATCACGTTGTGAAATTGTGAAAATATTAAATTTACACAATATATATATATATATATATATATATATATATATATATATATATATATATATATATTTGAAATGTAATAATAAGAATTATGTAAAAATAAAAAAAATAAAAATACAATTCAAGTAATATTAACATCACCATAGAAGCAAATTCACGGCCATAATGCCGATAAGAGAAAAGAACAGAACCTTCCCAAATTCGATGATTAATCAGAATTAAATTCCTCTTCAGGTCTGAGTATTTAATTCTAATTAACCCAAACAAATGCCTGTTTCAGATTAAGCAATAGTACATTACTATAAATGCTTAAACTCAGACTACAGGCATCAAAAAATGATATATATATATATATATATATATATATATATATATATATATATATATATCGATTCAATAAACACCACCAGATTTAAAATTTGGAAGTCTAAAATAATACAATTATAGATAATTCGCTTTATATTTAAATACGGAAGGAAAAATAGTATGACAGAAAACTTACATAATTCCCCCCCCCCCAAAAAAAAAACTTTGTACAAGTTAGGAAAAAAAGCGGGGGGGGGGGGGGGACACCACCATTAAAAAATATAAAGTTGTGCCTAAAAATTGTTGCGATATTAAATTTTCAAGCTTTTACTTATTTAATTGTGATACTTAATTAACATTTCATAATTAATTTTTCATATATGTAGGTAAATTGTATATAACGTTAATTATGATCCTTCTCACAATGAATACATTATAATGTGTTTCTGCAAACGGAAATTACTCTGGGATTGGCGGTTACCGTTTCAAGTTTTAAATAAATTTATTATGTTTTATCACCATTGCATGTCATTTAATTGTAACCATTTTTTTTCAAGACATTTCCAGCGGGTGTGGGACAGCTCAGTGATTAGGGCGCGGATATTGCACTTGGACGACCCGAGTTCAATTCCCGGCTCTGCCAAACTGTCTCCGTGTTCACGCAGAGTGTGGGCACGTTAAATTTGTGGGTCCGTAAGTCCTTCCGAGAAGTTGGTGTTAGGGGAAGGAGGGTACGGTCCCTGTGGATGGCGCCCCCAATGGGTTCAGGTCTAAATTGGGTGGCACTTCCTGGTCGTCTAAATAAACACCTTACACCTCCGGTAGGTCGGACAGTCTGGGTTAGAAAGACATATTGAATATAGAAAGTAGCAATTTAAGATGGGTAAGGAGGATAATTACATTATTTTTTTGGAAAAGCTCTTTGACATGTATTTATTGCCTTCGTTTAGACGTTTCCTTTGTTCATTCCTATTTTCCAGACAATGCTCTATGACTGTGATTGGTTTTTTCGTCTATTTCGTTTTGTTACCAAGTTCATCCCTAACTTTATATACTTTCTGTTAGAGGCGCTGCAATCATTTTTATTCGAACTGACATGGCCACTTTACTATAGATAGACCTAGCATGTACAGTCAAGGACATTTCCTTAGAGAGTTATTAGGGTGCTTAACCCTATCTTGCTACTTATATTTTCAAATGTTACTGCCACTCTGGGTGACCACCATCCACCGACAGTTTTAATAGCTCTAATTAATGTTAATGACATTTTATAACTACGGTCTTTTATATAAATAAGAAAAAGTGTTTTTATATTTAATTTTACCCTTATTTCAACAAAATATTCTAAATTTTTTCCAATTGAAATGAAAATATCTACAAGATAAACATTAAGACACATTTGCAATTTGCATCATGGGTGAAGTTTCACCCACAATAGCAAGCGAGGGATTCAACTTAGACCTCCACGGAACCCTGTAAGCCAATAGATATAGGAGGCAGAAATGGTTTCATCGTTCCCAGCCAAGTCACAAACAGGGGAATGAGGTCGACTAAATCATCCACGGCACGGGTCCGGAAAGACAATCCATCGAGTTTCGACCCCAGTCGCCGACAGATTAAGAACTTTTCTAGGAGCCATTTATAAAAGTTGTGCTTATTGTTCTATCCAGATTTAGAGTTCTAAGGCAGTAGCCAGGGGGTGGGTGGGGGAGGTAAAGAGAGGCATCGGACCTCCAATTTTTCTGATGATCTGGAGAAGACATGAAATATCTACAAAGGGGAAATCATATATGAAGTGGGGCTCGTGATAAATGTTTGCAAGGGGGGTGAGCACAATTTATATGGGCAGCCATGAATAAACTTAACTTAATATTTCAAGTAAATTGCTGCAATTTTTTTAAATTTAAATTCCTTATACAGCCACCTTTTAAATTCTGCCAAATTGGCTAGGAAAAATTATGACGATACCGTTAACTGCAGTCTAATTGAAACTATATACTGAAGTAATTTTTCAGTATTCTTCTACGATGCAAAATTTCTCGAAATTAATTTTATTTCCTAAAAAATTGATGTGGGCAGCACATGATTTTCCCTGCAGACTCATATTCACGTTCAATTTATTTCTCCAATAACTCATTATACTGAGTTTAATTCCACAAAATAACAGCCATAATTATTTTAAATGACACTGAATTTGCACTTTTATAATTCAATATCCGTTTTCATTCGGTAACTGGACTTAATTTCAAAGGTGGCATAGCGGGGGAAAAAATAAAAAATAAATAAATAAATAATAAATAAATTAATAAATAAATAAAATATCTCGAGAACGGCTAGTCTTAGAGTAATGGGGTTGGACTTATTTTTCTCATCATAAAACATTACGTATAAAATAAACATTTAATGGATATATTTGACCATGCGTAGTCTTTTATTTTTAGATTTAACGATTTTTGCGGGCCATTTCGCAAAAAACGCTAGTTCCTTTTTTCCCGGATAGTACCGAAATCTAATCCGAACCAGGGTCACCCACAAGGGATTTATCTAACACATTTTATGAAACAATTAGTTTTCCCGTTAGAGTGGATACATACATTGCACAGACAGACAAACACACACACACCACGCTAAAAATAGTTTTTTCGTGTTCTGGCAGTTCCAAAACGTGTAGATCCGTTGAAAATTCGAGTTGCGATTTTCGGCACGATTCCAATACGTTTCCTATACATTACCATGTATTGTAGGGAAAGTAAAAATATGTCATACAAATAAGAAAAATAAGGAGGAATTTACTTAAATATTAATCGCAAATAACCAAACAAAACAGCGCACGAATTCAAACAGGACCGTATAATTTTTAAACAACTCTAATTAAAGGAACTTTAGAGAGAGAAAAAAAAAAGCATCGAAATTTGCTAAGAGGGAATATTATACATACATATCCCACTCCGAAGTAATTCAAAGGAAGAATATTTGAAAGGTATTTGATAAGTTTACTTCTGATACGAGTAACACACGCGGAAAGAATATAAATTTCAAGTCAATTAAAAATAATATTGTTCACAAGTTGGAGGGGGTAAGAGAAAGGGGAGAGAAAAACTTTTCGGAGCGTTCAAATTTAATTAGAATTTCATTTAGATCTAACGACACTTTTTATATACACAGTAATCGAAACACAGCCATAAGGAGAAGGCTACGGAACAAGCATGGATCACAGATTATAAACAATTTATGGAGCAACTTAAAAATTCGAAATGGCTTACGAAATGAAACTGTGAACAAATTAAATTGGGGCCTAATATATTTGCAGTTTTTAAAGTCGCGTACAAGGTAATTAGAGGTATGTATACGGTGGTGTATCAAAATATGTTTAGTTTATAATTCCGTCTATTTTGAAAGATGTAAAGAAAAAAAAAATCTGATGTCAGCAGTACATGATTTTCTCCACAGACTTGAAATCATTTTCTCTTTATTTCTTTAATGCATTAAATTGAGTTTTATTGCACAAAATAACATGCATACTTATTTGCAATAACGCCGAATTTGCACTTTTTATTCAATTTTCATTTTCATTTGGTAATCATCCAATGGTTTGGTTTTTATCCAATGGTTTGGTTTTCATCCAATGGTTTGGTTTTCATCCAATTCTTGAGTAATGGAGTTGATCTTTTGTCTTTTTATCGTCAAAAATTACGTATAAAACAAGCATTTAATAGATACATTTGAGTATACGTAGTCTCTTACTTTAGATTTTAATGATTTGTACCATTTTGCAAAAATAAGCAGGCTCTGTTTTCTCGAAATGTACCAAAATCTAATCAGCACCAAGGTAACCTACAAGTGACTTGTCTGCCAAATGTTGCAATATTAGTTTTTTAGCTAGATTGGATACATGCGATTTTCGCGGGCCATTCTGCAAAAAAAAAGCAGGTTCTTTTATCCCGAATCGTACCAAAATTTAGTCAGCTCTAGGGTCACCCAGAAGGGACTTACCTACCTAATGTTATAAAATTCAGTCCATTATTTTTTCAGTTAAAGTGGACACACACACACAGACGTCATGTTAAAAACAGATTTTTGTATTCTAGAGGTCCCAAAACGCGTAGATCCGTCGAAAACTTGAGTTGCGATTTTCGGCATGATTCTAATACCTTCCCTATACATTTCCATGTATTGCAGGGAAAGTAAAAATTATTAAAAAATAAAATATCCCAAAATAAAGTTATTTTTAAATAACAGACTTGTTAATTCTAAACACATCTCCAGACTGGGAAAGCTGTTTAGAAGATGCGGGGGTACGTTACATCCCCCGGGGGACGCAGTACAGATTTTTCAAAAATTTTCTTATAAAATTTGATTACACTTGTACTTTGATTCTGCTATGAGAAAGTCGAGTTGAGCAACACTGTAGTAAATTTTCAACGTAAATAAGAGAACAATACGTTTCAACCTTATAATGATTTTTTTTTCTTTCACTAAGTAACCCCTATTGTTTATCCCAGACTTGAACGTTTTAATGGTTATTGCGAATATCGGTTATTACAAATATTTCTTTTTCTGTGCCTTGTGACGTTGCTGTATATAAAATAAAAGCATGTTGTCACTGTAAAAGTATATAGTCACTGTATATAAAATTAAAAGTAAGTATGTTTAAATTGAAGGAAAGTATGTTTCTTTTGAAAAATTTATTTGAAGAAAATTGTGCTATGCTACTTAGCAAATGAATTAAATCACACATTTGTACAATTTGAACAATTTTTATTTAAAAAAATTTTAAATAATTTTTATTTAGTTTAGATAATTTAAATATTAAAGAAATGGATATAAAATATATATTTTTAAATAAACTGTATTTTTGATTGGGAGATATCAGTTACGGCCTTTGAATATAAGATTCCGAGAATTTTTTATATTTAAATTATTTTCCCAAACGGGAGCAGGGTGTTTCATTCTTTCGATCTGCCTGAAGATAATTTTGTACAGCGAGAACAGAAATTCTTATTTTTTATTTTAGGGAAATTAATTTAAATATTTTAATATAATTTTTACAACAATATTATTTAAAATACTATTAAAATTTTCATATATTTTAAATCACGAGCAACGTCGGGTATATCAGCTAGTTTTCAAAACACAGAATGCAGCACTTTAATTATGAAAAGAGCTAAAGAGATCAAAAATACTACCATCAAATGTGTATTGACAGGTTGCAAGGCATATCCAAATACGCGTCTACAATTTTTCTAAATATGTCTATATAACAATAAGTGCAAGAAAATATGTTCCTTAAAAAGAAAAAAAAAATTTCATGCGCAATGCAAGAAAGAAACCGAAAAAACAGCGCCAACAGGCTAAATACACCATGTTCTATTATTTTCTCTAGAAAACATTAAATAATGTTTAATAAGGCAGCTCTGCAAATATTTGTTCAGACATAACAATTGCAATTTTCTGCTATCGTGCATATTAAAAATGATAAAATAAACGAATAAGCAAGTTATTAAGTAACTGGCTTAATAAAAAATATAACAAAATCCAATAAATTAAGCACAAGTGGAAAAAAAATAAGAGAGATTTTTGTTACAACATTGAAAATACTGTACAATGGGAATGGGATATGAAAAAATTATGAAGATACATTTAAGGAAATGCTGAAAAATGTAATTTAAGGAATATGAAAATCCTTTTAAAAAAAAAAAAAAGATAGGTATAAAAGATAAATATGGTATAAAATATTCATGGGTGAAAATAAATATTATTTTCATAAAATATCGAATTTCAACTTTTTGAAAACAGTGTGATTTACCCTCTTAGAAATAAGAGCTTAATCTTATTTATAACTTATACGATCTTCAATATTGCTTTTTAAAATAAAATCCAATTTAATCACAATATTGTTTTAATATGCTGCAGTGTGAAAACAAAAGTGTAAATCTACTTAAGAAATATTCTCCACAGCAGAAGGGAAGGCGAGAAATTAATCTTACATAATAAAAGATGTTTGTCTGTGTGCGTGTGCCTGTCTGTGTCACCGGAAAATCGAAGCGTCGGAAAGTGGCAAAATGGCTACAGAAATACTTCATTTCCCCATATGGTGCACCTCGGCGAGCTTTTATTAAAATTCCGATTAGTTTATAAGCTACGAACTTTCAAAACCACAGCCCAGTAGTTAGAGCACGGGGACTGCACGTAAAGGACCCGAGTTCGATTCCAGGCTCTGCTCAAACTGTCCCCGTGTTCACGCAGAGTACAGACACATTAACTACGTGGATCTGAAAGTCCTTCTAAAAGGTTGGTGATAGGGGAAGAAGGGTACTGTCCCTGCGGATGCTCTCCTACTAGGTTCCGGTCTAAATTGAGTAGGTTTAAACTGCCCGGGCTGTTCAAACCTTACAATTTCGGGTAGATCGGGCGGTCTGTGTCGAAGGAAAGAAATGACTTTTAAAGTCAAACATTAGCCATTTCACTATATCAAATCTATTCATACTTTGCCGCTGCAGACTATAATCGAGAGCAGACATTGTGATTAAATGTCAGATATTTTGTCTCATGGTGGGACAGCACAGTGAGTAGAGCACGGAAATTGAACTCGGAGGACCTGAGTCTGGTTCCAGGCGCTGCCAAACTATATTGGTATTTACGCGAAGTACGGGCATATTAAATCTGTGTGTTCAAAAGTTCTTCCGAAAGGTTGCTGGCAGGGAAAGAAGGGTACGGCCACTGTGGATGTCGTCCGCGTCCCCACTGGGTTCTAGTCTAAATTGGGTGACACTGCCTCGGCCGTCCAAAGAGAAAAACTTTTTGGGTCGAAAGAAAGAAATACATTTTGTGTCGATGCAAACACAGCTGTTTGTAAACTAAGTGAATTTAAGTTATCGGTTTTCTAATTTTGTGAATTTAAAATAATTTTTTATAATTTTTTTTTTTAATTTGATATAGTATCATTATGGGTGTTATGCTAAAATTTGACTCTATTTGGATGGAAAATTCGCTGAGATGGCAATGCTCATTTTAATTTTATTTATGGGGTAAAATAACTTTTTTCTTTATGACTTCAAATATTTTAAGCGATCGGTGATCGAGCGCTTATTTTGGGCGAATGAAATGGTAGTTTATTTAAGGTGTATTACGCCCATGGGGAAAAAAAAAAAAACGGAGTGTGGGAACGATTTTAGTTCGAAACAGGTAATTTAGAAATTGAGTGGTGTCATCTGCATTACTCAGATAGTCGCGCTTATTTAGGTCACGGGCAACGTCCGATAATTTGTTCCAGTTTATAATAATTCTCTCATACTGCTCTTAAAACACATTTTTTATTTTTTAATAAATTAAGATAACAACTAGAGAAATGTTGATGCTAACGTTCTAAAAATAATTTTTTAAATGAGAAATTAAGTAATATATATATATATATATATATATATATATATATATATATATATATATATATATATATATATATATATATATATATATATATAATAAAAATATATAGATAGGGAAGCTAATATATAGAACATGAAATATATGGCATACCCGAGTTCAATATTATTAGAGGTTAAATTATATCCGGCAAAGAAGATTTGAAATATAATATCTAACAAAAGGAAAACAATGATACCAGAGAATTAAAATTGATCTTAATTTTATATTAAAAAGTGATATAAGTAATAAAACATGGGAATTAAATTAACAGTTTACAAGAGTAAATTAACAGTTTACAAGCACGCACGTCAATGGAATGGTAAATGCTGGAGGTACAAAATATTAAAATGATAAAAATTTACTAAAGAAAATATGTAAATTTGAATATATATATATTGGTACATTGCTTCCACATTCACTCTCTTCCTTTATGGTTTGATATATATATATATATAGGGAAAGTATTAACTTCATAACTTCAAATTCAATGTACTTATTATTAAACCAATATATCCTTTCATATATAGCCTTACGGAAGAAACATTTTGATATTTAAGGGGCCACAGGGTGCATTACACAAACAAAACTATCTAGTTTTCTGAACAAAATACAAATTTAAACTGTTCTGAAACAACCCCACGATAAAAGACCTATAATTAAAGTCAGTACCGCAAGTAGGGCTGTTTGTATAGGAAATTTAGCAATGGAAAATAACTCTAAAGTCATTTATCTTGGAAATAATTTTTTTTTTTAGTGTACCGTGCACAATAACTAAAACTTGAAATATTTTGCTTCAATGATTTATGCATAAAAATGAGTTAAATTTGACTATAAATTATGGTAATTATGTAACACTTTTTTTTTTCATTTCACGATCCGATAATCGTGAAAATGTTAATATAAATATTACGAATATTTAAATTTAAAAGAATGTTAAAAATCGAACGTTTTTATAAGATTTGCACAAGCCCTTTTGGAGCATTGCAAAATAGAAACCCCAAATGCAGCGATATAATCCAGTATTTTGGAATATTACATTACAAAACTCTGGAAAAATCCTTAAGCACTCCAATAACTTTGAAAGGAAATGTCCAAGGGTGTACACGTTAGGTCTACCAATAGTGAAGTAAACATGTCCAATCGAATAAATGGGATTGCAGCGCCCCTAGAGGAGAATTAAAAAAGTTAGGATAGCGAACTCGGTATCAAAGCGATATATATATATATATATATATATATATATATAAGTTATAGAGCATTGCCTAAGGCAGTGCTTCTTAACCTTTGTGAGACCACGACCCGGCCAAACTATTTCTTTTTATAAGACTATGGGGTCCCAACAAATTTACTTATTAAATACCTAATTCTTTTTTTAAATTCATACATTAAATTAACATAAGTATTAATTTAATCATGGCATAATCATAAAGCGATATTAGTTCATTAACGTATAGGGTGTGGCATGTTGACAAATATAAAATTACATTTAAATAAGTTATCAATCACTGGACTCATGAAATCGTGTAGTAAGTTGTCATTTCCTCAGACCAACATTATTCAATTAATGTGTGCTGATGTTAATTGATATATTTCATTCTGATCATCAAAAAATTATAATGTTATTCAGTATAAAATGGATTATTGTATTATAATTTAATTTTACTCATGTTGGTTTGAAAAGGAAAAAAAAACGGTATTGAGAGAGAAAAATATTTATCCAATGCAATTCACCAAAGAAGTCAGCTGAGCAGTCTCTTATTCATATTAGAATGTAAATGCGGGTTTGTCCCTGACATGTGCTACACGGATGTTATTTAGGCGTTCTGGTTCTGAGCTTTTCGACACATTTACGAATATTATCCTCCTTAGAATACTTCCACTATGAAATATTTATTCATAAAAAAATGCTTAGAAAACTAAAACGAGAAATTCCAAGATAATCTCTCGCGACCCGGTACAGTTAATGCCAGGGCCTGCGGGCCCGACATTTGAAAAAGAAGAAGCAGGTGCTTTTTAAGACAATGGGCGTCAGTCAACTGTAGTCGTTCGTGTTCATCGAAAACGGAAATGGCGTCTGAAGAATAACGTGCGAATATCAAATTCTGCCAGCGTTTCGGGAAATCGCTGACAGAAACGATGCACCTGCTAGCACGTGTATGATGATAATAAGATCAGTGGATGACGATAAGATCGGCGATTTCCCCAAATGCTGGCCGAATTTGATATTTGCACATTGTTCTTCAGACGTCATTTCCGTTTTCGACGAACGCGAACGTCTACAGTTCACTGACACGCATTGTCTGAAAAAACCCTGCACTGCGGACCTGCTTCTTCCTTTTCACATCTTGCGTCACATGTGCCTCTAAAATAGTTTCCCTCTCCTCCAATCAGGGTTAACGATATCAGCACAGTCTCAGAACTTTTTAACTTTTTGATCATACCTTGTATGTATGTATGTGTATATATATATATATATATATATATATATATATATATATATGTGTGTGTGTGTGTATATATATATATATTATCATAACTATCAGGAATCTTACTCCGCATTACTGATTCCTCTGAAACTTTCAGTAACATGCTTGCAAATGTTTTACAGTGTATTCCATCTTTTTTTTAAAATATTAATTTCTTCAGAAAACACAAATAATTAATTTACCCTTTTAAACATTACGTCTACTATATATTTACATTTTTCCATTTATTTTTAATTCAACACGATAATATTTCCGAAACTAAACCATAATATAGTTTTCTACATTTTTTTTTTAAATAAAAGATGCCACATATCGAAAGTTTCCCAAAATGACGATAAAATGGCCACAAATGATAGAAGTCTTATTTCATTAAAACAGATTTTATGAACACAATATTTTTTTCATAACAAGCCAAGACAGCAATAAGTGGCTGAAAAAGAACAACTGACTTGGAATGTTTTAAAATTATTGTTCATCGAAATTACTGCTTTTGTCCCGAAAGAGCTAAATCATAAATTAGTTTACTTTTACTATAAATAAGTTCACATTAAATAAGTTCATTATAAATAAGTTCACCTCGCAAGTAAATTTTAAGAAAATTTACTTGAAGAAAATTATATCATGTTACTTAGAAACGGAGTTAAATCAAATGAGTTTATACTGTAGATATTTAGTTAATGTATGCAATTAAAAAAATCTGATGTGGGCAGCACATGACTTTCCTTATATAATGCAATGAATTTACTACTTTTACAGTAAAAAAAAAATCTGATGTGGGCAACACATGACTTTCCTTATATAATGCAATAAATTTACCACTTTTACAGTTAAAAAAAGTGTTATTCTTATAGTAGATACTTATATTCTTTCTAAGATATTGAATTTTCTTCAATTAGTCGTGATTTTCATTGATTTAGCGTCATTTCCATCCATTTGGCGAGATTTTTGTTAATTTGGCAACAATTAAAAATGTCGTCAAGCTGGCGACATTCCGCCAAATGTGTCGCCAAAATCTCGCCAAGCGTTATGGGCGGAGAAATAAGTTATTCTTACGGCAGATAAATGACTATTGGCGTTCAAATACAAAAGTATTACTCAAAGTATCTTTTTTCCTGAATGAAACGAGCTAGTTCACGAGAATGATGCCACCAAATTTATCGCATGGTATTACATATGAAAAGTGAACATGTTTCTCAATAGGAAATATTTTTTTTATTTTATATGATTTTTGATAATTTTTTTGAAAAATGTACAATATCTCGAGAACGGTTCATGTTAGCGTTCTAAAATTTATGTCAATCGTTTTCTAATGAAAATTACATAAGAAATGTCTATTTTCGTAACTTTATTAGAGGTTCTGATTTTTTGACAAATTTTTCTAAATTTCACTCGAAAATTTAGGAGGGGAGGGTTCTGAACATTCGATTGTGTATAAAAACAATAGGCTTCCAATATTTACGGATTGTGATTTTTATGCCAAATTTCGTTCGAATTGGTCCATTCGTTCGTCAGTTATCGTCTCCACAGACTCACTGACACACACACACACACACACACGCACACACACACACACATCACTTCAAAAATGTTTGATTCGTGATCAGGGATGCTTGAAACGTACTCTCCCGTCGAAAACTCGAATTCGAATTTTCGACCCCGTCACAATACTTTCCTTATACATTATGTATATAAGGAAAGTAATAAGGAATTGGATAGAAACATAAATGTTATAAATGAACGGTATTATATTTTTTTAATTGTAAATCACCAGTTACGGACTTGGGACATAAGATTATGGGAATTGTTAATATTTTCAATTTCTTAAGCCATTTTATTACTGGTCATTGTTTTATTTCAGTAAAGACTTTTCAAATTTACATCTCTTTGTGTTCAACCGATTGTAAAAACACGATAAAAATACTACGGGTATATCTTGTTCATTTTAGCGTCTTTATTTTATATGTTTATCAAACATCCTATTTTTTTTTTTTTTTTCGTAAATTTATTTACAAACGGGGACCAAGATATTTTGTTCTACCTGTATATATCTACTATGATGAAATTATTATAAAGCGACAACATACATTATGCTTTTTTTGAAGGGAATTTAAGTAAATATTTTAATAGATTTTTTTTTTAATATCATTAAAGTACTACTAGGATGTGCACATATTTTAACTCACAAGCAACGATGGGTATATTTGCTAGATCTGGTATCTATACATACATACAGATATCAAAAATGTAAAATTTATGCATGAAATTTTCCCTTTCTCTACCAAACACAGTACATTGTGCAGGAAAATTGTTTACATGGAGTCGAAAAAATTGGAATACCGATTTTCAATGACATCTGAAGCGTACGTTTGTGTAATCAACTCTAGTTCCGTAATTACCCGTCCGTTTTTCATGAAATATTCTAGTCAAATAAGTCATTGGCTACATTGCGGATTAGATTTTAATACGATTAGGAAAATTGAACTGACCCCCCCCCCCCCCCCCCCACAAAGTGAACGGTTTAATATCTATAAAAACTGAAATTAAAAGAATAAATATTCTGACATAAATTAAATATATGTCCTATGAGTATAAATATTCTGACATAATTTTGTTAATTTTATGAATGAAACTATTCCTGCAAAATAAACAGGTTAGATTTTTTTTTTTGGCGATTTGGCGCGATTACATCCACCAAACTGTCAAACGAAAAGGAAAATTATTATACAACTTAGCCCACAGGGTCCGGTCCCCAATTTCTTTTGAAAAGACATGTAAAATTCCCCAAAAAAGGGAAAATTAAATATGGAGGGCGGAAGGTAAATTTATTAAGCCCCTAAATTAATAGTGGTACAATATATAAAACATATAAAAATTCTTATGATATGGTTTTCTTCAAGACCAACTTCATGTTGTATATACAAAATACGGTGTAAGTTGTTAATTAAATAAAATTTTAGTTTAATAATAATAATAATAATAATAAAATAAAAACAAGTAATATGATTTCTTTTGCATACTTTTAATAAGAAAGGATTGCGAACAATTAAAAATTACTATTTTTTACAACTGTGACTCGTTCATTTAAATTAATTATCGAGATATATTATGATATTTATCACGATATGTATTTATAAATATAATAAATAAATATTATATCTATTTATTCATAAATAAAATAAATATTATAAATATAATAAATATATTATATATTATATATATATATATATATATATATATATATATATATATATATATATATATATATATATATTATATAATATATATATTATATATTATAAATTATATAATATATAATATATTATATAAATATAATAAATTATATAATAAATATAGTTATTTTTAAGTTTTCAATTACACTCGACTTTTTTAAGATGGTGATAGATGGAAATTTAATTCAGTATTATTTTTTCACTTTTTTTTAACCTTCGCGTAAACAATTTAGGATAATGAGATATGATATTTATTATTTATAAATATCATAATATATATCCAAGATATGTCCAATTCTTTACGTAATTTTACAAAATTAGCAAAAAGATTTTTCATTTAGTTCATAATATCGATGTAATGATAAAATATGGAAATTATCCAGAACTATTAAAAGCCATTTTCAGTTGCACTGGATAAGCTGAAAAAGGTAAACAATATCTGAAATAGTGGAAATTTAAAGTAAGAAGTGAAAATGCAAAATAACTCTTATAAATATATAAACATAAAAAAGCGAGTTTAAAATTTTCAATACATATAAAAATAGAAAAGGATTGGTAACACCAAAAATCATTAAAACACACCAAGAATTTCAACTAAAAGATTCTTGAAGTTCGTCCCCATTTAAAAGAAAAAGTTTCATAAAATTATATAAAATATAAATATCAAACAGGTTGTTTTTCATTATTATATTGTAAGGTATAACTTTAGAAAGACATTTAATTCAATGATCTGACTATATTCTGCATTAAATGAAAGAATATTTTCCAAAGAAGGGTGCAAATGCACACTCTTTGATTTTCTGAAAGTAATATAAATGAGGTTTTCTGAAGTAATAAAATTTTAGTCTATTATTATAAAACAATAAAATTTTAAATAAACTTCCGATCGCAAAACTTTCAATTAAAAAAAAAATAATGATAATAAAGTTTATTTTGAAATTAAGATTCTTTATGAAAATATCATTTTTACTATTCAGTCAAAATATTACTTTATTTTTAACCAATTTCAGTAGGATAAAATAAGTGAGCTTATTCTGAATACTTATTGGAAATAAGAATAAGTCTCATTATTAAAAAAAAAAGAAAAAGCAAAAACATATATAACAGTTTGCTTCGAATTATTCAACATGGCTTGGATTAATACCATGGATTAATCGTTAATTTATAATCAATTTATGTATATTAATAAAAATAGCATTTACATGATTAATCACTATGCATAATTAACGATATGGAAATTTCTTCCAGTGAAAATTTCTGGGTATGACCTGATTTCTATCAAAATATCCTATATTTCCAGATCCCAATTTAGAATAAATAGTAAATATAGAAGAATTCCATTAATATGAGGTCAAGATGATGCCACAAAAATGATTTTCCCCACAACATAAAAATGAATTGATCACATTTACAATCCGTTACATCAGTACAAGATTCATAATAACCCATGATTATTTGTCCATAGATTCACGTGCTTATTTAATTTCTCTTGCAATTAAAAATTACAAAAGATTTTTTAAACATATTAAATTATACATAGTATTTAATCTTTCAAATTTTATACAGAATGATTTCGACATATCTGTCTGTGGTTCTGAAGTAAAATTTTGTACGGTTTTAAATCTCATATTTTAACCCGACGCAACAATATTAGAGTTCGAACCCAAATGCAGTTTTAAATATACAAACTGAGTCCAGTTCGGCTTGATTTGGCTCGAAAAAATGTTTATCCAAATATGTCAAAACTATGAACTTGTGTCATCTTTGTGTTTAAAATAAAGTTAACAGCTGATTTTTAAATGTAGCTTAGTCAATGCCTGAATTAATTAATTATATATATATATATATATATATATATATATATATATATATATATATATATATATATATAAATTCTTATATTCTTCTCTTTATATTTTATTAAATTTTATTTATAACCCAACATTGCCTACCTAGATGAGTAAGAATATTTTAAAAATTGGTCCGAGCCTCATCCGATCAAAAACTTTCTAAGAGAATCCAGACCGACCAGTGGATAGAATCGGGTCGGACCTAGACCCGACAGATAAATCCCTGGAGACTTCTACTGTATAGTAAATTTAAACATATTTTTTTTCCCTTTAAGCGTTATGTAACATTTACCATCTAAACCATATAATTGAAGAATTGATAATAATAATGAGTGTTGCAATGTTATCCGGCTTCATTCCGAAGATCAGCGATTATAAAATAACACCCCCAGTTTCTATCTTTTTCATTAAAATCGTAATGCAGGGAAATAGTTACAAAATATTAAATTGTATAATCCCCAAATACTTATTATTTGCATCAAATTTCCTGAAAAACGTAAAAATCAAAAAACATCGTTTTAGAATTTTAGAAAAATTAATGTTGTACAAACGGAACGTAGCAGTGCAGGCTTGTTAATTACTTTGACCGCATAATTTCCTATGTTCAGCTCGTCCTTTTCCAATTTTTCCATCCTAGGACGAGCCGCACATTTCACTCACACTAATTCCAAAGATGGAAAACACTTTTTGCACTCGTGGAATCATTTTTTTGTTTGTTGTTGTTGTTGATGTTGTTCACATAGAATTAAATGGAATTCACCAAAACACACTTTGAACTAATAACATCACATATAAAAAAAAATCTCGTGGAACGAAAAATCTGAGACACAAACTTAAATTTCGTTCAAAAAGCAATCGTGATCAACTAAACACAGATCAACGTTTTACTATAGCTTGTTTTCCCAGCAAAGTTCGCCGCAAAGGATCACGGTCGCGACCACGTGCTGTGACGTCATCCGACCAATGAACAGTTTCCGCCCGCATTCGGTTTCCATGACAACAGATAGACGAGTTTGACGCTACAATGCAGAGCGTAAAATTGCAATTGTTTTCCCTGTCTCATATTTTAAAAGTTCGTTTATGATTTTATCTACTCTTTTCACCTACAGACAGTTCAGTTCGTAAAAATATTCGCTTTGTAGAGCGGCTGGATAGAGAATTCGATAGAATTAAGAGAATTCGATAGAGAATCAAGAGAATTCAATTAGAGTCCAGCCCTATCGATGCACGTCTATGATAGGGATGGACTTGAATTCTCTTAACAATAAATAATGGTTTTACTTTCCTCTTCTTCGACCCAGACTGTCCGACCTACCCGAAGGTATAAAGTATCTGTTTGGACGGCAGGGAAGTGCCACTCAATTTAGACCGGAACCCAGTGGGGGAGGTACCCGTAGGGACCGTACTCTCCTTCCCCTACCATCAGCCTCCCGGAAGGACTTACGGACCCCCATGTTTAACGTACTTTCCATGAGCACGGCAGCAGTTTGAGCAGTGGCGGGAATCGACCCCGGGCCGTCCTAGTGCAATTCTCGCGCGCTAACCATTGGTTTGTCGCGCTCCGGTTTTACTTTCTTGAGAGCTCAAGGCGGTAATTTATTTTGGGGCCCTCACATTATATACACTTTTTCATAAAGTCAAAGATCCTACGACCTCTTTCAGCGGCTGGTACCCTAAACAACCGTTTAGTTCGCTTATTGCAAATCTATCCTTGCAAAACAAGGCAATACAAAAGGCAGAACAGTTTTTATTTGGTCAACTCTCACAACCCCTGACAGCGGCGTACCCAGAAAGCTGTGTGCTGCATTATTATTTTACTAGAACTAATTACCCCGGCTTCTAAATAAACGTCCACTAAGTATAAAATATTAAATAAGCACCCGCTACTTAAATAATACATTCGAACACAATTTAAATTGGTTTCGATCCGAGAATTGCGCGAATCAAATCGCACGCACTCTTCACAAAAACAAAAAAAATATGAGAATCACAATTGACTGTATATTCAACCGTTCATGAAACAGACGATTCTGCGGAAATTCACATGTACTCTAATAAATACGGAGAGCCATTCATCTGGAATTCCCGGTTTCGAGAACGAAACGCTTATTTATGGATCTTGCCACCGTGCCTCGAATGGAATTCGAGCCACAGTTTTCTCCAAGCGTTTTGCTGAGTTTTTAGCGATCGCAAAGCCTGAAAAATAAATAACTAATTAAAAAAAAATAACGTCGACGTATTCGTGTCCTGAAGTACCTGTGTACCAAATTTAATGGTCGAAAACCCAGGCCACTCGACTCACCCTGAGGTATGAGCAGCTGTTTGAGTGCAAATTTAATGGCCGTACAACACTTAGATTTCCTGCTACAGCCTGCGCAGAGAGATATCTTGCTTTATTAAATGAAATTTGTGCTTAAAATACGTTGCTCAAGTTTTCCTTAAAACATTGGTATGGATTTAATTTAAAACAGACGATTTGAAAATTGAATGGTGTATATATATATCAATATTATTTAAGTAGCGGGTGCTTATTTGGGGTCCGGGCAACGTCGGATAATTGGCTCTAGTTAAGAGTATAGTAAGATTTGGACTAAATACTACAAAAATAATTTTTTGGAGATTCAATCAGACTTAAGAATAAATAAATAAATAATAATAATAATAATAAATAACAAATAAATGTAAAATAAATAACAACATAAAACAAATATGTAAAGGTATAAATCGGTTTCGGAAGGAAAAGAAAAGAAAAAAAGTATAAATCGTCAGGATAATGAGATAACAATCACCCAGCAAAAGCAGGAAAATGTTTGAACAGAATCATTTCTATTTTACTGATCCTGACGAAGAAAGCTCTTTCAATCTCGCCAGTACTCGTATGCCCATAAAAACGTTAACAACTTATCAAAGTTTTTTTCAATAAATAACCTTTTAGCTATGTACAAAAAGTCTATTTTACGCCCTTATAAAAAACTTTCCAAAACTCAAAATACAAAAGATAATTTAAATAATGAAACAAAATGTTAGCCACAATTTAATAATGGATTAAAAAATTAAATTAAATTAATTTAAATAAAATCGCGTTATAGGTAAATACAGTTCACCGAATACTCGTACGGATTCAGTGGTTGATCAGTAAACCCGGTACCGGTCAACAGAGTCAAATCATTTAATTACTGTAAATAAATAAATAAAATAAAGAAATAACAAGGAAGTTCAATCGTGCACAAAGCATTGATTATGAAACATTTTCCAACTCCAATTTTATTTAAACATCTCTAAAATGCGATACATTCAGCGGTAATAATTTTAAAATTATCACAATACTGCAATAATTAATTATAATTCAAAATTTAAAACTTCATCGCAAAAAAAAAGAACGAACTTGATTCAAATGACGTCATCGAAATACAAATCGCCTGGCTCTCTGTGTCAAAGCAGTAAATATTTCATTCATACATTTTTATTTCATTCCCAGTACTACACTAATTTGTTCTACTTAAAAACTTAAAACCATGGAGGTAAAATTAATTTAACTCTATGCATAAAACTTCGTCGAAGAAGTCTGCCATTAAATCGTCTGTTTCTCTATGTAAAATCAATGAATTTTTCATTCATATCATCTATATGGCAGACTCCTGAACAAAATAATTTTGCGTTAAAGAAATGCAGCAATTTTTATACAACCCATCTTACAGCCTAATCTGTTTACATTCCCCATAGGTGAAAATTAGGTTTTGTTGTAGAAATAATCAAAGTTGGATGATCATTTAAACTCAAATATATTGTAATTCCGTTGTTTCAGAACATTGATGCATAGAAATTAAGCAAAAATAAAGCGGTTTTAGGACGGACACAACGCTAAATTTAAATTAAAAAGAACTTTAAAAATCCCAATTTTGACACAAGATGGATGGCATTGATCATTTAAACTCAAATATATTGTAATTCCGTTGTTTCAGAACATTGATGCATAGAAATTAAGCAAAAATAAGGCGGTTTTAGGACGGATACACTAAATTTAAATTAAAAAGAACTTTAAAAATCCCAATTTTGACACAAGATGGATGGCATTGATCATTTAAACTCAAATATATTGTAATTGCACTGTTTCAGAATACAGATGCACAAAAAATAAGCAAAAATAAAGCGGTTTTGGGACGTATACAACACTAAGTATAAATTAAAAAGAATTTTAAATATCACGATTTTGACACAAGATGGATGCCATATTTTATTTTGAAGTGGGTCACGTGATCTCTTCATATAATGGTCACGTAAAAGGGTGTAATTATTATTTTGATTTTTATTTAAAAAACTACTGAATATATTTTGCTGAATTTCTTTTTATATATTTTATGGGATAATTTGAACATTTCCTAAAACCTTCGAAGCAATTTGTAAATTTTAAATTCGCTTAAAAAATGTTTGAAAAATTAGGTCACATAGGGTTCAATGTATTTCATTTTTTCAACTCGGGGTTCAATCCAAAACTAATTGGGTGATATTATACATTTATATTTCCATAGGTCCCACAGACCGTCTGAACAACATACTAAAATTTCATTTTGATAAAGTCATTTTTACGGCAGTTACCGTGCTAACGGACAGACAGACAGAATGAACAATGTCATAAACACTTTTCAACTAAGTTGTAAAGTGTTAAAAAAAACCTCACACTAAAATAATTAAAACACAACTGACTATCTATCTCCTCCCTTCTCTCTCTCTCTTTGATTCCGCAAATCACAAAACGTCAAATCTTCCCCTTTCTCCTCCTGTTATTTCGCGATCCCCAAAATCCCCGTCTGTCATTGGAAATGCTTTTAATTCAGGATTATTCTTTTTAATTGAGAATTATTAATTTAAAAAGCTATAAATTTAAAGTTTTGAAAAGCCCGTGCAACTCCACAGGTGGGGTATCAGTAATTTAATACCAAATTCAACTTCCTAGGTAAAATATTCGCTAAGAAGATCCTACATAATAGATACGTACATAGATAAGCTGATAATTTTTAATAGAATAGGCTTTTGCTGTTCCATGTACATTTACACCTTCATTTATAAAGCAGCAGCATTTTAAGCAAAATTACAGTGAATAAAAAAAAAAGTCTGCATTGTGGAATAATGCAAGACAAGATGCTGGACGAAAAATCTTTTCTTCGCAGTCTATAAATTTTTGTTCCGAGTTACGGTAAAACTAAGTGTCGTATGAGGAAAGTTCTTCTACAGAAATTGCTTAAATAGTTTTGTTTAACTTTGGAGGAGAAAATATGTGTTCACACGGGGAGTTTCTGCATATAAATTGGGAGATACAAGTAAAGTAGACAAAGAATTTCGATAAAAAGTGTGTAGTTCAGGATCAAATTAAGACAAACTAATTACTTTCCCTTAGAGTTGCATAGACGGGGAAAAACAGAGTTTTTAGGGAAGGGAATTTTGAAAGTTTCCAAAAAACGTGGGAATTTTCAGTCACTGCATTTTGCATTTTAAAAGAAAAGTGTATTACCTAGAACTAATATTTACATTTGCATTCGGAATTATAAAATAGCTGAAGCATGGAAAATTGAGATAGATGTGTTAGATTCAAATACAGTATTTAAATTAGCTGACTTTCTTATTATATATAAGTAACAAGAAAGATCAATCATGTATAAAGCATTGATTATGAAACACTTTCCAACTTCAATGCAATTTCATTTAAACATCTCTAAAATGCGATACATTCCTCGGTAATATTTTAAAAATTATCACAATATTACATTAATTTATTATATTAGAAAACATCGAAAAAAATGAACTTCATTCAAATGACGTTAATTAAATATAAATCGCCTGGTTCCTCGGTAGTTTTTAACATTATCATAATACTACAATAATTTATTATATTTGAAAACTTCATCAAAAACAACTGAAATTTATTCAAATGACGCCATCGAAATATAACACGACTGGCTCTCTCTATAAAAGCAGCATTTCTTTCATAAACATTTTCCCATTCATTTCATTTATCACAATAATATAATAATTTATTTTATTTAAGACCATGGAGTTACAAGTAATTAAACTCTATGCTTAAAAACTTCATCGAAAAAAATCGTCCGTCTCTCTGTAAAATCAATGAATATTTATTTCATTCATATCAGCTATACAGACTCCATGCCCTAAATAATTTTGCGTTAAAGAAATACAGCAATTCTTATACAACTCATTCTACATATTTTGCTGTTTACATTTTACATGAGTGAAGAATAGGCTTCGTTGTAGAAATAATCAAATTTGGATGATCATTTAAACTCAAATATATTGTAATTGCGTTGTTTCAGTATGCAGATGCACAGAATTTAAGCAAAAATAAAGCGGTTTTAGGACGGATACAACACTCAATATGAATTAAAAAGAACTTTAAAAATCACGATTTTGAGACAAGATGGATGCCATATTTCATTTTGAAGTGGGTCACGTGATTTCTTCATAAAATGGTCACGTGATCGCTTCATATACGAGGTGTAATTATTATTTTAATTGTTATTTAAAAAACTACTGAATATATTTTCCTGAATTTTTTTTTATATATTTTATGGGATAATTTGAATATTACCTATAAAATTTTCGAAGCAATTTGTGAATTTTAAATCTGCTTAAAAAATGTTTGAAAAATTAGGTCCCATAGGGTTCAATGTATTTCATTTTTTCAATCCGGGTTCAATCCAAAACTAATTGGGCGATATTATTCACTTATATTCCCATAGGTCCCACAGACCGTCTGAACAACATACTAAAATTTCATTTTAAGTCATTTTTACGGCAGTTATTGTACTAACGGATAGACAGACAGACAGAATGAACAAAGTCATAAACACTTTTCAACTTTGTTGTAAAGTGTTAAAAATGAAGATAAACTCCACAAATAAATTGTAATTTAATTTGCTAATATTTTAAAAGCAAAAACACTCTGAGCGACGAAACATTTATTACAAAGTGATTAATGCATTCATATTTATTTAACATTGTACAATAATAAGAAATCTATATTAGTCCCAATAACATTTTAATTTTGTGATTAATATAATTTGCCCTTTTTCAACAAAATGTTTGTAATTTCAAATTTTTGAAAATTCTATTTCAATAGACTTTATAACTTTAAACTAATACAAATATTTAGTAAATTTATATGAATTTCAATCCATCATAAAGGTTTAAATTGCATAAGGTGCCGGATTAGACAGAACAAATAAGAGACGAGTCAATTAGTTTCTTCCCATCAAAGTTTACAATGCTTCCAAAATTCTCGGTTTATTCCCGCTTTCAGGAAATTCCCGGGTTTTTCGCAACTCCACTTTCTTTACATAGATAGTATAATGTCATTTTGCTATAATCAAATGAATAAATGTGAAGTATTTTTTATGCTGTTCTCTGTTCTAGATAAGAAAAAACACCATATCTCGAGAAAGGCACATGTTAGGGTTTCATAAATGGTATAATCATATCAGCAATATGATTTTAACAATGTGTATAAAAAGTCTGAGTTTTTTAAACGTTTGTAAATTTTTGTTTTAATTTTTGAAAAATAATTTTTTTATTCCCCTCAAAAAGGTGATGGTGGTGAAAGGTCGTGTTGTGTGTGTGTGTGTGAGGGGGGGGGGGGTATTCCTGGTTCAATGACTGAAATTTAACAGCGATTAAAATATTCACACCACATTTCACTATAATCGTTCAATTTGTTCAAAAGGGGCGCGACAGCCCAGTGGTTAGAGTGCAAAGATTGCACTCAGACGATCCGAGTTCGATTCCCGCCCCTGCCCATGCTATCGCCGTGTACACGAAGAGTACGAGCACGTTAAATATGTGGGTCTGCAAGTCCTTCCGAGAGGTTGGTGATAGGGGAAGAAGGGTACGGCCCCTGTGGATGCCTCCCCCACTAGGTTCCGGTCTAAATTGGGTGGCACTTCCCGACCGCTCAAACAGATAGATACCTTACACGTTCTTGTAGGTCGGACGGTCTCAATCAAAGAAGAATTTGTTCGAGAGAACAAATTGAGCGATTCAAATGAAACTTGCACGTCTACCCACAGACAGGCATCATTAAAAAAAAATGTGACTCGTGTTCAGAAATGACCAAAACACGTAAATATATCCGAATTCACGAATCAGAGTTTGGACTTCATACGAATATTTTCCTTATTTACATATTGTGCATAACAGAGAGGGGAAAAAAAAAAAAAAAACTTGTTAGTTGCTTATAGCAACGTAATATACCATTTCAAATTATCTTTTAACAGAAAAAAAGCCTCTGGTAATGATAATTCCATGAGACTCTAATTAAGTTCTCATTTTTCTTAATCAAAATACTTTCAGTAATTTTACTCTTGAAAAAAATGAAATTTAAATTTGTAGCCGCAATTACATTGTAATGCTCGAAAATATCGATTTCTGAACTTCAAGTAAAACCTCTACAGGTGTTTTTTTCCGTTTCGAGAGAAAGAAAAGAAAATACATTTACAGGGATAGATATATTCCAAGCTGTGAATATACGACAGGGACGCCCATAGGGAGGGGGAAGGGGATCCCCCTCCCTATGGGCGTCCATTATACTTTAGGACTAACCGCTCTCAAGATATTTGAGAGTTCTTGCATTTTTGTTACGCAGCTTTCGGAAAAATGTCCAATTACGAAATAAAAACAAAAATTGAATTAAAAATGCAAATTTAGTGTTATGTTGTGCAATTAAACCCAATCTAATGAATTATTAAAAAAATAAAGAAAATATAAATTTGAGTCTGCAGGGAAAGTCATGTGCTGCCCACATCAGATTTTTTATACTATATTCTGTAACAGTGCTTTTCAATTCCGCGGAACTCTTGGGGTTCTGCAACAGTATTTCAGGGGTATCGCGACGCGATAGTTTCATGTCAGATTTCTTAAAAAAAAAAAAATGGTGTTCCACCGTCAAATTTACTTTTAAAAGGGGTTACTCGACCAAAATAGTTTTAAAAACACTGTTCCATAGTATTAAACAGTGAAAATGGTCAAGTATAATAATCTTTGCTTTCTTTAAGAAAATTCACCCAACTTATTCACCCAAGTATTCAAATCTATAATTCTAAAGTAGAAGTTATTCTGGTCCGCCTTGCTTATTAAATGATGAAAATTTTCAC
Source organism: Amaurobius ferox (assembly GCA_951213105.1). NCBI lineage: Eukaryota > Metazoa > Arthropoda > Arachnida > Araneae > Amaurobiidae > Amaurobius > Amaurobius ferox. The sequence goes on from OX578150.1 coordinate 89,720,849, forward strand.
GTTTGGTCATCATATATCAAAATGAACAATTTAAATAAGTAGAACATACTTTATGTCACCCAAAATACTATTTCATGGTAAACTCCTGCCAAGTACAAGAAATGAACAACAACTCTTCCCCAAAAAGCTGAGAAATCTTAAAATGGTTTGCGGGAAATCTCCGTAGAATCGAGATGTCCTTTTAGGTATAAGGTACAGGGGCGTCCATAGGGGAGAGGGGGGGGGGGGCGGACATCACTCAAATGCTGTGCTGGGCTCTAGAGGATACCCCCCCCTCCCACATTTATTTTAGGGAGGAGAAGACAAGAAAAGTTCACAACAAGTGGAAAATCAAATATAAAGGATATCCCGCGATAAATGTTAGTGCGAAAATACAAAAGGTACTGAAGTTACGAAAACTGTAAAACTCTCAAAAATATTAATTAAGTATGTATATGCATACGAAGAACTGAATGTGCAAAAAAGAAAAATGCATAATTACAAAAGGCGACATACTTTACAACATAGTTGAAAAGTGTTTATGACTTTGTTCATTCATTCTGTCTGTCTGTCTGTCTGTCCGTTAGTACGATAACTGCCGTAAAAATGACTTTATCAAAATGAAATTTTAGTATGTTGTTCAGACGGTCTGTGGGACCTATGGGAATATAAATGAATAATATCACCCAATTAGGTTTGGATTGAACCGGGGTCGAAAAAATGAAATACATTGAACCCTATGGGGCCTAATTTTTTAAACATTTTTTAAGCTGATATAAAAATCACAAATTGCTTTGAAAGTTTTAGGAAATATTCAAATTATCCCATAAAATATATAAAACAAATTTCAGCAAAATATTTAGTTTTTTTAAATAAAAATTAAAATAATAATTACTTATTTTATATCAAGAGATCACGTGACCATTATATGAAGAGATCACGTGACCCACTTCAAAATAAAATATGGCATCCATCTTGTGTCAAAATCGTGATTTTTAAAGTTCTTTTTAATTCATATTTAGTGTTGTATTTGTCCTAAAACCGCTTTATTTTTGCTTAAATTCTGTGCATCTAGATACTGAAACAACGCAATTACAATATATTTGAGTTTAAATGATCATCCAACTTTGATTATTTCTACAACGAAGTCTAATTTTTGCTTATAGAGAATATAAACACCAAAAGATGTAGAATGAGTTGTATAAGAATTGTTGCATTTCTTTAACGCAAAATTATTTAGCTCATGGAGTCTGCAATATAGCTGATATGAATGAAACATTCATTGATTTTACACAAAGAAGACGATTTTTTGATGAAATTTTAAGCATAGAGTTAAATTACTTGTACCTCCATGTTTTTAAGTTTTTAAATAAAATAAATTATTATAGTATTGTGATGAATGAAAGGAATGGAAAAAAGTTGTGAATAAATGCTGCTTTTATTGAGAGAGCCAGGCGATTTATATTTCAATGCCGTCATTTGAATGAAGTTCTTTTTTTTTCGATGACGTTTTAAGTTTTCAAATATAATAAAGTAATGTAGTATTGTGATAATTTTAAAAATATTACCGAGGAATGTATAGCATTTTAGATGTTTAAATAAAATTGCATTGAATTTGGAAAGTGTTTCATAATCAATGCTTTATGCATGATTGATCTTTTCTTGTTTCAACATGGCAGCATAGGACAAAATGTGACATAATCATGCATTAAATGATATATTTATGGTTCAATGATCACGAGACTTAATTGTTTCAATCATTGTTGTGAAAAATAGACGCGAATTTCTTTTGTCCGTGACGTCATTAGCCCCCCTTGTGGGGAAAGTTACCCATCCGTGGGGATGATACATTGTCAAGTATGGTATCAACCGAAAGATTTTTTCAAGCCCTTTAAAGTGAAAGGTACCAATCCATAATTGCAATCATTTGAACCCATGATACTGATTCTTCAAAATTTTTCTTTTTAATTAAAAAAAAATCTGATGTGGGCAACACATGACTTTCCTTATATAATGCAATGAATTTACAACTTTTACAGTTAAAAAAAATGTTATTCTTATAGTAGATACTTATATTCTTTCCAAGATATTGAATTTTCTTCAATTAGTCGTGATTTTCATTGATTTAGCGTCATTTTTATCAATTTGGCGAGATTTTTGTTAAATTGGCAACAATTAAAAATGTCGCCAAGTTGGCGACATTCCGCCAAATTCGTCGCCAAAATCTCGCCAAGCGCTATGGATAGAGAAATAAGTTATTCTTACAGTAGATAAATGACTATTGGCATTCAATTACAAATGTATTACTCAAAGTATCTTTTTTCATGAATGGAACGAGCTAGATCTACGAGAATGATGTCACCCAATTTATCGCATAGTATTACATATGAAAAGTGAACATGTTTCTCAATAGGAAATATTTTTTTTTTATTTTATATAACTTTTTGATAATTTTTTTGAAAAATGTGCAATATCTCGAGAACGGTTCATGTTAGCGTTCTAAAATTTATGTCAATCGTTTTCTAATGAAAAATTACATAAGAAATGTCTATTTGCGTAACTTTATTAGCGGCTTTGATTTTTTGAGGATTTTTTCAAAATTTCACTCGAAAATTTAGGGGAATTCTGAACATTCGATTGCGTATAAAAACAATAGGCTTTCCAGTGTTTACGGATTGTGATTTTTGTACCAAATTTCGTTCGAATCGGTCCATTCGTTCGTCAGTTATTGTCTCCACAGACTCACTGACACACACACACACACACACACACACACACACACACACACACACACACACACACACACACACATCCCGGTCGTCCATTTTGATGCTCTAAGTCCTCTGGACGAGCCGTACGGCCTGGGGCTTTCACACACACACACACACACACACACACACACACACACACACACACACACACAGAGACATCACTTCAAGAATGTTTGATTCGTGATCGGGAATGCTTGAAACGTGCTCTCCCGTCGAAAACTCGATTTCGAATTTTCGACCCCGTCACAATACTTTTCTTATACATTATGTATATAAGGAAAGTAAAAGCTACGAGAAAATGGTTCCTGCTATAAGAAAGTTAAGCTGAGTCACACTCTATTTAATTTTCCGAGGTAAAAACATGTCAATTTCAACAAATCTTGACGTTTTAAAGCAATTTGATCGGTATAATGTAGTATTGTGATATATAGTAAAAATATATGCCGGCAAAAAACTTTATGAGTAGCTACTCTACCTCCACCACATAAATGATTAACTTTTACTATCCTTATATACATAATGTATAAGGAAAGTATTGTGACGGGGTCGAAAATTTGAATTTGAGTTTTCGATGGGAGAGCACGTTTCAAGCATCCCTGATCACGATTCAGACATTTTTGAGATGATGTCTGTGTGTGTGTGTTAGTGAGTCTGTGGAGACAATATCTCACGAACGAATGGAGCGATTCGAATGAAATTTGGCACAAAAATCACAATTTGTGAATATTGGAAGCCTATTGGTTTTAAACGTAATTGAATGTTCAGACCCCCCCCCCCTAAATTTTCGAGTGAAATTTTGAAAAAATCATCAAAAAATCAAAATCATTAATAAAGTTGTACAAATAGACATTTCTTATGTAATTTTTTCTTAGAAAACGATTGACATAAATTTTAGAACGCTTACATGAACCGTTCTCGAGGTATTGCACATTCTTCAAATAAATTTATCAAAAAACCCCATAAATTAAAAAAAAAAAATTAACTGTTGAGAAATATGTTCACTTTTCACATGTAATATTATGCGATAAATTGGGTGATATCATTGTCGTGGATCTAGCTCGTTTCATTCATGAGAAAAGATACTTTGAGTAATACTTTTGTATTTGAATGCCAATAGTCATTTATCTGCTGTAAGAATAACTTATTTCTCCATCCATAGCGCTTGGCGAGATTTTGGCGACGAATTTGGCGGAATGTCGCCAACTTGGCAACCTTTTGAAATGTTGCCAAATCAACGAAAATCTCGCCAAATGGATAAAAATGACGCTAAATCAATGAAAATGACGACAAATTGTCGAAAATTCAATATTTTAAGAAATAATATAAGTATTTACTACAAGGAAAACCTATTTTTTTTACTGTAAAAGTAATAAATTCATTGCATTACGTAAGGAAAGTAATGTGCTGCCCACATCAGATTTTTTTGTTTTTGAATTTAACTAATGTTTTGTATGGGTCCATGTTATGGGTAAATCCCCAAGCACAGAGCGTGAACCTGGAATTATTATTATACTTGATCACCTGCATATTTGATGATTGCAAATAGGTGTCCGACAATAATATCCTCTACAACTATAAGCACGATCCGACAATTACCACCCAATGCAGGTCGAATCCAGTGGGACTGGCAACCACATAGATTGTATCCCTTAACCACTGGGATATCCCTGCCCAAATGTATTCTTAGTCCGCAGTATTAAAGCATCAATTTGCTGAAGCCCGCCATTGCTGAAATATTTCTGTATACACCCAGGGGTACATGTACGAGCTTGGGAAACGACAAACTGAAAACGAGGTTGGGAAACGTTAAACTGACCTCGATAAACTGAAATGAGTCATTTCACTGCAAAATAATTTTCAAATAAAATTCGTACAAGAATGAAAAGGAAAAAGAAATTCAAAACTTACAGTTCCTGAGCTGTACAGAAATATGATTCATATGTTAAATCCTTCCAGATAGGCAGGCATGTTTTAGATTCTATATCTAAGGAGAGAAGGGAAAAAAAAAACATATATATATGTATGTAATGAAAGTGGAAAAACATTGCAAATCCTAAGACGATATTTGAAACTGGGATAAGATATAAAATTATGTTTTTTGGCATAAAATAAAATAATCAGATACTCTTTTAAAATATGAAAAGGAGGAATGTTTTTAATCATAAGAAATGAAACTGAATTCTAGATTTGATAAGTAGGTTTCAAATCAATTTTCTCCAGTAGCGAAAGATGATTAAAATTGAATAATAGAAAAAAAAATCATTTGACAAATGTCAAGTATATATGCAAAAATATCTCATGTGGGCAGAGCATATTATTTATTCACAATAATTATCTAAAATTATCATTTTTACTTTCTCATAGAATATTGTTTTCACGAAAATTTTCGATTTCGAGATTTTGATACCAATAAATGTTTTAAGACCCCCTGAACACGTTTTGATTATTCTTAGAGTGATGTTCGTCAGTCTGTAGTCAATTTCTTGTGTACTAGCTGCCACAAATATTAATAAACTTTCCTGAAACTTTATAACCGGCTTTTTTATCGCAAAATCTAGAACTACATAGAATTGTTTGAAATGAGAGCGAAGTTATATTTTCTTTCTAATATAATATTTTCTTTCTAATATAACATGTTCTTTCAAATATAAATGTTTCTTAATAATAAATAATAATAATAATAATAATATATAATAATAATAACATATAATAATAATAAAATAATAATAATAAAATAATAATAATAATAATAAAATAATAATAATATATGATAAATAATAATAATATATAACAATAATATATAACAATATATAATAATAATAAAATAATAATATATGAGAAAATGTTAAGAAAATATATTATATTTTTTTAGCATGGTAGTATATGACAAAATGTGACTAATTATGCATAAAAAGGGGTAATTTATGGCTCAATGAGCACGAAACATTCAATAAATTAAATTAATAATTTCATTCATTGTAGTGAAAAATAGCCGCGGTACAATTTTTGCATTCATGACGCTATTAGACTTCTCGGGGGGTAAGTTATACTCCCCCCCCCTTCCCGGGGGTACATTGCTAAAAACTTGGAACCAATTGAAATATTATTTCGAGCCCTTAAAATGAAGAGTAACATGCTACAATTTCGAACACCTGGATCAATGATACAGATTTTGTAATCTTTTCTCGCAAAATAAGCATAATAATAATAATAATAATAATAATAATAATAAGCTACTTGAAAGTGGATTCTGGTATGAGAGGGTCGACTTGAGTCATACTTCAGTTATTTATTCCTTTATTGAGTGATTTATATTTAATACATTGAGTTTAATCGAACACAATAACACAAGCAATGGATACTTATTTGAATTTATATTACATTTGAGACTGACAAGTTTTCTGCTCCATTTGACTATTGGATGCAGCCAAGTGCAACCAAACCGATTAAAAAAAAAACTGCTTTTTACTTTTCCTATATGTATAGTATCATGTATATAGACGATAATTACAAACCTCTTTGTTGGGGGCGGGACAGCCCAGTGGTTAAGGCACGGGGATTGCACTCTGAGGACTCGAGTTTAATTCCTGGAGCCGCCCAAACTGTTTCCGTGTACACGCAGAGTACGGGTACGTTAAATATGTAGGTCTGAAAGCCTTTCCGAGAGGTTGGTGGTAGGGGAAGGAAGTTCCGGTTCTTGTGGATGTCATCCCCACAGGATTCCGGTCTAAATTGTGTGGTACTGTTCCGGCCATCCAAACAGATACTTTATACCTTCGGGTAGGTAGGACAGGCTGGGTCGAACAAAAAAAAAACCCTCTTTATTTTCAATTGAATAAATAAATTGAACGGCAATGCGCTTGTTAAGCGAGTGCGTATTAATAAATGCCGTGTGCATTCATTGCGCGCACACACACACAGTCACGCTAAAAATAGTTTTACCCGTATTCTAGGTGCCCCAAACGTGCAGAATCGTCGAAAACTTGAGTTGCGATTTTCAACAAAATTCCAATACTTTTTCCATGCATTATCATGTATTGCAAGGAAAGTAAAACACACTCCTATAAGTAATTTATCAAAAATATTGGTGATTTAGGTCTGTAGGGCAAGTCATGCGCTGCCCACACCAGGTTCTTTTTTCTGGTACATTCCGAAGGATCTAACCTGCAATTTATCTGTTCGATTTATTTAAAATATCCCTCTTGTTTATGTTAAACTTTTGTTGGATTTTATACATTGCATTCTGAGACGGGGTTTTCGAGTCCGACATTATCTGCTCCGGAATTGCAGGCTTCAATCCAATGGAAGGGGGTTTTCGGGAATTCTCCGGTGGCAGATGCGCGTTTTCCATTCCCAAATTTCCCATTCTTGACAAATTTATGTTGTCTTGACCGTTCGAATTCCTTTTCTTCCTGAGAAATTTATTCATTCTAACCGGTCTTAGACATGACGTAGCATTAAGTGCCAATGGATCTTTTCCGCTAAAGTGGTTTCTTCCTTGCTTGATCGTGAATGGCCATTTGTAATAGAAATTTCAGAAATGTGAGAATGGTCACAGTAATTGATATATACAGGGTGTCCCAATTGAAACTCACTTTAATTCTTTACATGTTGGAGATAAGTGGGCAATGTAAATTTCAAAAATGTTGAAAGTAAAGTAGGAAATAAGACTACATTAATGAAATGGCCCTCCTATTAATTTTCAAAAAGTTATACTTTTTAAATTTTTATACGACCTCCTCAGACAAATTGAGTCAATCAGAAATTTTTTATTTTTAATGCAACGAGATCATTAAAAAACCCCGCATATCTGTATCTTTAAAATCAATTGAATTATGATAAAGGAAAAAATCTGACTTATGCCACTTTTCCGTACCATGTGAAAGGCTGTTTCATCAGTAAAAATAGGGATCATAAACAAATTGACGAAGGAAATTGTTTAGATCAAAAATACGTTAATATGTGTCAAAATTTTTTATCACAAATGCATCTAAATAAAGCATTACACAGACAGGAATCATATAAAGCAGTGGTACTCACTACGCGGTTGGGTATCCTATGTATTATCATCCAGTTTTATCTTTTTTGTTATATGTCACAAATTTACATTTCTAATTTGACATAGGGTCCCCATTCACAATGTTCATTTTTCAATTAAATATAACTCGCTCAATTTTAAAGATACAGATATGCGGTTTTTTTTAATGATCTTATTGCATTAAAAATACACATTTTCTAATTGACCAAATTTGTCTAAAGGGGCCGTATAAAAATTTAAAGAGTGTAACTTTTTGAAAATGAATGGGAGGACTATTTCATTAACGTAGTCTTATTTCCTACCTTACTTTCAACATTTTTGCAATTTACATTGCTCACTTATCTCCAACAGGTAAAGAATTAAAGCGCGTTTCAATCTTTTTGACACCCTGTATATATATAAATAATCCAGTCCAAAATGCAAAATCGTTCATTTATAAAAATTATATTTTATATATATTTCTTTATTTTTTAAATAGGAAAACATTTAGTAAAAGTCGTCTGCACTCATTGGATTCCTAAGCAACATTGATTTATCTGCAACATCCTAAGCAACATGTGATTTATCTACCAAATTTTGTGAAATTTAGTCAATTTGTATTTCAGCTAGAGTGAATACATGAGATTTTTGAGGGCCATTTCGCAAAAAAAGGCGGGTTCTTTTTTTCCGAATTGTACCAAAAACTAATCAGCACCAGAGTCACACCCAAGGTTCTTACTTACAAAATTTTATGAAATTCGGTCCATTAGTTTTTGAGTTAGAGTGGATACATACATTGCACAGACACACAGACGTCACGCTAAAAATAGTTTTTTCGTATTCTAGAGATCTCGAAACGTGTTCATCCGTCGAAAACTCGAGTCGCAATTTTCGACATGATTCCAATATTTTCCCTATACGTATTGCAGGGAAAGTAAAAAAATAAAATATTCTAGATGTTTACACAAGGGAAAAAAAAAAGTTGAACTGTGATATTTCACATTGTTTCATATAACATCTCTCCCCCCCCCCCCTCCTCTGACTGAACACATCTTAATCGCAGTTTAACATGCATTTTATCCTACAGAACATTGCGTAGGAATACAATTCCCGCTGGAACGCTATAACGCCTACTAAAGCATTATAATATAATGTTAAAGTATTTTTCTTTAATTTTCGCGCGTGTTGGAAAGTCTACCCACGCTTTCTGAACGTTTCTGAATAATTTTAAATACGAGTTAATTGCATTTATACTAGTGGTGGTTTGTTATTTGGAAAATCTTTCTCTAATTCTCTTTCATCTATATTTTCTATAATTAATATTAATGATGCTGCCATTGAAAATGTTTTCTGTATTTAGTTTATATATTTTGTATTGTAGATGGAAAAGATACGTTAAAAATTTGACTGAGAATTCTTTACGTATTTTCATTCTGTTGTGTTTTCAATTTCAGAATCAAATTTACAGTTATGCAGTGTCGAAAGTCCAGGAAAGCCGACGATAGTTATGCAGTGTATAAATTTTTAATCCAATGCTTTTACTGTTATAATAATAATAATAATAATAATAATAATAATAATAAAACATCCTAAACACTTTTATCTTATAGGGAAATCCAGCTGCTGAAACGATTATCTTTCTTTGCTACTGTGACGAAGTATCCGCTTGAATTGTGGGTGTATGCTCAGGATATAAAAATTAGTCCAACTTTCTGAATAACTAACGCTTTTATTTAAAAGACCTATAAGCGTAAACAGGAACAATATACAACGAATAGTTCGATAACTATTTTACAAGATCCACTAAATAACTGTCTGGTACAATAAAACAGCACTCAAATGCTCAGTAATTCACAAAATAACATGTACTACTTTTAAAAAAACTGACGTATCTCACAACTCAACTCATATCACGTCAACTAAGTGATGACTTCCTTATCAACAATGTAACCCAAGCCCCAATAAATCGTCAAATTCTAGCAACCCTACTTTCACGCGATAGACGGTTGCCTGTAGAAGTGTTTTCTCCTTGTATGGAGTCAACAGGAAAAGCATTTTATGCATTCGTAACACTATAGTTGAAGTGGAGTATACTTTCTCCTTCAGACTTCAGATGGAAATCGAACTTTTGATACACACAACCTGGATCTGCACAGTGCAGTTAAAACCCTTGCTGCAGTTGTATACATAGCTCCCAATTTATCTAATTGTTGTAATAAGCAAATGTTCTGTATAACATTGATTTATGCAAGAGCAATATGGAAAAATGTTGCTCTCTAGATCAGTGGTTCTCAAAGGACCACTTGGGGGTCGTGACGAACTCCAAGGGACCCGTGAATAACACAAAAATATGCGCTATAATTGATAGAATGTTTGCTAAATCCGTTTTTTACTTTCCTTATATACATATAAAGGAAATTATTGTGACGGGGTCGAAAATTCGAATTCGAGTTTTCGACGGAAGAGCACGTTTCAAGCATCCCTGAACACGAATCAGACGTTTTTGAGGTGATGTCTCTCTCTCTGTGTGTGTGAAAGTATGCGTGTATGTGTGTCAGTGAGTCTGTGGAGACGATAACTGACGAACGAATGAACCGATTCAAACGAAATTTGGCACAAAATTATAATCCGAAAATACTGGAAGCCTATTGTTTTTAAACGCAATCGAATGTTCAGAAGCCCCTAAATTTTCGAGTGAAATTTTGAAAAAATCATCAAAAAATTAAAACCTTTAATCAAGTTACGCAAATAGACATTTCTTATGCAATTTTTCCTTAGAAAACGATTAATATAAACTTTAGAAAGCTAGCACGAACCGTTCTCGAGATATTCCACATTTTTTCAAATAAATTTATGAAAATATCCCAAAATTAAAAAAAAGAATAATAACTGTTGAAAAACATGTTCACTTTTCATATGTAATATCATGCGATAAATTGGGTGACATCATTCTCTTGGATCTAGCTTGTTCCATTCATAAGAAAAGATACTTTGAGTAATACTTTTGTATTCGAACACCAATAGTCATTTATCTGCTATAAGAATAACTTATTTCTCCGTTTATAACGCTTGGCGAAAGTTTGGTGACGAATTTGGCGGAATGTCGTCAACTTGGCGACGTTTTTAAATGTTGCCAAATTAACGAAAATTTCGCCAAATGGATAGAAATGACGCTACATTAATGAAACTGACGACTCATTGACAAAAATTCAATATCTTGGAATGAGTATAAGTATCTATTATAAGAAAAACCTATTTTTTTTACTGTAAAAGTAGTAAATTCATTGCATTATATAAGGAAAGTCATGTGTTGCCCACATCATATTTTTTACTTTCCTTATATACATAATGTATAAGGAAAGTATTGTGACGGAATCGAAAATTTGAATTCGAGTTTTCGACGGGAGAGCACGTTTCAAGCATCCCTTATCACGAATCGAACATTTTTGAGGTGATGTATGTGTATGTCAGTGAGTCTGTGAAGACGATATTTCACGAACGAATGGAGCGATTCGATTGAAATTTGTTACAAAAATTACAATCCGTGAATACTGGAAGCCTATTGTTTTTAAACACAATCAGATATTCAGAACCCTCCTAAATTTTCCAGTGAAATTTTGAAAAATTTATAAAAAAAATCAAAACCTTTAATAAAGTTACGCAAATAGGCATTTCTTATGTAATTTGTGTACATTTTTCGCAACGTTCGGATTTCAGCTATACTCTAAACATTAAAACAATTTTATGCATACAGTAGAATATTCTAAACAAAGCTATCGGTTATATTCTAATAAGTATCCTAGTAAAATTCTCGTTATTTTTCTAAACGAAGTTCATGGTAATAACAAATAAACCTGATACTGCCACTCAGTTAATAAAAAATGAAAAATGGCTGTTGTAAAAAAATGCATGCAGAGTGTAATATGCGACGATAAAAAACTCAAATGAAAAGAAAAAAACATTTTTTTTCCCATTCTTTTAATATAGACTGCAGATTCAAAGGCATATATATGTTTTTCATTTCGTTCATTTGTAAAGCTTTCTATAATTTTATAGTTAGAGCACAAACAATGATCTGCTATCGGATTTTGAACTGCATGGATTGTAGAGGTTCAAAATAGGATTAGGTCACACGTTAATTTGAGGATTCAAATTAAACTGGCGTGTGGCCCAACTCAACCTTCTCATACCAATCCATTGTTAAGTAGCTTGTGGGTTTTTTCTTTTTTTTTTCAAATTTTACAAGGATAATTTTGAAAAATAGGTATTGTGGGTCCCAATGATTACAATTATAGAGAGTTACTCTTCACTTTAAAGGACTTTAAAAAATATTTAGATTGATGCCATACTTGAAAATGTACTCTCAGGGGGGGGGGTAACTTGCCCCCCCCTCCCCCCGAAGGGGAATAATGACGTCACGACCACAAAAATTGAATCGCGGCTATTTTTCACAATAATGAATGAAACTATGAAGCCCCGAGATTATTTAGCTACAAATAATCTCTTTTATGCATGGTTATGGCCAAATGCTGTCCTATGTTGCTATTTAAAAAAAAATATATATAAAATTTCGAATAAATTTCAAAGGTTCTGGTTGAATTTTTTAAAATTCCATCTAGTGCTAGATTTTTCAATAACAAAGTCGGTTCAAGTTTCGTGAAAATCCATTAGTATTTGTGGCTGCCATCGTGCACTCAAATCGACCACAGACATATACAGACAGACGGACATCACTCTAAAAGTAGCCAAAACGTGTCCAGGAATTTCTAAAACATATATTGGCATCAAAATCTCGAATTCGAAAATTTTCGCAAAGACAATACTTCCTCTATACTAAATAGTACATAGTATGAGAAAGTCCGATTGGGTCTCGTTTGTTGGAAGGTTCAATGATTAGTTAGAAAGCCATGAAGACAGATAGATGGATAGATACACCTAAATATTAAGTGAGATATTACCAAGGCTACACATAAAAAATTCATGAAATTCGATACAACAGTTCTCCCGCAATGATCAGACAGACAAATATAAGGATTTTTAATTTCATTTATATAAATGAACGTTCATTCAAATAGATTGCAGCTAAATTTATCATAAGCAGATACTTTTTACTTTCCTTATATACATAATGCATAAGGAAAGTATTGTGACGGGGTCGAAAATTCGAATTCGAGTTTTCGACGGGAGAGCACGTTTCAAGCATCCCTGATCACGAATCAAACATTTTTGAAGGTGTGTGTGTGTGTGAAAGTATGTGTGTGTGTCAGTGAGTCTGTGGAGACGATAACTGACGAACGAATGGACCGATTCGAACCAAATTTGGTACAAAAATCCCAATCCGTAAACACTGGAAGCCTATCGCTTTTATACGCAATCGAATGTTCAGAACCTCCCTAAATTTTCGAATGAAATTTTGAAAAAATCGTCAAAAAATCAAAACCACTAATAAAGTTACGCAAATAGACATTTCTTATGTAATTTTTTATTAGAAAACGATTGGCATAAATTTTAGAACGCTAACATGAACCGTTCTCGAGATATTGCACATTTTTAAAAAAAATTATCAAAAAGTCATAAAATAAAAAAAAATATTTCCTATTGAGAAACATGTTCAATTTTCATATGTAATACCATACGATAAATTGGGTGACATCATTCTCGTGGATCTAGAGCTCGTTCCATTCATGAAAAAGATACTTTGAGTAATACGTTTGTATTTGAACGCCAATAGTCATTTGTCTGTTGTAAGAATAACTTATACCTTCGTCCATAATTCTTGGCGAGATTTTGGCAACGAATTTGGCGGAATGTCGTTAACTTGGCGACTTTTTGAAATGTTGCCAAATTAACGAAAATCTCTCCAAATGAATGAAAATGACGCTAAATCAATGGAAATGACAACTAATACTCGAAAATTCAATACCTTGGAAAGAATATAAATATCTACTATAAGAAAAACCTATTTTTTTTACTGTAAAAGTAGTAAATTCAGTACATTATATAAGGAAAGTCATGTGTTGCCCACATCAGATTTTTTTTACTGTAAAAGTAGCAAATTTATTACATTATATAAGGAAAGTCATGTGTTGCCCACATCAGATTTTTTATTTTATTTTTCCTACAGTACGTGGTAATGTATAGAGAAAGTATTGGAATCATGTCGAAAATCCCAACTCGAGTTTTCGACGGATCCATACATTTTGGGACCTCTAGAATACGAAGGAAAACAACAACAACAACAAAAAACAAAACAAAACGAATTAACAAAATTTCACGTGGGTAACACACATAAATTTCACGTGGTGCTGATTAGATATTGGTACGATGCGGAATAAAAGAGCCTGCTTTTGTTTTGCGAAATGGCAGGTAAAAATTGAATGCATCCATTATAGTTTAAAAACTAATTGACCAAATTTCACAAAATTTGATAAATAAGTCACTTGTGGATTACTTTGGTGCTGATAATACTTTGCTACAATTTGGGGAAAAAAACTGTCTTTTTTTTTTTGCAAAATAGTCCGCAAAAACCATCAAAATCTAAAATAAAAGTCTAAGTATGCGCAAATGTATCATGTAAACGCTTGTTTTATACGTAATTTTTGACGATAAAAAGAATAATACGTCCAGGTACTAAATGAAAACGAAATTTGAATAAAAAGGTCAAATTTAGTGTAAATTTTAAATAAGCATGCGTGGTATTTTAGTCCAATCAAACTCAATTTAATGAATTGCTATAGAAATAAAGAGAACGTGAATTTAAATCTGTAGGGAAGGTAATGTGCTGCTCACATCAGATATTTTCTTTTCGTCTGATCAATAATATGGAAGATCCGCCATTGAAGAGCATCGACACAGCAAAAAAAAAAAAAAAAAAAAGAATACAGGGCAATTGTTTTAACTGTGAAGGACATTTCTCCTTCCAATATACTTCAACACAGCGGAGAAAATGAAATTCTATATATAACACGTGGAGAACTATTTCTAACGTCTATTGATAGTCAATATTTTTTCGCGGCCATATATTTACTGTCCGATGAAAAAATATTTTCCAAAAGGAAACGCTTCCTAGCGTCCTGCGAAAGAATTCTGGCCATTTCCCGCCAAAATCCGTCACGTCCGGAGAAATCGGACTCCGAGAAATGAAAAGTATTTTGAGGATATAAAAGCGGAAGAATAAAGAGGCAAGAAAAAAAAAAAGTTGAACTTCGAGGCGAATTCGAAAATCACGGCCCTCCAAGAATTCCACGTTTCATCTGAAGATTTCGTTCTATATTCTTCGAGGGGAAGAATGGATTGGGTCGTGGTGATGGGTCGGAACCCCACACGCCAGGGAATGCCGGAGATTTGTCCTGCTTTTTGATTGATTTTCAAAAGAGAGGGGGGGAGGGGGTACTTGCTTGTTTATCCCGAAACTGGTGCTTTGGGTTTTGACATACGTTTCATGAAAGGGTTGGAGGCGTCCGTTTTTATCAATTTCGGGAATTTTTTACGGAAAATGTCTAAAAGTAAATTGGCGGGATCGGTGGGGAATGTATCTTTTCTGGCTGAGTGCTTTTAAGAGAAATGGCTGTGTATCGATATGTATTTTACAGGGGGGGGGGAGGGGGGGGTATATATATTTTTTATTGATAACATTTATATGAATAAAAGTGCAATTCTATTTGTTTGAATCTCACGCAGGAAAGCTAATGCGTATTTTGTGAGACAACGTCGATTTTGGAGAACAAACACAACGTCTATTTTGGAAAATAAATAAATAAATAAAGCAAAATTCGTTTATTACGAGTCTGCATTTAATGAGATTTCGGATTTAACGTGGAAATTGTAAACTTTTAAATTGATACAATGTGAATTAAAAACCCGATTTGATTGCTTTTTTGCGTCAGAACAATTTAAGTTGTCAGATTTGACGAACATGCGAATTAGTAACATTGAAAAAATGGCAATAAGGTGATAAAAATCAGGCCAAAAGAAAAAAAAAAAACATTAATTGGAGTTTTCTGTTTCTTTATACTAAATTTCACAATTTTGTTGTTGTTGTTGCTTGAAAAATCTGTATGATCACAATTATAGCATGTTACCCTTCATTTTAAAGCTCTTGAAAAATATTTCAATTGATACTAAGTTTAATAAATGCAACCCTCGTGGGGATAACTTGCTCCTTGTAATTAAAAAAGTTATTAAACATTTTTAATTGTATAGTTTTAGTTTCTTGTCTTCATTGTTTTGGAATTTTTGTTACCATTATGCACACAATATATGTAATAATAAAAATAAAATATAATGAATCGTATAGATGCAATAGATTATTCATAATAGGGGTAAAACAGAGACTGGTTCAACACGACTTTCTTACAGCAGAATCCATTTTTAAGTAGCTGGTACATTTTTTTAAGGGGAAAAAAAAATTGAAAATTCTGTATTGTTGGTCTAAGTTATCAGAATTATAGCATGTTATACTGCATTTTAAAGGGCTTGAAAAAATCTTTCGATTGATACCAGGTTTGAAAATATACTCCTTCAAAGGGGGGGGGGGGGTAACTTCCCCACCCTAGGGGGCTAACAATGTCACAAACATAAAAATTGTATAGCGGCTATTTTTCATTACAATTAATGATTAGCAAGCTTAATAATTTCAATGAGTCATAAATAACCCCTTTTATGCATGATTATGTCAAATTCTGTTCTCCGCTGCCATGTTAAGAAAATATAAAATTTCGAAGTTTTCGCTCGAATTAAAAAAAATTCTAGATGTTTCGTTAACAAATCCGGAAATAAAGTTTCGTGAAAATCCCTTAATATTTGCGGCAGATATTGCGTACACAAGAAATCGACCACAGACGTACATCACTTCCAAAATAGTCAAAACGTGTTCAGGAAGTCCAAAAGCATATACTAGAATCAAAATCTCGAAATTAAAAATGTTCGTGAAAACACTACTTTCTCAATACTAGGAGAAAGTAAAAATATACTTCATTGATAATTTATGAAATTTTATTTTTATATTGTAGTTATAGCCGGAAATTGAAAATTCGTATGATTCCTTATAAAGGTTGTAATTCAATTTTACTTTCTCATTATGTAATATAATATAAAGTACTTTTTTACGAAAATTTTCGAATTCGAGATTTTAATGCCAATATATGTTTTTAAGACCTCTTGAATACGTTTTGACTATTTTCGGAGCGATGTCCGCCTGTCTGTGCTCGATTTCTTGTATATACGATAGCGGCTACACATATGAATGGATTTTAACTTTATATCGGTCTTTCTTAATCTAGAACTAGAAAAATTGTTCTTAAATTCGAGTGAAAACTTCGAAATGTATTCGACATTTTATATTTTTTACTTCCCTTATATACATAATGTATAAGGAAAGTATTGTGACGGAGTCGAAAATTCGAATTCGAGTTTTCGACAGGAGAGTACGTTTCAAGCATCCCTGATCAAGAATCAAACATTTTTGAAGTGATGTCTGTGTGTGTGTGTGTGTCAGTGAGTCTGTGGAGACGATAACTGACGAACGAATGGACCGATTCGAACAAAATTTAGTACAAAAATCACAATCCGTAAACACTGGAAGCCTATTGTTTTTATACGCAATCGAATGTTCAGAACCCCCCTAAATTTTCGAATGAAATTTTGAAAAAATCGTCAAAAAATCAAAACCGCTAATAAAGTTACGCAAATAGACATTTCTTATGTAATTTTTCATTAGAAAACGATTGGCATAAATTTTAGAACGCTAACATGAACCGTTCTCGAGATATTGTACATTTTTCAAAAAAAATTATCAAAAAGTCATATAAAATAAAAAAAAATATTTCCTATTGAGAAATATGTTCACTTTTCATATGTAATACCATGCGATAAATTGGGTGACATCATTCTCGTGGATCTAGCTCGTTCCATTCATGAAAAAAGATACTTTAAGTAATACTTTTGTATTTGAACGCCAATAGTCATTTATCTGCTGTAAGAATAACTTATTTCTTCGTCCATAACGCTTGGCGACATTTTGGCGACGAATTTGGCTGAATGTCGCCATCTTGGCGACTTTTCGAAATGTTGCCAAATTAACGAAAATCTCACCAAATGGATAAATATGACGCTAAATCAATGAAAATGACGACTAACTGTCGAAAATTCAATATCTTGGAAAGAATAAAGTATCTACTATAAGAATAACGTTTTTTTAACTGTAAACGTAGTAAATTCATTGCATTATATAAGGAAAGTCATGTGTTGCCCACATCAGATTTTTTAACACGGAAACATAGGACGAAACTTAACATAATCATGCATTAAAAGGGTTTATTTATGGCTCAACGATCACGAGACACAACAGTTTCAACCATTGATTGTTGTGAAAAATAGCCACGATGCAATTTTTTTGCTCGTGACGTCATTAGCCCCCTCTCCCTCGAGGAGCAAGTTAACCCCCGGAAGTACATTACCCGGTATGGTATCGATCAAAATATTTTTTTAAGCACTTTAAAGTGAAGGGAAACACGCTATAATTGTAATCATTTGGACCTACGATACCGATTTTCCAAAATTTGTCTTGTAAAATCTGGGGAAAAAAAAAAAAAAAAAAATTAGCTCCTTAAAAATGAATTCCGGTACGAGAAATTCGAGTGGAGCCATACTTCAGTTAATGAGTGCTAGTTTTCCGATCTTTGAGGTGTTTAAATACAAGCATAAATTTTACCCTTCACTTAGGACTTAAAAAAAATCTTTCGATTGATATCTTACTTAAAAATGTACCCCCTGGGGGTAACTTGCCCTCCCCCCCCCCCGAAGGGGGATAATGACGTCACGACTACAAAAATTGTATCACGGCTATTAATACCAGACGTGCTAACTTTCCAAACAGAAAAAGCAGGAGACTATTTTCTCGCAAATATATTGTTTACTTATGATTAATATTTGTGTAAAATTATATGTTTCTTATAAATAAAACATTAAAAAAATCTGATAAAAATCTGGCGATATTTTCGTTAATTTGGAAACATTTAAAAAAAGTCGCCAGATTGGCGACATTCCGCCAAATTCGTCGCCAAAATGTCGCCAAGCGTTATAGACGGAGAAATAAGTTATTCTTACAGCAGATAAATGACTATTAGTGTTCAAATACAAAAGTATTACTCAAAGTATCTTTTTTCATGAATGGAACGAGCTAGATCCACGAGAATGATGTCACCCAATTTATCGCATGGTATTACATATGAAAAGTGAACATGTTTCTCAATAGGAAATATTTTTTTTTTATTTTATATAACTTTTTGATAATTTTTTTTAAAAATGTGCAATATCTCAAGAACGGTTCATGTTAGCGTTCTAAAATTTATGTCAATCGTTTTCTAATGAAAAATTACATAAGAAATGTCTATTAGCGTAACTTTATTAGTGGTTTTGAATTTTCGACGATTTTTTCAAAATTTCACTCGAAAAATTAGGGGGGGGGGGGTTCTGAAAAGCTCGATTGCGTATAAAAACAATAGGCTTCCAGCATTTATGGATTGTGATTTGTACCAAATTTCGTTCGAATCGGTCCATTCGTTCGTCAGTTATCATCTCCACAGACTCACTGACACACACACATACTTCACACACACAGACATCACTTCAAAAATGTTTGATTCGTGATCAGGGATGCTTGAAACGTGCTCTCCCGTCGAAAACTCAAATTCGAATTTTCGACCCGTCACAATATTTTCCTTATACATTATGTATATAAGGAGAGTAATACTGTACATTTAAGTACATTATGCTTTAAACTTATCTGAAAAAAAAAAATTCATGAACTATCTTTTGAATTAAAATAATGTTAGTAACAAATTATATATAAAAAAAAAAAATAACTTGATAAAATTAATTCTTGATTTATTTAGTAAATCTTTATGCCTCCCTAAAAAAAAATACTGCATTAAATATCAGGGGTAGTACTGATAGAATATAAAAATTCAGGACACCAATTTTACAAAATTTCAGAAAATAAATTATAAAACAAAAAATATATAAAGGTTTTTATCCGGTGAAAATTACTTTGTAATGAAAACAAATATTTATGTTTGGTAAAACACAGGTTTTCACTAAAGAGAGTAACAAATATTGATCTTAAATAAAAAACAAAATATAGCACTTAATTATATTCCTGCCAAAATGGTTTCCTTTTTATTTGCCTAAATCATAGCTTTAATACCACTTTTTGGAAAATATCCCGTCACAGAGTTCATACCCATTTTTCAAAATAAAAAGATTTGTATTCTGCAAATATAATTAAAAAATTAACCTTAATAATTAGCCATAATATGAAATTAAGTTAGTTTAGTCGATCTAATATGCAACATTTAAATGATGGAGATGGATGGAAAAATTTACTGACGTACTCTCGGCAATTCACGAGAAGTAACTAAATTACGCAATCGCACTGTTTGCGAAAATAATTAAGAAAATAACCGTAATAATGAATAAGAATATGAAAATAAGCTAGTTTAGTTAAATCAAAAATGCAATATTTAGAAGATTGAGATGGATGGAAAAAGATACTATTGTACTCTCGTCGATTCATGAGAACAAACTGAATTGCGAAATCTCACTGTTTATGTGAAATTAATAAAGAAAATAACATTTTAGTGATTTATGCTGAATTAGACAACCTTTGAAAAAGTATATCTATTACTTTCATAAACTAAGAGATCACGATTTTAATTTACATTATAAGTGACCGTAAATCTCCGTTAATTTGATGGGCATTGCCCTGCATTTTATTATGTATTTGCTACGACCCAGGGAATGTTAAAGTGCTAAAAATGTGGAAAATCTGTGTTTCCGAGGAATTATACCATGTCTAGCTAATTGATAAATTTCAAAGCCGGAGAATTTCGTTAATAATCCGGAGGCCGGAGAATTAATGAAAACTCCGGAGTCTCCGGCCAAAATCCGGAGAGTTGAAACGTCTGTAACACCAATAACCACAAATAATCTCTTTTACGCATGAATATGTCAAATGTTGTCCTATGTTGGTATTTAAAAAAAAATATTATTTAAAGTCCTTTAAAATGCTTTAAAGTGAAGGTAAACATTTTGAAAAATGATGCACTTTTTCCACTGATTGAAAAATAAATCGTAATAAACAACGTTCAACATTTTCAAATATCAAATACTGTAGTCTGCTGGCATTTTACCTGCTTAAATTACGTGCAGGAAAGTTGAAAAAGCGTGGGCAGACTTTTCAACACGCAAAAAATTATTGAGAAAATAAAAATTACATTTTAGTAGGCGTAGCGGCGCGCTTGATTCAGAAAGATCACAGTTCAACATGATTTGCTTATATTACTGCGTAACAGTCTGAGATAGAGTATATATATTGGATTCATTCCGATGATAACGGTAAGATCGTGACGATTAATTAAATAAATATACACATTAGCTCATCCGGTGTCCGAATACATATGCAAAATAAAATTCTGATGTGCTCAGAACACGATTTACCCTATATAATGCAATGGATTTATTTCTTTCACAGTGAAAGGCACAAAGTTTTTAATGTCGAATTGCACATTGGGCGCTTTTCTTAATGGCAACATGTAAAACTATTTCGAAGTATCCGATTAATTTATATTTCACGGAACTTTGAATTGACAATTATCAATATCACCCGCAATAAGTGCGCCCGGTGCTATCAATATTGTCCATATATTAAAACATTTTAATAATTAAGTCATTAATTTCGCGTTATTTTTGTTAACTTAGCATCATTTTTGCAATTTTAACGATATTTTCGTTAGTCTGGGACGAAATATCGCCGGGTTGGCGATATTTCGATAAATGAGTCACCAAATTCGCCAAATTTATCACCCAAGCGTTACATACAAACGAAGAGAAGCATGTCTTATATAAAAATGTCTGTTGACAAATTGTTAGGTGTCAAAATACAAAATCATAACACAAAGTATCTTATTTCGTGAATGGAACGAACAAGATCTACGAGAATAATGTTAACAAAATTATGATATAATATTACATCTGAAAAGTAAACATATTTCACAATAGTTAATAGCTTTTTAATTTTATGCGATTATTTTGAAAAATTTATTTGAAAAAATGCAATAACTCGAGAACGGATTATGCTAACGTTCTAAAATTTGAAGTGTAATCAGTACGGAAGTGACATATAAGCGACTTAACAATTAAATATAACGAAAGTTGGTCGAATAGTCTTTGACTTAAGAGTGAATAAATAACAATAACAGAATCACACATAAATAGAACGCAGGGAAATTGTGGAATCATGTTCTAGAAGGCAAAAACCATGTAAAACCATTGAGAATTGAAATTCCAAATTTTAAACCCAATACATTTCTTACACATTACTATGCATGGTAGACAAAGTAAGAATTCAATAAGCAGTATTTACACATTTATATTGGGTAAAAAAAATCGAATCTGTGACTGCAGCAACTTCAGTCCCAACTAAAACTATCGTAGTTTAGAGGAAAAGAAAAAAAACTATTAAACACTCATCAGAAATCAGATTCTTCACGCAATGAATCCATCCACTATTTCGGGTATTGCCAACGGAGAGAGAGGAAGTTCGTTGCTACGATAGAGTACGGGAAAAGAAAGGTCGTTAACATTTCGAAGAATAAAATAATAGTATGTATGGAACAGACTGCACATACAAGAGAGATAATCATATATGTGGTCCACTGAATAAACCGATAGATACAATATTTGCAAAACGTGCAATATGATTTAAAAAATCTGATGTGAGCAGCACATGACTTTCCTTATATAATGCAATGTATTTACTACATTTACAATAAAAACAAAATAGGTTATTCTTATAGTAGATACTTATATTTTTTCCAAGATATTGAACTTTCGTCCAATAGTCCTTATTTTCATTGATTTAGTGTCATTTATATCCATTCGGCGAGATTTTCTTTGATTTGGTAACATTTAAAAAAGTCGCCAAGTTGGCGACATTCGCCAAATTTTTCGCCAAAATCTCGCCAAGCGTTATGGGCAGAGAAATAATTTATTCTTATAGCACATAAATGACTATTGGAGTTCAAATACAAAAGTATTACTCAAAGTATCTTTTTACATGAATGATGTCAACAAATTTATCGCATGATATTACATATGAAAAGTGAACATGTTTCTCAACAGTTAATATATATATTTTTTTTATTTTTGGGATATTTTCATAAATTTATTTGAAAAAATGTGCAATATCTCGAGAACGGTTCATGCTAGCGTTCTAAAATTTATGTTAATCGTTTTCTAATGAAAAATTACATAAGAAATGTCTATTTGCGTAACTTTATTAGCAGTTTTGATTTTTTGATGGTTTTTTCAAAATTTCACTCGGAAAATTTAGGGGGTTCTGAACATTCGATTGCGTTTTAAAACAATAGGCTTCCAGTATTCACGGATTGTGATTTTTGTACCAAATTGCATTCGAATCGGTCCATTCGTTCGTCAGTTATCGTCTCCACAGACTCACTGACACACACACACACACACACACACACACACACACACACACACACACACACACACACACACACACACACACATATCATCTCAAAAATGTTTGATTCGTGTTCAGGGATGCTGGAAACGTGCTCTCCCGTCGAAAACTCGAATCCGAATTTTCGACCCCGTCACAATACTTTCCTTATACATTATGTATATAAGGAAAGTAAAAATATGGATAAAATCTGAAGTACAGACCGAATTTCATGAAATCTTGTGGGTAGCCTTAGAATAGCCTCACTTAAAATTTAGTCCATGTTTCGAGTTTCTAGGACCAGGGGTTGTCTAGATATCAATTTAAAAACAGTTAAACCTTCCACAGACATAACATTATGCAGACGATATTTTTTACGCAAAATAATTTGGGGGGGGGGGAGAAAGATCAATCATGCATAAAGCATTGATTATGAAACACTACCAACTCTCCGGCCATTCAACTTGCTGCTCTAAGTCCTTGGACGAGCCGAATGGTCTGGGCTTTCGACACTACCAACTCTAATTTTATTTAAATATCTCTAAAATGCAATAGATTCAGTGGTAATATTTTTAAAATTATCACAATTCTGCAATAAATAATTATATTTGAAAATTTAAAATCTATTATATTTGAAAATATAAAAAAAAAACCGAACTTGATTTAAATGACGCCTTCGGAATATAAATCGCCTGGCTCTCTGCGTAAAAGCAGTAAATATTTCATATACATTTTTATTTCATTCATCACAGTACTACAATCATTTAATCTGCTTAAAAACTTAAAACCATGGAGGTAAAAGTAATTTAACTCTATGCATAAAACTTCATCGAAAAAGTCTGCCATTAAATCGTCTGCCTCTCAATGTAAAATCGATGAATGCTTCATTCATATCATCTATATTGTAGACTCCAGAGCAAAATATTTTTGCTTTAAAGAAATTCAGCAATTCTTATACAACTCATCTTACAGCTTAATCTGTTTACATTCTCCATAAGTGAAAATTAGGTTTCGTTATAGAAATAATCAAAGTTTGGTGATCATTTAAACTCAAATATATTGTAATTGCGTTGTTTCAGTATGTAGATGCACAGAATTTAACCAAAAATAAAGCGGTTTTAGGACGGATACAAAACTAAATATGAATTAAAAAGAACTTTAAAAATCACGATTTTGACACAAGATGGATGCCATATTTTATTATGAAGTGAGTCACGTGATCTCTTCATATAAAAGGTGTAAATATTATTTTAATTTTTATTTAAAAACTACTGAATATATTTTGCTGAACTTTTTTTATATATTTTATGGGATAATTTGAATATGTCCTAAAACTTTCGAAGCAATTTGTGAATTTTAAATTCGCTTAAAAAATATTTGAAAAATGAGGTCCCATAGGGTTCAATGTATTTCATTTTTTCAACCCGGGTTTAATCCAAAACTAATTGGGTGATATTATTCATTTATATTCCCACCCACAAGTCCGATAGACCGTCTGAACAACATACTAAAATTTCATTTTGATAAAGTCATTTTTACGGCAGTTATAGTGCTGACGGACAGACAGACAGAATGAACAAAGACATAAACACTTTTCAACTATGCTGTAAAGTGTTAAAAAAATGATATCATGTTGCTTAGCAATTGATTTAAATCTAATGTATTTACGCGGCAGACGATTTTTATTAAATATTTTTCAATTTTTCAATGTAAATAATAAAGAAATGTATATAAAATAAATTTTATCGAAATTGCATTTTTGACTGATTTATATCTATTACGGCTTTCAAGTTTAAATATTACAGGGATTATTGATATTTTTAATTTATTATGTTGTCTGTTTTATTTTGGTAACTATTTTTGAAACTCGTATATTGTAGTACAGGTAATCTTCTACTAATACATGGGCATATCTACATATCTTCCCATACAATTTTAGAGCTTTCATTTTGGTATATATTGATTTACTTTCATATTTTTTGTAAATTTATTTACAAACGGGACGAAGATGTTTTATTCTTCAGATCTGCATCTGAAGATAATTTTACATAGCGAGAACATAAATTCTTAAACTTCTTTTTAGGAGCGTTAAATTAAATATTTTAATTGCATGTTTTGATTAACGATGCCATTTAGAATACCACAGGAATTTGCACATAGTGATTTTTAAATTTCTTTATAATGTATATTCTGTACGAAGAATACGTATAATGATTAAAGCCTACGATCGTTTAAAAACAAATTGATTTTCTTTATCCTGAAAGAATAAGCTATACCAGCCTAAAATCCAGCTGTCTTACTGTTTTTCTCATCCTAACAGGGAAAAGGCTCTATTGAATTTCATGAAATTTTGATGGGTACTTCGTAATGTCCTACTTAAAATTTAAGCGTCCATCTGTCTTCATGCCCTTTACACAGTTTCTCGCTTTGAGCGTGACCCAATCGTTGTATGAGTCTTCATGCAAAACATCGGGATCTAATCATTATTTGAGTCTCCAAACTAACGTAATCTAATAATTTGAGCTTCTCTTAAATGCAATTCAAAATCCGATAACATGATCTGATCGTTAATGGTGCTTCTATTGCTAACATTTTGGAAACTTTAAAAACAAAGATTAACAACAGAAGCAAGGACAGAAACAGTCAGTCTAGTGAGCATAACTCTATAAGTACCTGCTGCTTTTTGCATGGCAAACTGTATGTTGCCCGCTCAAAGGCTCAAAAATATTTCTTTATTTCTGCCCTAAATATCAAAAGCTTAACACAAATCGGGAATTACATTTCTTTATATTATACTTTTCCGTGTGAAGAACCAGTATAGAGCTGTTTTAAAAAATATAATTTATTTTCACCACTGGAGGTTCAAAGATTTTAAGACAAGAGCGCGCGGGGGGGGGGGGGTGTGAATTTTACTGCATCTACAATAGGAGCATAACCCTATATTTGAAATTCTTATTCAAATCCATCTTTACATATACTCAAATTTATGCTTTTTAGGGAGAATAATCTGCTTCGTTATATATGGGGTTTAACTGGGTTGCATTTGTTTGGATCATGGTACATTGCAAAGAGTGCTTTGGTACAAACATAAATACAAATTTAGAAATCCCCACTTTGAACCACACAGAAACATAAACTACTACCCGATTATTTTCTTTCAAAAATTTATTATAGATAACATTCGCTGAAACATTCATATAAATCTTGGGAAGTAAAAGCATGTAAAAAAAAAAAAACTAGCACAAGTTACAAAGCATTAAAGAGAACAAAAGAAATTAATCAGATTTAAAAAAAAAATCCATTGTATTCTTTATAAATAAAATATTGACTTATTCTTAAATATCTCATTAATCGGAGCACAAAATAATGAATTCAAACCGAATCTTCACACAGAATAAAATCAATTAAATTTAAAGTTAATAGGATTAAATTTAACAAAGTAGCGAATTCGTACGCGTTCCTAGTTAATCTCGTTAACAGTTCTACCTGCACCTCGTAATTGAAACTTTAAAAAGACGCGCCCGGATCGAGGATACGACTTTGAATCGAATCATCCGAAATTGCTAAAACGCATCGTAGAACTCTGACATTTAGAATTTAGATTTAGAACAAATGCGCGAGGAAACAAATTCCCAGAATCTTCACCTGCTCTTCCGATAGGATTCGTTGGACCATATTATTCTTGCACGCAGAGTAAATAAATGATTCATAGTAAATCGAAAATGGCGAGAAAATATTCTCGAAGGATTAGAAGAGGCTGAAACAGTTTAGAATCACAGAAATTATTGAGAACATTTTGGCACCAGGTAATTTAACAAATGATAGAGGCAAAGGTGGAATATTAAATGGGAAAATACTACATAAACACACATAAAGGTAGATGGATATAGATACAGAAATTATAGTTTTATAAGTTTCAATGACGAACTGGCCTAGTTTAAAAATCACCGGGCTGGGATGACAAAATAATTGCTATTCGCATGAAATGTATCGTCCTGTCAATATTACCTTTGGGCCAAATTGAAAATCTATGTTTACGAAGGCACAGATTATTATATACAGATGTTTCACTGCTACCCCAGCGCCCTCAACCGCCAACCAAAGTTAAATAAAATATCAAGATTGGCACGCTTGGCGATGGTCTGTGGCGGTTTTCCCAAGACGTTCTGCTAATATAACCCTATTTGGCACCAAACGAAACACTTTGAATAATTTTGTTCTATCATCGATCGCGTGTTTATACGTTACTACATTTCTCTTCTATTTCGTATTTTATAATCAATTATTTTATCTTTTATGGATTACTAAAAGAAGAGGGATTACGTTTACAAGGTATGTAATTTATTTTTATTTAAATAAAAAGATTATTTGCTTTGCATCTCATATTTCATCCTATGCCCGTGTTCATCATAAGAAAATGGTGCAGTATTATCAAGAAGCAGTGGCATTATTAAGTTAAAAAAACCTTTTCCGCATTTATATAAAATGTATAAAAATTGATATTGATATTGAAATTCGATACCTTTGATAATGCATTTATGTAAATTTGTTATTTATTATAAGAATATAAGTGCATTTATGTAAATTTGTTATTTATTACAAGAATATAAGTGCATTTAAAAAAAAAAATATATATTAACAGCATCCCAGAATAAATTAAGAACTCAGCAATTTAACAATACGCTAGTATACTTTTTAGGCTGAAAATCTTATATAATATTTCAGTCTTTTGGGTATGTTAGCTTGTAATTTTTGGTGTATAATGATTTAGAGTGATGTAATGCGTCAATTTTTTATTCAATTTATGATTACATGAATTAAATATATATCTATGTTTATTTATTTAAATTTACACATATTATAGAAAAAGGATTTTTAAATGCTTATCATGCTTATAGTTTAAAAAAATTATAAAAGTACAGTTACGTAATTTTTTTTTTCTTTTGGCTGCATTAGCATAAAATCGCTAATTGAGCGATAGTCGCCAAATCTAGCTGTTGAGCTCTTTTTACGTCATAGCTGCGATGGTTGGCTCCTCGAACGTTAGTGTTTATGCGAAATCCTATGTTAACAATGTTGCCATAGGTTCCTATGGGAGTGAACCTTCTGAATATGGTATTCTGTGTTCGAAGGCGCAAATAATGAAAACGTATTTAAATGCAGTTTGCCACCTTTTTTAGGGGGTGGGGCAAGGTTACTATAGGGGGTGGGGGACGTGGAAACGGAGTTGCATGAAGTGAAATTTTCCCCAACCCAGATCTGGGAACGATCCCAGATCGAAGGATTAGAGCGTAGATATCATGTACAGGGTGAATTGCACGTAATCTGCCAAACGAAAGGGGGTTATAGAAGAACCCATGTACAGCATAAAACACCATTAGAAGAATCCATGTGCAGTATAAAACACCATAGCAACCCTGTCCTACCTCTAACCGTTTTCGAGTTATGGTGAATAGAAGGAAAGCGCATCAAGTCTGAAAACCCCCAAATCTGTGTAGTTTTTGAAAGGTCTATACGCAAAATAAGCACATAATTGGAAAGAGCAGAAAAAGTCCTATAAGATGACACTATTTCCACCAGGATATCTGGATTTAACGGCGAACTACAGGCGCTGAAACATTAGCGAAGTGCAAAATCGAAATGTTGCCAAAATTTGTAACCGGCTATATATCGGAAAAACCCTTCTAGCTACAATCGGTAAAATTTATCAAAACTTTTCCATTCCACCAGGTTTCAAATGAGCTTACAATAAACCATATCTGTGTTTTAGTTCAGGAGAACTTTAGCTTTTTGTTTGCAATACATCACTGAAATGGGTGTTCGTCGAAGTAGTCATTTGACGAACATACGGCAATTGAAATGTATAGAAATCCGCTACTATCTGCATATGAACTCTGTCGGATATGAAGATGTGAGAAACCTCACACATTTGGGTTTTTACAGACCTGACGCACTTTCCTTCTATCCACCATAACTCGGAAAAAGTTAGAGATAGGTGATGTATTGCAAACAAAGAGCTATATTTCTCCTGAACTAAAATGTTGATATGATTTATTGTAGGCTCATTTGAAAGCTGGTGGAATGAAAAAGTTTTTGGTAAATTTGACATATTGTAGCTAGAAGGGTTTTTGCGATTTAGCCGGTTACAAATTTTGGCCACATTTCGATTTTGCACTTCGCCAATGTTTCAGCGCTTGTAGCTCACCATTAAATCCAGATATCCTAATCGAAATGGTGTCAGCTTATAGAATTTTTTCTGCTCTTTCCAATTATGTGCTTATTTTGCGTGTAGACCTTTCAGAAACTTCACAAATTTTGTTTCTTCCAGACTTGACGCATTTTCCTTCTATCCACTATAATTCGGAAACGGTTACAGATAAGACAGGGTTGCCATGGCGTTTTATACTGCACACGGGCACTTCTATCACCCCCTTTCGTTTGGCAGATTAGGTGCAATTCACCCCGTATAATCGATACCGTACATTTTCTTCCAAAACGGTCCAAAGATTTTTCTTAGCAGGGCTGGGCCTAAACAGCAGACATTTTCCCGATGACACCCTACTTCAGCGAAGTAATTAAGAAAGTGTACCAGCACTTATGATCCGCACGAGCGGTCAACGTTCAAATCCTATTAGCATATAAAAAGAATACGTGGGCATAAAGTGATTAACAGTTGACGAGCAGAATGTCAAAAAAAAAAGTAGTCAATCAGAGAAAATTTTTGACACTTTGGTTTTGACAAAACCACGAGGTTAAAGTGAGAGTTCAGAGTGAGATGTTACACCCGGATTTTTAGTATTGGGAAACATAGGAAGACTCCATCAACTCTTTAAGATATCTACGATTTAGAGCATCAAGATCTCCGGCCGGGAAAAGAGTTGACCCCCAACATGAAACAGCAACAACGGACCATCTGAACACACCTGACAGAGACAGCCGCCGAATTATGGTTGAATGATATTTTTGTGCAGGGAGGGATTTTGACTAATCGAATCCCTCGTCGGACAGTAGTTTTTTTTTTTTTTTTTATGCAAGTGTCTTAAAGATACTTTGCACTTCAGGTGACTGCATTTCTTTGTCTCTGACACAACCCCAGAGGGCCTATATCAAAGCGTTTTTTTTAAGCGTTTTACTCCACCATAATCCGTAAGCCTAGATCAAGCATGGTCGATTGCGATTCGCCAATGAACAGCCAAGAAATTTTGGGGTGATTCTTCGAATTAAAGAAAAATAACGTAATTAAAAAATATCAAAATATATGTTTTATGAAATTCAAGTTACCAAAATTGTCAATTTAAACCATCTTGGGAGGAAAAATAATTAACTGCTTTTCGCGATTCACAGACGTCCACTTCGAATTCTGAGTTTGTGTCTAAAATTTAAAGATTTTCTTATCTACCACTCATTTATTCACTCACCGTTAGAGAGGGGCCGACCCAATGGGTTTCAACAAAGCCTAGCTGCGGAAATTAATATCAATGAGGGTTACTTTAAGATCGTATTTTAAAATAAATGTACATAATATTAACATTACGAGTCAAAATATGCTAGCCATAGGGAAATAAATTCTATCTACCATAAATATTGAAAATAAAATTAAGGATAAAATGAGATTTCAATTAATCAAGCGTCACTAATCAGCAAAATTTAAAAATCGAGAATGCTACTCTGAATAAAGGCGCAGCAAGCTAAAATAAATGGAACAGGGGTCACACACAATAACAAAACATATTTCATCTCGGAAATATTGGTTCCTTGTGACAGGATTATCGTGTGAACGTCATCCAATTTCACTGCGTCAGGATTGTCAATTTAGCCATTTTGGGGCTATATCTAGATATTTAGCTATAAATTTAGACCACGATTGGTCAGGACGTAAACGCGGATAACTTTCAAAAGTGTTCAAATCTCAAACTGCATTTCGTCAAAATCTCGAATTCGAAACGATCACCCCCCCCCCCCCCACACACACACACACACCACCACCACCCACACACCCAAATAAACAAACAATAATAATAAAATAAATAAACAAATAAAAATAAATAAAACCCCAATACTTTATATTATATGCATTGGAAATAGAGATATGGAAATTTATCTATAAATGTATTATTTAAGTAGCGGGATGCTTATTTAGGATCCCGAGAAATCCTGGTAATAGCGGAAGTATAAAATGTTCGCCATTTTTATGCATTAATTTGAAACGAATTTGATATTCAGAATTTTTATTAGCGGTATGTATTATAGATACCGCAATGCATAGCTACACGTCTGAAACATTAAATTTGAAAGAATAACACATTAAAAAAACATTCAATTACAAAATTCACGCAGTAAAAGTAAAATACAAATAACAGCTTTAGAAGTCAAAATAAAATAATACATAGATGTCACATTATGTATATACATGTGCAGTATATGTACAGTATAGAAACAGTATGTTTAGATGTCACATTTAGCAGTTACACTGCACGTAGTTATGCAGAATAAAAAAAATTCCTGAGAATTACTTTATCCATCACTGCATTTTAATTTTGAAGGTACGAAGTGTGTTGGCGTCTTAGAGGCGAAACTAAGATTGATGTAAATTGGCGCGTTCATGACCTCTATACTGTTACAGCGTATCCTCTGGAATTGTGGGTGTGCACGCAGGATACAAAAATGAATCCAAGTTTCTGGATAAATAACACGTTTATTCACAAGCACAACGTAAACAGGAACAATATACAGTCAAACAGCACTTAAATGCTCCTAATTTCACAAAATAACTGTTATTAATCTCAAAATGTTGACTTCACAAAACAGCAGCTACTATTCTCGAAACATTGAAAAAAAAATCAGTTCAATGTAGCTCGTATTTTGTTAATAGCTTGCTCGTATCTTGTTCTACTACTTCAACGGAGTGATGAGTCCTTTTACAGTCTGTCTATAGAAACTTCTGAAATTCTCCATATCTCATAGAATATTGGTTATTTTGCGGTCTCTCTAGAATATTCGAAGAGCCGCCAAATATCGCCATATTGGGGATAAATCGCCAAATTTGGCAACCCTTCGTCGGACTCGGAATTTTGGCAAGTGGCAACAATAGAGTGAGGTCATGAGAAATAATGCTCTCATCGGAGCCTTTTCTTTTGAGAACCAGACGGAGAAAACACCCCGACGGTACCGTCTGGTCTGCGAAAGAGACGAAAGACTCCAGAAGAATGGGGATATTATACGTTCGTAACAGTACTGTAAGACACATGCCCTATATGTAGACCTTTTATAAGAAAATTATGTTTATCAAATGAACATTCTTTTAACTTCATTTTTTGTTATCTCATACATAGAGAAAATATTATTTTTCCTCCCGAATTAATTTTCCCGGGTTGTTTTAATTTTCCAATCCGATTATTTGACCAATAACAGCAATGCAAGACCTTAATCATTTCCAACACTTTTGGAAGGATGTAAATCTTTGAGGATTGGAGACATTTCGTGGGAAATAATGATAATTCCTCGAATAATAGTCGTAGAGAAAATACCGTAGACCCCCACCCCCCCGTCTTATACATAACTCTGGAATGTCTAACTGTGAAACTTTATGAATATTTTTAAATTTAATATGTAAATACATTTCTGATCATAAAAAAAAAAAAAAAAAAAAAAAAAAAAAGCAGTATTTCGTGTAATCTTTGGATGACATATGTTGTATGACATTTCATACCGCTGCTACAGTTTAAATATTTTTATCAAGCGGGGGGGGGGGGGGGGCTGAGCATACCTATTGGGGGGAGGGGGCTCAGCCCCTTCTGGTCCCTACCTGGTTACGGCCCTGTCAGCGCCCCTAGTGGAAATTTAAAACATTATGATGCAAACTCGGCAACAAAGAGAAATAGACGAAGGAAAAAAAATTATAAATTTGTAGATCATTATCTAATGAGTAGGAATGCGACCATAAAATCGTTACAGAATGTATGTATTTGATACAATAGTGTTATTAGCGAATGGCTATCCTATTCAGAAATGCTATAAAATAAAAAGCACTTTCGGGCACAAAAATCTAATGTATATAATTTGCTAAATATGCCATTCTTCAGCAACATTGCAGGTGTCACCGTGTTACGGGCCCTGGTGATACGACCTTCTGACGTATATTTATTGCCTTCCGCATAAGCGTTTCGATCGTTCCTGGTGTCAATTCCTACTCATTAGATTATGTCCTACAACTTTGTAATTGACATTCGCTATCTGTTTCGCTTTGCTGCCGAGTTTGCTATCTTACCTTTCTGAATTCTTCACTAGGGGCGCTGCAATCTCTTTTCTTTGATCGCGTATGGTCACTTTGCTATAGATACACCTAACATGTGCATTCGTGGGCTTTTCCTTATAAAGTGACTGAGTTGTTTACGGATTTTCCTTGGAACCATGTAATAGTTTGGGTTTTATTATACGAAATAACACGTAAGATAGATATTTGAAGATGCATTAAATTTGTAGTTGTGAAATAATTTTCTTTTTATGTGGCAGCATTTTGAAATGATGCCAAGCCGCAAATAAAAAAAAAAAAAAAATCCATATATCTCGAGAAGATTATATCCTAGTGTAATGAAAATCACTTTCATACGTTTTGCTATAAAATATATCATGCAAAACAAACATTAAATAATACATTTGAGCATATATTTCTACTATTTCATTTTCTCTTTCCCTATATATAGTATGGGAAAGTTTTGTGACGGAGTCGAAAATTTGAATACGAAAATTCGAATTTGAGTTCCCGACGGAAGAGCACGTTACAAGCATCCCTGAACTCGAATCGATCATTTTTGAGATGAGGTGAGATGTGTGTGTGTGAGAGAGAGAGAGAGAAAGCGTGCAATACTTTAGCTTGAACTGTTCTCGAGATATTGTATGTTTTCCAAATAAATGTATTTAAAAATTACATAAAATAAACAGTAGTAAATATGTAACACTTGGCGATAAATTTTTGCTACTAATTTGGCAAAATATCGCCAAAATGTCACCAAATTATCAAAAATGACGCTAAAGTTACGGAAATGACGCCAAATTAATGAACAATAACTAACATGTTTTAATGTAATATATTGCTTATTGCTTAGCAGAGTATATTGCTTAGCAGATATTAGCAATATTTCCAATTGTGAAGTAAGATTTGCACAAAATATAAGTTAATTCGGTACTTCAAAATAATTTTGCATGTTATCACCCAGAAAAATGTTAAATGCCAATGTACTTTTCAATGTTAAAAAAAACGTATAAAACGTGGTTTCCATATAACGTGGTAGTCTTATAACGCGGTTTCTCTATAATACAACTGAATTACAGCTTATGCAGCAGGAATTTTTCTATTACACTTTTACGGTTGAAATTAATGGGGAATTCCCCCTGTTTTTTTCATCCACGTACTTCACAATTTTTCAATTTCAGTTATCAGGAAAATCCCCTGTAAATGCTGAAATATACAGCATTGCTGTGGCAGCTCGATGATATTATTGGCTGTACCCTGACTTTCTTCATCCAATAGCGCCGTCGAACTTATATTTCATAACCGTATTCATCATA
The DNA here is from genome assembly GCA_951213105.1 of Amaurobius ferox. Lineage (NCBI taxonomy): Eukaryota > Metazoa > Arthropoda > Arachnida > Araneae > Amaurobiidae > Amaurobius > Amaurobius ferox. The sequence continues at coordinate 89,755,707 of OX578150.1, forward strand.
ATACGGTTCTCTAAAAATGCAGTTTTATATAACGTAGAACGAATCCAAGGTTCGTAAAATAATATCAGGCTGATTCTTTCCAAGGTTAATGTTCCATTAACCTTGTAACGAATCAGCCTGACTTATATGTTCTGAGTTTCCCTTAACACGGTTTCCATATAACGCGGTACGAATTGTTCTGTTTTGTACTGATTCTGAGTTTCTTACAACGCGGTTTCCATACAACATGGTATGCGGTTTCCATATTGCACGGCACAAATTAATCTGATTTGCGCTCATTTGAGTTTCTTATAAAGCGGTTCCATATAATGCGGTACAAATTATTCTGATTTGCACTAATTTGAGTTTCTTATAACGCGGTACGAATTAATCGCGTTACAGGAGGGTTGACTGTAGTTAACTCCTTTTCTGGTGTATCCAAAGCAAGGAAATAATAAAAAACTCAAAATCCACTTTCCGACTTTACCACAATACTTTTCCTATAATTATATTATGTGAGGTAGCGAAGGCAAAATTTCAACATAGATTCTCAGGACAGTTTAGTAACAACCCTTTTCTTGCTTATTAAAAACTCTTAGTGTTATCCATCGCTCTTATGAATTGCCATTCTTGCTGGACTCTTTAAATCTGCTAATCTTCCGACACTTGCCTAACAAAATATCCCAGCGGTCTAACTTAATTTGAAAATTCCTGGGCTTCTCCCCATGCTGGCTTGTCGAGATGCTTCTGAGGCAGACCGTGATTTAAGAATTTAAGAGCGCCGAAACTTTTATACACTTTTTGCGTTGTTCTGCCCTTATTTTTAAAATATTTGTAAAGAGTGTTTTGGAGGAATTTTTCGTATACAATAAACTTCTCGTCAGTTTGTATTTTTCTTTCGAGAATGGGGTGATATGAAAATATCGCGTAGAAGTCCGGTCATGTGCATGTTGTGTGTGCATGTGTGTTGAAGACGCAGACCACTCTGCTGACCCAACGGTTTATAGCAGCTGTTTGAGTGGCCGGTGTGTGTTTTACTTATCCTACAATACATGGTGATGTATAAGTATAGGGATCGTGTTGAAAATCGAAACTGGAATTTTGGACGGATCTTCAGGCACTGTAGAACACAAAAAACTTATATCTTTATCGTGACATGTGTGTGTTCCCACTCTAGCTCAAATATTAGTCGACGAAATTTCATAAAATTTGGTGGGTAAGTCACTTGCAGGTTATACTGGTGTTGATCAGATTTTGATAAGATCCCAAAAATAGAACTTGCCTCCCCCCCCCCCGTTTTTTTGCGCAAAATGGTCACTAAAAATCGTAAATAAAAAACTAAAAACATTTTAATGTATTAATTCAGTGCCTGTTTGATACATAATTTTTGACGACGAAAAACATTAGATTAACATCACTGATCTAGGACTAGCCGTTCTCGAGATTTTTTTTTTTTTTTTTTTTTTGCAACACCGTCTCTGAAATGAGTTCCAGTTTTCAAACAAAAACGAATATTGAAGCAAAACTGCAGTTTCAGTGTAATTTCAAATAATAAGTATATCGTTTTACTTTTGTGCAGTTTAACTAATTTTAATGCATTATAAAAGAAAGAAAAAAAAATGAATTTGAATCTAGTGAAAGTCATGTGCTGCCCACATCAGATGTTTTAAAGTTACGTTATCACATTAAGAAAATTAATACAGATTTTGTTTTATTTGTTTATATTGTTTTATTTTTAACACTTTAACACTTTAACACTAACAGTTAAAAAGTGTTTATGACTTTGTTCATTCATTCTGTATGTCTGTCTGTCTGTTGTTGTAATATTGTTAAAAATTCTGATGTAGGCAGCACATGTCTTTGCCTGCAAACTCATATTCACGTTCTCTTTATTTCTTCAATAAAAATTTGAGTTGATCTGCGCAAAATAACAGCCATAAGTATTTTAAATGACAGTGAATTTGCACGTTAAACTTAACTTTGGTTCTCATTTGATAGCTGGACTTATTGTCAAAGGTGGTGTAGCGAAAACGCGAAAAAACTAAAATATCTCAAGAACGGCTAGCCCTAGAGTGATGGGGTTAGTCTTATTCTTTTTGTTGTCAAAAATCACGTACAAAATAGGAATTTAATTGATATAATTGGGCACACGTAGTCTTTTATTTTTAGCCCGTTAAAAACACACAGATACACCCTTACACACACAGACGTCTCCCTAATAATTGTTTTTTTCGTTTTAGTGTTCTAGAAGTCCCAAAACGTGTAGATCCTTCGTAAATTCGAGTTCCAATCTTCGGCACGATTCCAATACTTTGAATACATACATACACACACACACATATATTATCTGTGTATCTAAATTCCGTGCCTACGCAATTACAATAGCTGTTATTTTAAATGATCCCTAAACTTGTATTATTTCTTCAACGAAGCTTAATTTTAACTTATGCAGAATGCAAATATCTCAAGCGATTGTAAGGTAAGTTATATAAGAATTGCTGAATTTTTTTCACACAAAATTATTTAGCTTTGGAGTCTGGAATACAAGTTATATGAATGAAATATTCATTCATTTTGCATAGAGAATCAGACGATTTATATTTCGATGCAGTTTTAAATATTTAAGTATACTAAATTACTGTAGTACTGTGATAATGTAAATGATATCACCATTGAATGTATCACATTTTAGAGATTTTAAATGAAATTGCATTTCAGTTGGAAAGTGTTTCATAATCAATGCTTATGCATGATTGATCTTTCTTGTGATTGAGATCAAAAGGGTGCTCGAACCGCCAATATTTTCTTTTTAAGGCTGGAAAGGGCATGAAAAATTTCCGAAAAAAGAGCAAATTAAATATGGAGGGGAGACGCTATGATAAATGTTTGTAGGGGCCCCACAATTTCTATGGCCGGCCCTGATCCCCGTCACATTGCTTTCGTGATTTATTCCGTACCACACGCCCTAAGATATTTCGCATCAAAAATCCTCTACCAAATGATGCCATTTTGAATTTTAAAATAATCGTCAACGATAAAACAAACATCACAAAATATCCTCGGCTTGTTTTCCGAACCGAACCAGGCACTTCGCAGTTACTATAGATACTGCAAACAAACAGAAATAGGTACAAAAGGGGGTTTTACACTTTTTCTTTCATATACGTTCACCACAAAGCGAAAGAGCAAATACTATTAAAGCGTAAGAACTGCGTTGAGAAAAGTGTATTCGGGACATTTAGAAGTGCTAAAATAACAATGCACGATTACAGATTTCCGAAAATGAAGGGAGACATTTTTCGAAGGCGGTTTTGAGTCGAATTTTAGGGAAAGGTTACGGTCAGTATCAGAACCAAACAAAACGGTATATTTTACAAGTTTTTGTCCAAGATGTATTATTTAAAAACATTTTATTAAAAATATTATTACGTTCTCATACGTAGTATTGATTTCCCGAAAATTTTCGATTTCGAGATTTTGAAGCCAATATATGTTTTAAGACCTTCTGAACACATCTTGAATATTTTTGGAGTGATGTACGTTTGTCAGTCAGATGTCTGTGGTCGATTTCTTGTGTATACAATAGCACTACAAATTACAAATATTAATGGATTTTCACAAAACTTCATATCTGGCTCTGGTACCAAAAAATCTAGAACTAGCTAGAATTTTTTTAAAATTCGAACCAGCGAAAACTTCGAATTGTATTCCAAATATTATATTTTTACTTTTCTTATATACAGAATGTATAAGGAAAGTATTTTGACGGCTCGAAAATTCGAATTCGAGTTTTCGATGGGAGAGCACGTTTCAAGCATCCCTGATCACGAATCGAACATTTTTGAAGTGATGTCTATGTGTGTGTGTGTGTGAAAGTATGTGTGTGTGTCAGTGAGTCTGTGGAGACGATATCTCGCGAACGAATGGAGCGATTCAAATGAAATTTGGTACAAAAATCACAAACCGTGAATACTGGAAGCTTATTGTTTTTCAATGCAATCGAATGTTCAGAC